>CM061114.1:12947960-13378179 GCA_030770115.1 Daphnia galeata
CAATCAACTTTTTGATTTTATTAATACTTTGTACAATCCAGGAGTAACAATTAGTCAGAATATATTGTATATGTATTAGACTACCTATAATACCAATTTTAAAGTTTTTGGAATCATACAAACATGTTTCAATTTTGAAACTAAACATTTAGTTCACAGGATTACATTTTTCATTTGATTTCTGCAAATCTTTTTTACCCTAGGCCTCCTTGTAAATGGTATCCTTTACAAATAATGGTTCTGGGGCATACTAGGGGACCCTAGTACACCAGCAGACTTCTATTTTTACCGCAGACTCCTTACAAATGATATAATTGACAAATAATGGTTCTGGGGCATACTACGGGACCCAAGTTTACAACCAACCATAGAAAAAAAATTTGTATTATATCAATAGCCATTGTGTTAATACGGGCTATAACATAAGTCGCAAAAAAAACAGTTTTCTTCTCTGAGGGACGCTTTGAAACCCAGTCAATCAGACTTTTTGATTTTATTAATACTTTGTACATCCAGGAGTAACAATTAGTCCAGAATAATTGTATATGTATTAGACTACCTATAAATACCCATTTTAAAATTTTTGGAATCATACAAACATGTTCAATTTTGAAACTAAACAATTAGTTCACGAGGATTACCATTTTCATTTGATTTCTGCAAGTCTTTTTTACCCTAGGCCTCCTTGTAAATGGTATCCTTGACAAATAATGGTTCTGAGGGCATACTAGGGGACCCTAGTACACCAACCATAGAAAAAAATTGAAGATACCATAGCCATTGTGTTTATACGGGCTGTAACATAAGCGCAAAATAAAAATGCTCTTCCTGAGGCGGCATTTAAACCCATTTCAATCAACTTTTTGGATTTTATTAATACTTTGTACAATCCAGGAGTAACAATTAGTCCCAGAATATATTGTACTATGTATTAGACTACCTATAATAACGCAATTTTAAAGTTTTTGGAATCATACAAACATGTTCAATTTTGAAACTAAACATTTAGTTCACAGGATTACATTTTTGCATTTGATTTCTGCAAATCTTTTCTACCCTAGGCCTCCTTGTAAATGGTATCCTTGACAAATAATGGTTCTGGGGCATACTAGGGGACCCTAGTACACCAGCAGACTTCTATTTTTACCGCAGACCTCCTTACAAATGATATAATTGACAAATAATTGGTTCTGGGGCATACTACGGGACCCAAGTACACCAACCATAGAAAAAAATTTGTATTATATCATAGCCATTGTGTTAATACGGGCTATAACATAAGCGCAAAAAAAACAGTTTTCTTCGCTGAGGACGCTTTGAAACCCAGTCAATCAACTTTTTGATTTTATTAATACTTTGTACAATCCAGGGAGTAACAATTAGTCCAGAATATATTGTATATGTATTAGACTACCTATAATACCCATTTTAAAATTTTGGAATCATACAAACATGTTCAATTTTGAAACTAAACAATTAGTTCACAGGATTACATTTTTCATTTGATTCTGCAAGTCTTTTTTACCCTAGGCCTCCTTGTAAATGGTATCCTTTAACAAATAATGGTTCTGAGGCATACTAGGGGACCCTAGTACACCAACCATGAGAAAAAGAATTGGAAGATACCATAGCCATTGTGTTTATACGGGCTGTAACATAAGCGCAAAATAAAAATGCTCTTCCTGAGGGCGGCATTTAAACCCATGTCAATCAACTTTTTGATTTTATTAATACTTTGTACAATCCAGGAGTAACAATTAGTCCAGAATATAGTTGTATATGTATTAGACTACCTATAATACCAATTTTAAAGTTTTTGGAATCATACAAACATGTTCAAATTTTGGAAACTAAAACATTTAGTTCACAGGATTACATTTTTCATTTGATTTCTGCAAAGTCTTTTTTACCCTAGGCCTCCTTGTAAATTGGTATCCTTGAACAAATAATGGTTCTGAGGCATACTAGGGGGACCCTAGTACACCAACCATAGAAATAAAAATTGGAAGATACCATAGCCATTGTGTTTATACGGGGCTGTAACATAAGCGCAAAATAAAAATGCTCTCCTGAGGGCGGCATTTAAACCCTTGTCAATCAACTTTTTGATTTTATTAATACTTTGTAACAATCCAGGAGTAACAATTAGTCCAGAATATATTGTATATGTATAAGACTACCTATAATACCAATTTTAAAGTTTTTGGAATCATACAATCATGTTCAATTTTGAAACTAAACAGTTAG
Organism: Daphnia galeata; assembly: GCA_030770115.1. Taxonomy (NCBI): domain Eukaryota; kingdom Metazoa; phylum Arthropoda; class Branchiopoda; order Diplostraca; family Daphniidae; genus Daphnia; species Daphnia galeata. The sequence continues at coordinate 12,950,208 of CM061114.1, forward strand.
TTCACAGGATTACATTTTCATTTGATTTCTGCAAATCTTTTTTACCCTAGGCCTCCTTGTAAATGGTATCCTTGACAAATAATGGTTCTGAGGCATACTAGGGGACCCTAGTACACCAACCATAGAAAAAAATTGGAAGATACCATAGCCATTGTGTTTATACGGGCTGTAACATAAGCGCAGAAATAAAAATGCTCTTCCTGAGGGGCGGCATTTAAACCCATGTCAATCAACTTTTTGATTTTATTAATACTTTGTACAATCCAGGAGTAACAATTAGTCCAGAATATATTGTATATGTATTAGACTACCTATAATACCAATTTTAAAGTTTTTGGAATCATACAAACCATGTTCAATTTTGAAACTAAACATTTAGTTCACAGGATTACATTTTTCATTTGATTTCTGCAAATCTTTTTTAACCCTAGGCCTCCTTGTAAATGGTATCCTTGACAAATAATGGTTCTGGGGCATACTAGGGGACCCTAGTACACCAGCAGACTTCTATTTTTACCGCAGACCTCCTTACAAATGATATAATTGTACAAATAATGGTTCTGGGGCATACTACGGGACCCAAGTACACCAACCATAGAAAAAAATTTGTATTATATCATAGCCATTGTGTTAATACGGGCTATAACATAAGCGCAAAAAAACAGTTTTCTTCCTGAGGGACGCTTTGAAAACCCAGTCAATCAACTTTTTGATTTTATTAATACTTTGTACAATCCAGGAGTAACAATTAGTCCAGAATATATTGTATATGTATTAGACTACCTATAATACCCATTTTAAAATTTTTGGAATCATACAAAACATGTTCATTTTGAAACTAAACAATTAGTTCACAGGATTACATTTTTCATTTGATTTCTGCAAGTCTTTTTTACCCTAGGCCTCCTTGTAAATGGTATCCTTGACAAATAATGGTTTCTGAGGCATACTAGGGGACCCTAGTACACCAACCATAGAAAAAATTGGAAGATACCATAGCCATTGTGTTTATACGGGCTGTAACATAAGCGCAAAATAAAAATGCTCTTCCTGAGGGCGGCATTTAAAACCCATGGTCAATCAACTTTTTGATTTTATTAATACTTTGTACAATCCAGGAGTAACAATTAGTCCAGAATATATTGTATATGTATTAGACTACCTATAATACCAATTTTAAAGTTTTTGGAATCATACAAACATGTTCAATTTTGAAACTAAAACATTTAGTTCACAGGATTACATTTTTCATTTGATTTCTGCAAGTCTTTTTACCCTAGGCCTCCTTGTAAATGGTATCCTTGACAAATAATGGTTCTGAGGCATACTAGGGGACCATAGTACACCAACCATAGAAAAAAAATTGGAAGATACCATAAGCCATTGTGTTTATACGGGCTGTAACATAAGCGCAAAAATAAAAATGCTCTCCTGAGGGCGGCATTTAAACCCTTGTCATCAACTTTTTGATTTTATTAATACTTTGTACAATCCAGGAGTAACAATTAGTCCAGAATATATTGTATATGTATTAGACTACCTATAATACCCATTTTAAAAATTTTTGGAATCATACAAACATGTTCAATTTTGAAACTAAAACAATTAGTTCACAGGATTACATTTTTCATTTGATTTCTGCAAGTCTTTTTTACCCTAGGCCTCCTTGTAAATGGTATCCTTGAACAAATAATGGTTCTGAGGCATACTAGGGGACCCTAGTACACCAACCATAGAAAAAAATTGGAAGATACCATAGCCATTGTGTTTATACGGGGCTGTAACATAAGCGCAAAATAAAAATGCTCTTCCTGAGGGCGGCATTTAAACCCATGTCAATCAACTTTTTGATTTTATTAATACTTTGTACAATCCAGGAGTAACAATTAGTCCAGAATATTTGGTATATGTATTAGACTAACTATAATCCCAATTTTAAAGTTTTGGAATCATACAAACATGTTCAATTTTGAAACTAAACATGTAGTTCACAGGATTACCATTTTTCATTTGATTTCTGCAAATCTTTTTACCCTAGGCCCTCCTTGTAAAATGGTATCCTTTACAAATAATGGTTCTGGGCATACTAGGGGACCCTAGTACACCAGCAGACTTCTATTTTTACCGCAGGACCTCCTTACAAATGATATAATTGACAAATAATGGGTTCTGGGGCATACTACGGGACCCAAGTACACCAACCATAGAAAAAATTTGTATTATATCATAGCCATTGTGTTAATACGGGCTATAACATAAGCGCAAAATAACAGTTTCTTCCTGAGGGACGCTTTGAAACCCAATCAATCAACTTTTTGATTTTATTAATACTTTGTACAATCCAGGAGTAACAATTAGTCCAGAATATATTGTATATGTATTAGACTACCTATAATACCCATTTTAAAATTTTTGGAAATCATACAAACATGTTCAATTTTGAAACTAAAACAATTAGTTCAGCAGGATTACATTTTTCATTTGATTTCTGCAAGTCTTTTTTACCCTAGGCCTCCTTGTAAATGGTATCCTTGACAAATAATGGTTCTGAGGCATACTAGGGGACCCTAGTACACCAACCATAGAAAAAAATTGGAAGATACCATAGCCATTGTGTTTATACGGGCTGTACATAAGCGCAAAATAAAAAATGCTCTTCCTGAGGGCGGCATTTAAACCCATGTCAATCAACTTTTTGATTTTATTAATACTTTGTACAATCCAGGAGTAAACAATTAGTCCAGAATATATTGTATATGTATTAGCTACCTATAATACCAATTTAAAGTTTTTGGAATCATACAAACATGTTCAATTTTGAAACTAAACATTTAGTTCACAGGATTACATTTTTCATTTGATTTCTGCAAATCTTTTTTACCCTAGGCCTCCTTGTAAATGGTATCCTTTACAATAATGGTTCTGGGGCATACTAGGGGACCCTAGTACACCAGCAGACTTCTATTTTTACCGCAGACCTCCTTACAAATGATATAATTGACAAATAATGGTTCTGGGTGCATACTACGGGACCCAAGTACACCAACCATAGAAAAAAAATTTGTATTATATCATAGCCATTGTGTTAATACGGGCTATAACATAAGCGCAAAATAACAGTTTTCTTCCTGAGGGACGCTTTGAAACCCAATCAATCAACTTTTTGATTTTATTAATACTTTGTACAATCCAGGAGTAACAATTAGTCCAGAATATATTGTATATGTATTAGACTACCTATAATACCCATTTTAAAATTTTTGGAATCATACAAACATGTTCAATTTTGAAACTAAACAATTAGTTCACAGGATTACATTTTTCATTTGATTTCTGCAAGTCTTTTTTACCCTAGGCCTCCTTGTAAATGGTATCCTTGACAAATAATGGTTCTGAGGCATACTAGGGGACCCTAGTACACCAACCATAGAAAAAAATTGGAAGATACCATAGCCATTGTGTTTATAACGGGCTGTAACATAAGCGCAAAATAAAAATGCTCTTCCTGAGGGCAGGCATTTAAACCCATGTCAATCAACTTTTTGATTTTATTAATACTTTGTACAATCCAGGAGTAACAATTAGTCCAGAATATATTGTATATGTATTAGACTACCTATAATACCAATTTTAAAGTTTTTGGGAATCATACAAACATGTTCAATTTTGAAACTAACATTTAGTTCACAAAATTACATTTTCATTTGATTTCTGCAAATCTTTTTTACCCTAGGCCTCCTTGTAAATGGTATCCTTGACAAATAATGGTTCTGAGGCATACTAGGGGACCCTAGTACACACAACCATAGAAAAAAATTGGAAGATACCATAGCCATTGTGTTTATACGGGCTGTAACATAAGCGCAAAATAAAAATGCTCTTCCTGAGGGCGGCATTTAAACCCATGTCAATCAACTTTTTGATTTTATTAATACTTTGTACAATCCAGGAGTAACAATTAGTCCAGAATATATTGTATATGTATTAGACTACCTATAATACCAATTTTAAAGTTTTTGGAATCATACAAACATGTTCAATTTTGAAACTAAAACAGTTAGTTCACAGGATTACATTTTTCATTTGATTTCTGCAAATCTTTTTTACCCTAGCCTCCTTGTAAATGGTATCCTTTACAAATAATGGTTCTGGGGCATACTAGGGGACCCTAGTACACCAGCAGACTTCTATTTTTACCGCAGACCTCCTTACAAATGATATAATTGACAAATAATGGTTCTGGGGCATACTACGGGACCCAAGTACAACCAACCATAGAAAAAAAATTTGTATTATATCATAGCCATTGTGTTAATACGGGCTATAACATAAGCGCAAAAAAACAGTTTTCTTCCTGAGGGACGCTTTGAAAACCCAGTCAATCAACTTTTTGATTTATTAATACTTTGTACAATCCAGGAGTAACAATTAGTCCAGAATATATTGTATATGTATTAGAACTACCTATAATACCCATTTTAAAATTTTTGGAATCATACAAACATGTTCAATTTTTGAAAACTAAACAATTAGTTCACAGGATTACATTTTTCATTTGATTTCTGCAAGTCTTTTTTACCCTAGGCCTCCTTGTAAATGGTATCCTTGACAAATAATGGTTCTGAGGCATACTAGGGGACCCTAGTACACCAACCATAGAAAAAAATTGGAAGATACCATAGCCATTGTGTTTATACGGGCTGTAACATAAGCGCAAAATAAAAATGCTCTTCCTGAGGGCGGCATTTAAACCCATGTCAATCAACTTTTTGATTTTATTAATACTTTGTACAATCCAGGAGTAACAATTAGTCCAGAATATATTGTATATGTATTAGACTACCTATAATACCAATTTTAAAGTTTTTGGAATCATACAAACATGTTCAATTTTGAAACTAACATTTAGTTCACAGGATTACATTTTTCATTTGATTTCTGCAAATCTTTTTTACCCTAGGCCTCCTTGTAAATGGTATCCTTTACAAGATAATGGTTCTGGGGCATACTAGGGGACCCTAGTACACCAGCAGACTTCTATTTTTACCGCAGACCTCCTTACAAATGATATAATTGACAAATAATGGTTTCTGGGGCATACTACGGGACCCAAGTACACCAACCATAGAAAAAAAATTTGTATTATATCATAGCCATTGTGTTAATACGGGCTATAACTAAGCGCAAAATAACAGTTTTCTTCCTGAGGGACGCTTTGAAACCCAATCAATCACTTTTTGATTTTATTAATACTTTGTACAATCCAGGAGTAACAATTAGTCCAGAATATATTGTATATGTATTAGACTACCTATAATACCCATTTTAAAATTTTTGGAATCATACAAACATGTTCAATTTTGAAACTAAACAATTAGTTCACAGGATTTACATTTTTCATTTGATTTTCTGCAAGTCTTTTTTACCCTAGGCCCTCCTTGTAAATGGTATCCTTGACAAATAATGGTTCTGAGGCATACTAGGGGACCCTAGTACACCAACCATAGAAAAAAAATTGGAAGATACCATAGCCATTGTGTTTATACGGGCTGTAACATAAGCGCAAAATAAAAATGCTCTTCCTGAGGGCGGCATTTAAACCCATGTCAATCAACTTTTTGATTTTATTAATACTTTGTACAATCCAGGAGTAAACAATTAGTCCAGAATATATTGTATATGGTATTAGACTACCTATAATACCAATTTTAAAGTTTTTGGAATCATACAAACATGTTCAATTTTGAAACTAAACATTTAGTTCACAGGATTACATTTTTCATTTGATTTCTGCAAATCTTTTTTACCCTAAGGCTCCTTGTAAATGGTATCCTTTACAAATAATGGTTCTGGGGCATACTAGGGGACCCTAGTACACCAGCAGACTTCTATTTTTACCGCAGACCTCCTTACAAATGATATAATTGACAAATAATGGTTCTGGGGCATACTACGGGGACCCAAGTACACCAACCATAGAAAAAAATTTGTATTATATCATAGCCATTGTGTTAATACGGGCTATAACATAAGCGCAAAATAACAGTTTTCTTCTGAGGGACGCTTTGAAACCCAATCAATCAACTTTTTGATTTTATTAATACTTTGTACAATCCAGGAGTAACAATTAGTCCAGAAATATATTGTATATGTATTAGACTACCTATAATACCCATTTTAAAATTTTTGGAATCATACAAACATGTTCAATTTGAAACTAAACAATTAGTTCACAGGATTACATTTTTCATTTGATTTCTGCAAGGTCTTTTTTACCCTAGGCCTCCTTGTAAATGGTATCCTTGACAAATAATGGTTCTGAGGCATACTAGGGGACCCTAGTACACCAACCATAGAAAAAAATTGGAAGATACCATAGCCATTGTGTTTATACGGGCTGATAAACATAAGCGCAAAATAAAAATGCTCTTCCTGAGGGCGGGCATTTGAACCCATGTCAATCAACTTTTTGATTTTATTAATACTTTGTACAATCCAGGAGTAACAATTAGTCCAGAATATATTGTATATGTATTAGACTACCTATAATACCAATTTTAAAGTTTTTTGGAATCATACAAACATGTTCAATTTTGAAAACTAAACATTTAGTTCACAAAATTACATTTTTCATTTGATTTCTGCAAATCTTTTTTACCCTAGGCCTCCTTGTAAATGGTATCCTTGACAAATAATGGTTCTGAGGCATACTAGGGGACCCTAGTAACACACAACCCATAGAAAAAAATTGGAAGATACCATAGCCATTGTGTTTATACGGGCTGTAACATAAGCGCAAAATAAAAATGCTCTTCCTGAGGGCGGCATTTAAACCCATGTCAATCAACTTTTTGATTTTATTAATACTTTGTACAATCCAGGAGTAACAATTAGTCCAGAATATATTGTATATGTATTAGACTACCTATAATACCAATGTTTAAAGTTTTTGGAATCATACAAACATGTTCAATTTTGAAACTAAACATTTAGTTCACAGGATTACATTTTTTCATTTGATTTCTGCAAATCTTTTTTACCCTAGGCCTCCTTGTAAATGGTAATCCTTTACAAATAATGGTTCTGGGGCATACTAGGGGACCCTAGTACACCAGCAGACTTCTATTTTACCGCAGACCTCCTTACAAATGATATAATTGACAAATAATGGTTCTGGGGCATACTACGGGACCCAAGTACACCAACCATAGAAAAAAATTTGTATTATATCATAGCCATTGTGGTTAATTACGGGCTATAACATAAGCGCAAAAAAAACAGTTTTCTTCCTGAGGGACGCTTTGAAACCCAGTCAATCAACTTTTTGATTTATTAATACTTTGTACAATCCAGGAGTAACAATTAGTCCAGAATATATTGTATATGTATTAGACTACCTATAATACCCATTTTAAAATTTTTGGAATCATACAAACATGTTCAATTTTGAAACTAAACAATTAGTTCACAGGATTACATTTTTCATTTGATTTCTGCAAGTCTTTTTTACCCTAGGGCCTCCTTGTAAATGGTATCCTTGACAAATAATGGTTCTGAGGGCATACTAGGGGGACCCTAGTACACCAACCATAGAAAAAAATTGGAAGATACCATAGCCATTGTGTTTATACGGGCTGGAACATAAGCGCAAAATAAAAATGCTCTTCCTGAGGGCGGCATTTAAACCCATGTCAATCAACTTTTTGATTTTATTAATACTTTGTACAATCCAGGAGTAACAATTAGTCCCAGAATATATTGTATATGTATTAGACTACCTATAATACCAATTTTAAAGTTTTTGGAATCATACAAACATGTTCAATTTTGAAACTAAACATTTAGTTCACAGGATTACATTTTTCATTTGATTTCTGCAAATCTTTTTACCCTAGGCCTCCTTGTTAAATGGTATCCTTTACAAATAAATGGTTCTGGGGCATACTAGGGGACCCTAGTACACCAGCAGACTTCTATTTTACCGCAGACCTCCTTACAAATGATATAATTGACAAATAATGGTTCTGGGGCATACTAACGGGACCCAAGTACACCAACCATAGAAAAAAATTTGTATTATATCATAGCCATTGTGTTAATACGGGCTATAACATAAGCGCAAAATAACAGTTTTCTTCCTGAGGGACGCTTTGAAACCCAATCAATCAACTTTTTGATTTTATTAATACTTTGTACAATCCAGGAGTAACAATTAGTCCAGAATATATTGTATATGTATTAGACTACCTATAATACCCATTTTAAAATTTTTGGAAATCATACAAACATGGTCAATTTTGAAACTAAACAATTAGTTCACAGGATTACATTTTTCATTTGATTTCTGCAAGTCTTTTTTTACCCTAGGCCTCCTTGTAAATGGTATCCTTGACAAATAATGGTTCTGAGGCATACTAGGGGACCCTAGTACACCAACCATAGAAAAAAAATTGGAAGATACCATAGCCATTGTGTTTATACGGGCTGTAACATAAGCGCAAAATAAAAATGCTCTTCCTGAGGGCGGCATTTAAACCCATGTCAATCAACTTTTTGATTTTATTAATACTTTGTACAATCCAGGAGTAACAATTAGTCCAGAATATATTGTATATGTATTAGACTACCTATAATACCAATTTTAAAGTTTTTGGAATCATACAAACATGTTCAATTTTGAAACTAAACATTTAGTTCACAGGATTACATTTTTCATTTGATTTCTGCAAATCTTTTTTACCCTAGGCCTCCTTGTAAATGGTATCCTTTACAAAATAATGGTTCTGGGGCATACTAGGGGACCCTAGTACACCAGCAGACTTCTATTTTTACCGCAGACCTCCTTACAAATGATATAATTGACAAATAATGGTTCTGGGGCATACTACGGGACCCAAGTACACCAACCATAGAAAAAAAATTTGTATTATATCATAGCCATTGTGTTAATACGGGGCTATAACATAAGCGCAAAATAACAGTTTTCTTCCTGAGGGACGCTTTGAAACCCAATCAATCAACTTTTTGATTTTATTAATACTTTGTACAAGTCCAGGAGTAACAATTAGTCCAGAATATATTGTATATGTATTAGACTACCTATAATACCCATTTTAAAATTTTTGGAATCATACAAACATGTTCAATTTTGAAACTAAACAATTAGTTCACAGGATTACATTTTTCATTTGATTTCTGCAAGTCTTTTTTACCCTAGGCCTCCTTGTAAATGGTATCCTTGACAAATAATGGTTCTGAGGCATACTAGGGGACCCTAGTACACCAACCATAGAAAAAAATTGGAAGATACCATAGCCATTGTGTTTATACGGGCTGTAACATAAGCGCAAAATAAAAATGCTCTTCCTGAGGGCGGCATTTAAAACCCATGTCAATCAACTTTTGATTTTATTAATACTTTGTACAATCCAGGAGTAACCAATTAGTCCAGAATATATTGTATATGTATTAGACTACCTATAATACCAATTTTAAAGTTTTTGGAATCATACAAACATGTTCAATTTTGAAACTAAACATTTAGTTCACAAAATTACATTTTTCATTTGATTTCTGCAAATCTTTTTTACCCTAGGCCTCCTTGTAAATGGTATCCTTGACAAAATAATGGTTCTGAGGCATACTAGGGGACCCTAGTACACCAACCATAGAAAAAAATTGGAAGATACCATAGCCATTGTGTTTATACGGGCTGTAACATAAGCGCAAAAATAAAAATGCTCTTCCTGAGGGCGGCATTTAAAACCCATGTCAATCAACTTTTTGATTTTATTAATACTTTGGTACAATCCAGGAGTAACAATTAGTCCAGAATATATTGTATATGTATTAGACTACCTATAATACCAATTTTAAAGTTTTTGGAATCATACAAAACATGTTCAATTTTGAAACTAAACATTTAGTTCACAGGATTACATTTTTCATTTGATTTCTGCAAATCTTTTTTACCCTAGGCCTCCTTGTAAATGGTATCCTTTTACAAATAATGGTTCTGGGGCATACTAGGGGACCCTAGTACACCAGCAGACTTCTATTTTTACCGCAGACCTCCTTACAAATGATATAATTGACAAATAATGGTTCTGGGGCATACTACGGGACCCAAGTACACCAACCATAGAAAAAAATTTGTATTATATCATAGCCATTGTGTTAATACGGGCTATAACATAAGCGCAAAATAACAGTTTTTCTTCCTGAGGGACGCTTTGAAACCCAGTCAATCAACTTTTTGATTTTATTAATACTTTGTACAATCCAGGAGTAACAATTAGTCCAGAATATATTGTATATGTATTAGACTACCTATAATACCCATTTTAAAATTTTTGGAATCATACAAACATGTTCAATTTTGAAACTAAAACAATTAGTTCACAGGATTACATTTTTTCATTTGATTTCTGCAAGTCTTTTTTACCCTAGGCCTCCTTGTAAATGGTATCCTTGGACAAATAATGGGTTCTGAGGCATACTAGGGGACCCTAGTACACCAACCATAGAAAAAAATTGGGAAGATACCATAGCCATTGTGTTTATACGGGCTGTAAACATAAGCGCAAAATAAAAAATGCTCTTCCTGAGGGCGGCATTTAAACCCATGTCAATCAACTTTTTGATTTTATTAATACTTTGTACAATCCAGGAGTAACAATTAGTCCAGAATATATTGTATATGTATTAGACTACCTATAATACCAATTTTAAAGTTTTTGGAATCATACAAACATGTTCAATTTTGAAACTAAACATTAGTTCACAGGATTACATTTTTCATTTGATTTCTGCAAATCTTTTTTACCCTAAGGCCTCCTTGTAAATGGTATCCTTTACAAATAATGGTTCTGGGGCATACTAGGGGACCCTAGTACACCAGCAGACTTCTATTTTTTACCGCAGACCTCCTTACAAATGATATAATTGACAAATAATGGTTCTGGGGCATACTACGGGACCCCAAGTACACCAACCATAGAAAAAAATTTGTATTATATCATAGCCATTGTGTTAATACGGGCTATAACATAAGCGCAAAAATAACAGTTTTCTTCCTGAGGGACGCTTTGAAACCCAGTCAATCAACTTTTGATTTTATTAATACTTTGTACAATCCAGGAGTAACAATTAGTCCCAGAATATATTGTATATGTATTAGACTACCTATAATACCCATTTTAAAATTTTGGAATCATACAAACATGTTCAATTTTGAAAACTAAACAATTAGTTCACAGGATTACATTTTTCATTTGATTTCTGCAAGTCTTTTTTACCCTAGGCCTCCTTGTAAATGGTATCCTTGACAAATAATGGTTCTGAGGCATACTAGGGGACCCTAGTACACCAACCATAGAAAAAAAATTGGAAGATACCATAGCCATTGTGTTTATACGGGCTGTAACATAAGCGCAAAATAAAAATGCTCTTCCTGAGGGCGGCATTTAAACCCATGTCAATCAACTTTTTGATTTTATTAATACTTTGTACAATCCAGGAGTAACAATTAGTCCAGAATATATTGTATATGTATTAGACTACCTATAATACCAATTTTAAAGTTTTTGGAATCATACAAACATGTTCAATTTTGAAACTAAACATTTAGTTCACAGGATTACATTTTTCATTTGATTTCTGCAAATCTTTTTTACCCTAGGCCTCCTTGTAAATGGTATCCTTTACAAATAATGGTTCTGGGGCATACTAGGGGACCCTAGTACACCAGCAGACTTCTATTTTTACCGCAGACCTCCTTACAAATGATATAATTGACAAATAATGGTTCTGGGGCATACTACGGGACCCAAGTACACCAACCATAGAAAAAAATTTGTATTATATCATAGCCATTGTGTTAATACGGGCTATAACATAAGCGCAAAATAACAGTTTTCTTCCTGAGGGACGCTTTGAAACCCAGTCAATCAACTTTTTTGATTTTATTAATACTTTGTACAATCCAGGAGTAACAATTAGTCCAGAATATATTGTATATGTATTAGACTACCTATAATACCCATTTTAAAATTTTTGGAATCATACAAACATGTTCAATTTTGAAACTAAACAATTAGTTCACAGGATTACATTTTTCATTTGATTTCTGCAAGTCTTTTTTACCCTAGGCCTCCTTGTAAATGGTATCCTTGACAAAATAATGGTTCTGAGGCATACTAGGGGGACCCTAGTACACCAACCATAGAAAAAAATTGTGAAGATACCATAGCCATTGTGTTTATACGGGCTGTAACATAAGCGCAAAATAAAATGCTCTTCCTGAGGGCGGCATTTAAACCCATGTCAATCAACTTTTTGATTTTATTAATACTTTGTACAATCCAGGAGTAACAATTAGTCCAGAATATATTGTATATGTATTAGACTACCTATAATACCAATTTTAAAGTTTTTTGGAATCATACAAACATGTTCAATTTTGAAACTAAACATTTAGTTCACAGGATTACATTTTTCATTTGATTTCTGCAAATCTTTTTTACCCTAGGCCTCCTTGTAAATGGTATCCTTTACAAATAATGGTTCTGGGGCATACTAGGGGACCCTAGTACACCAGCAGACTTCTATTTTTAACCGCAGACCTCCTTACAAATGATATAATTGACAAATAATGGTTCTGGGGCATACTACGGGACCCAAGTACACCAACCATAGAAAAAAAATTTGTATTATATCATAGCCATTTGTGTTAATACGGGCTATAACATAAGCGCAAAATAACAGTTTTCTTCCTGAGGGACGCTTTGAAACCCAGTCAATCACTTTTTGATTTTATTAATACTTTGTACAATCCAGGAGTAACAATTAGTCCAGAATATATTGTATATGTATTAGACTACCTATAATACCCATTTTAAAATTTTTGGAATCATACAAACATGTTCAATTTTGAAACTAAAACAATTAGTTCACAGGATTACATTTTTCATTTGATTTCTGCAAGTCTTTTTTACCCTAGGCCTCCTTGTAAATGGTATCCTTGACAAATAATGGTTCTGAGGCATACTAGGGGACCCTAGTACACCAACCATAGAAAAAAATTGGAAGATACCATAGCCATTGTGTTTATACGGGCTGTAACATAAGCGCAAAATAAAAATGCTCTTCCTGAGGGCGGCATTTAAAACCCATGTCAATCAACTTTTTGATTTTATTAATACTTTGTACAATCCAGGAGTAACAATTAGTCCAGAATATATTGTATATGTATTAGACTACCTATAATACCAATTTTAAAGTTTTTGGAATCATACAAACATGTTCAATTTTGAAACTAAACATTTAGTTCACAGGATTACATTTTTCATTTGATTTCTGCAAATCTTTTTTACCCTAGGCCTCCTTGTAAATGGTATCCTTTACAAATAATGGTTCTGGGGCATACTAGGGGACCCTAGTACACCAGCAGACTTCTATTTTTACCGCAGACCTCCTTACAAATGAATATAATTGACAAATAATGGTTCTGGGGCATACTACGGGACCCAAGTACACCAACCATAGAAAAAAATTTGTATTATATCATAGCCATTGTGTTAATACGGGCTATAACATAAGCGCAAAAAAACAGTTTTCTTCCTGAGGGACGCTTTGAAACCCAGTCAATCAACTTTTTGATTTTATTAATACTTTGTACAATCCAGGAGTAACAATTAGTCCAGAATATATTGTATATGTATAAGACTACCTATAATACCAATTTTAAAGTTTTTGGAATCATACAATCATGTTCAATTTTGAAACTAAACATTTAGTTCACAGGATTACATTTTTCATTTGATTTCTGCAAATCTTTTTTACCCTAGGCCTCCTTGTAAATGGTATCCTTGACAAATAATGGTTCTGAGGCATACTAGGGGACCCTAGTACACCAACCATAGAAAAAAATTGGAAGATACCATAGCCATTGTGTTTATACGGGCTGTAACATAAGCGCAAAATAAAAATGCTCTTCCTGAGGGCGGCATTTAAACCCATGTCAATCAACTTTTTGATTTTATTAATACTTTGTACAATCCAGGAGTAACAATTAGTCCAGAATATATTGTATATGTATTAGACTACCTATAATACCAATTTTAAAGTTTTTGGAATCATACAAACATGTTCAATTTTGAAACTAAACATTTAGTTCACAGGATTACATTTTTCATTTGATTTCTGCAAATCTTTTTTACCCTAGGCCTCCTTGTAAATGGTATCCTTGACAAATAATGGTTCTGGGGCATACTAGGGGACCCTAGTACACCAGCAGACTTCTATTTTTACCGCAGACCTCCTTACAAATGATATAATTGACAAATAATGGTTCTGGGGCATACTACGGGACCCAAGTACACCAACCATAGAAAAAAATTTGTATTATATCATAGCCATTGTGTTAATACGGGCTATAACATAAGCGCAAAAAAACAGTTTTTCTTCCTGAGGGACGCTTTGAAACCCAGTCAATCAACTTTTTGATTTTATTAATACTTTGTACAATCCAGGAGTAACAATTAGTCCAGAATATATTGTATATGTATTAGACTACCTATAATACCCATTTTAAAATTTTTGGAATCATACAAACATGTTCAATTTTGAAACTAAACAATTAGTTCACAGGATTACATTTTTCATTTGATTTCTGCAAGTCTTTTTTACCCTAGGCCTCCTTGTAAATGGTATCCTTTACAAATAATGGTTCTGAGGCATACTAGGGGACCCTAGTACACCAACCATAGAAAAAAAATTGGAAGATACCATAGCCATTGTGTTTATACGGGCTGTAACATAAGCGCAAAATAAAAATGCTCTTCCTGAGGGCGGCATTTAAACCCATGTCAATCAACTTTTTGATTTTATTAATACTTTGTACAATCCAGGAGTAACAATTAGTCCAGAATATATTGTATATGTATTAGACTACCTATAATACCAATTTTAAAGTTTTTGGAATCATACAAACATGTTCAATTTTGAAACTAAACATTTAGTTCACAGGATTACATTTTTCATTTGATTTCTGCAAGTCTTTTTTTACCCTAGGCCTCCTTGTAAATGGTATCCTTGACAAATAATGGTTCTGAGGCATACTAGGGGACCCTAGTACACCAACCATAGAAAAAAATTGGAAGATACCATAGCCATTGTGTTTATACGGGCTGTAACATAAGCGCAAAATAAAAATGCTTCTCCTGAGGGCGGCATTTAAACCCTTTGTCAATCAACTTTTTGATTTTATTAATACTTTGTACAATCCAGGAGTAACAATTAGTCCAGAATATATTGTATATGTATAAGACTACCTATAATACCAATTTTAAAGTTTTTGGAATCATACAATCATGTTCAATTTTGAAACTAAACATTTAGTTCACAGGATTACATTTTTCATTTGATTTCTGCAAATCTTTTTTACCCTAGGCCTCCTTGTAAATGGTATCCTTGACAAATAATGGTTCTGAGGCATACTAGGGGACCCTAGTACACCAACCATAGAAAAAAATTGGAAGATACCATAGCCATTGTGTTTATACGGGCTGTAACATAAGCGCAAAATAAAAATGCTCTTCCTGAGGGCGGCATTTAAACCCATGTCAATCAACTTTTTGATTTTATTAATACTTTGTACAATCCAGGAGTAACAATTAGTCCAGAATATATTGTATATGTATTAGACTTCCTATAATACCAATTTTAAAGTTTTTGGAATCATACAAACATGTTCAATTTTGAAACTAAACATTTAGTTCACAGGATTACATTTTTCATTTGATTTCTGCAAATCTTTTTTACCCTAGGCCTCCTTGTAAATGGTATCCTTGACAAATAATGGTTCTGGGGCATACTAGGGGACCCTAGTACACCAGCAGACTTCTATTTTTACCGCAGACCTCCTTAGAAATGATATAATTGACAAATAATGGTTCTGGGGCATACTACGGGACCCAAGTACACCAACCATAGAAAAAAATTTGTATTATATCATAGCCATTGTGTTAATACGGGCTATAACATAAGCGCAAAAAAAAACAGTTTTCTTCCTGAGGGACGCTTTGAAACCCAGTCAATCAACTTTTTGATTTTATTAATACTTTGTACAATCCAGGAGTAACAATTAGTCCAGAATATATTGTATATGTATTAGACTACCTATAATACCCATTTTAAAGTTTTTGGAATCATACAAACATGTTCAATTTTGAAACTAAACATTTAGTTCACAGGATTACATTTTTCATTTGATTTCTGCAAATCTTTTTTACCCTAGGCCTCCTTGTAAATGGTATCCTTGACAAATAATGGTTCTGAGGCATACTAGGGGACCATAGTACACCAACCATAGAAAAAAAATTGGAAGATACCATAGCCATTGTGTTTATACGGGCTGTAACATAAGCGCAAAATAAAAATGCTCTCCTGAGGGCGGCATTTAAACCCTTGTCAATCAACTTTTTGATTTTATTAATACTTTGTACAATCCAGGAGTAACAATTAGTCCAGAATATATTGTATATGTATTAGACTACCTATAATACCCATTTTAAAATTTTTGGAATCATACAAACATGTTCAATTTTGAAACTAAACAATTAGTTCACAGGATTACATTTTTCATTTGATTTCTGCAAGTCTTTTTTACCCTAGGCCTCCTTGTAAATGGTATCCTTGACAAATAATGGTTCTGAGGCATACTAGGGGACCCTAGTACACCAACCATAGAAAAAAATTGGAAGATACCATAGCCATTGTGTTTATACGGCTGTAACATAAGCGCAAAATAAAAATGCTCTTCCTGAGGGCGGCATTTAAACCCATGTCAATCAACTTTTTGATTTTATTAATACTTTGTACAATCCAGGAGTAACAATTAGTCCAGAATATATTGTATATGTATTAGACTACCTATAATACCAATTTTAAAGTTTTTGGAATCATACAAACATGTTCAATTTTGAAACTAAACATTTAGTTCACAGGATTACATTTTTCATTTGATTTCTGCAAATCTTTTTACCCTAGGCCTCCTTGTAAATGGTATCCTTGACAAATAATGGTTCTGGGGCATACTAGGGGACCCTAGTACACCAGCAGACTTCTATTTTTACCGCAGACCTCCTTACAAATGATATAATTGACAAATAATGGTTCTGGGGCATACTACGGGACCCAAGTACACCAACCATAGAAAAAAATTTGTATTATATCATAGCCATTGTGTTAATACGGGCTATAACATAAGCGCAAAAAAACAGTTTTCTTCCTGAGGGACGCTTTGAAACCCAGTCAATCAACTTTTTGATTTTATTAATACTTTGTACAATCCAGGAGTAACAATTAGTCCAGAATATATTGTATATGTATTAGACTACCTATAATACCCATTTTAAAATTTTTGGAATCATACAAACATGTTTCAATTTTGAAACTAAACAATTAGTTCACAGGATTACATTTTTTCATTTGATTTCTGCAAGTCTTTTTTACCCTAGGCCTCCTTGTAAATGGTATCCTTTACAAATAATGGTTCTGAGGCATACTAGGGGACCCTAGTACACCAACCATAGAAAAAAATTGGAAGATACCATAGCCATTGTGTTTATACGGGCTGTAACATAAGCGCAAAATAAAAATGCTCTTCCTGAGGGCGGCATTTAAACCCATGTCAATCAACTTTTTGATTTTATTAATACTTTGTACAATCCAGGAGTAACAATTAGTCCAGAATATATTGTATATGTATAAGACTACCTATAATACCAATTTTAAAGTTTTTGGAATCATACAATCATGTTCAATTTTGAAACTAAACATTTAGTTCACAGGATTACATTTTTCATTTGATTTCTGCAAATCTTTTTTACCCTAGGCCTCCTTGTAAATGGTATCCTTGACAAATAATGGTTCTGAGGCATACTAGGGGACCCTAGTACACCAACCATAGAAAAAAATTGGAAGATACCATAGCCATTGTGTTTATACGGGCTGTAACATAAGCGCAAAATAAAAATGCTCTTCCTGAGGGCGGCATTTAAACCCATGTCAATCAACTTTTTGATTTTATTAATACTTTTTACAATCCAGGAGTAACAATTAGTCCAGAATATATTGTATATGTATTAGACTACCTATAATACCAATTTTAAAGTTTTTGGAATCATACAAACATGTTCAATTTTGAAACTAAACATTTAGTTCACAGGATTACATTTTTCATTTGATTTCTGCAAATCTTTTTTACCCTAGGCCTCCTTGTAAATGGTATCCTTGACAAATAATGGTTCTGGGGCATACTAGGGGACCCTAGTACACCAGCAGACTTCTATTTTTACCGCAGACCTCCTTACAAATGATATAATTGACAAATAATGGTTCTGGGGCATACTACGGGACCCAAGTACACCAACCATAGAAAAAAATTTGTATTATATCATAGCCATTGTGTTAATACGGGCTATAACATAAGCGCAAAAAAACAGTTTTCTTCCTGAGGGACGCTTTGAAACCCAGTCAATCAACTTTTTGATTTTATTAATACTTTGTACAATCCAGGAGTAACAATTAGTCCAGAATATATTGTATATGTATTAGACTACCTATAATACCCATTTTAAAATTTTTGGAATCATACAAACATGTTCAATTTTGAAACTAAACAATTAGTTCACAGGATTACATTTTTCATTTGATTTCTGCAAGTCTTTTTTACCCTAGGCCTCCTTGTAAATGGTATCCTTGACAAATAATGGTTCTGAGGCATACTAGGGGACCCTAGTACACCAACCATAGAAAAAAAATTGGAAGATACCATAGCCATTGTGTTTATACGGGCTGTAACATAAGCGCAAAATAAAAATGCTCTTCCTGAGGGCGGCATTTAAAACCCATGTCAATCAACTTTTTGATTTTATTAATACTTTGTACAATCCAGGAGTAACAATTAGTCCAGAATATATTGTATATGTATTAGACTACCTATAATACCAATTTTAAAGTTTTTGGAATCATACAAACATGTTCAATTTTGAAACTAAACATTTAGTTTCACAGGATTACATTTTTCATTTGATTTCTGCAAATCTTTTTTACCCTAGGCCTCCTTGTAAATGGTATCCTTGACAAATAATGGTTCTGGGGCATACTAGGGGACCCTAGTACACCAGCAGACTTCTATTTTTACCGCAGACCTCCTTACAAATGATATAATTGACAAATAATGGTTCTGGGGCATACTACGGGACCCAAGTACACCAACCATAGAAAAAAATTTGTATTATATCATAGCCATTGTGTTAATACGGGCTATAACATAAGCGCAAAAAAAACAGTTTTCTTCCTGAGGGACGCTTTGAAACCCAGTCAATCAACTTTTTGATTTTATTAATACTTTGTACAATCCAGGAGTAACAATTAGTCCAGAATATATTGTATATGTATTAGACTACCTATAATACCCATTTTAAAATTTTTGGAATCATACAAACATGTTCAATTTTGAAACTAAACAATTAGTTCACAGGATTACATTTTTCATTTGATTTCTGCAAGTCTTTTTTACCCTAGGCCTCCTTGTAAATGGTATCCTTTACAAATAATGGTTCTGAGGCATACTAGGGGACCCTAGTACACCAACCATAGAAAAAAATTGGAAGACACCATAGCCATTGTGTTTATACGGGCTGTAACATAAGCGCAAAATAAAAATGCTCTTCCTGAGGGCGGCATTTAAACCCATGTCAATCAACTTTTTGATTTTATTAATACTTTGTACAATCCAGGAGTAACAATTAGTCCAGAATATATTGTATATGTATTAGACTACCTATAATACCAATTTTAAAAGTTTTTGGAATCATACAAACATGTTCAATTTTGAAACTAAACATTTAGTTCACAGGATTACATTTTTCATTTGATTTCTGCAAGTCTTTTTTACCCTAGGCCTCCTTGTAAATGGTATCCTTGACAAATAATGGTTCTGAGGCATACTAGGGGGACCCTAGTACACCAACCATAGAAAAAAATTGGAAGATACCATAAGCCATTGTGTTTATACGGGCTGTAACATAAGCGCAAAATAAAAATGCTCTCCTGAGGGCGGCATTTAAACCCTTGTCAATCAACTTTTTGATTTTATTAATACTTTGTACAATCCAGGAGTAACAATTAGTCCAGAATATATTGTATATGTATAAGACTACCTATAATACCAATTTTAAAGTTTTTGGAATCATACAATCATGTTCAATTTTGAAACTAAACATTTAGTTCACAGGATTACATTTTTCATTTGATTTCTGCAAATCTTTTTTACCCTAGGCCTCCTTGTAAATGGTATCCTTGACAAATAATGGTTCTGAGGCATACTAGGGGACCCTAGTACACCAACCATAGAAAAAAAATTGGAAGATACCATAGCCATTGTGTTTATACGGGCTGTAACATAAGCGCAAAATAAAAATGCTCTTCCTGAGGGCGGCATTTAAACCCATGTCAATCAACTTTTTGATTTTATTAATACTTTGTACAATCCAGGAGTAACAATTAGTCCAGAATATATTGTATATGTATTAGACTACCTATAATACCAATTTTAAAGTTTTTGGAATCATACAAACATGTTCAATTTTGAAACTAAACATTTAGTTCACAGGATTACATTTTTCATTTGATTTCTGCAAATCTTTTTTACCCTAGGCCTCCTTGTAAATGGTATCCTTGACAAATAATGGTTCTGGGGCATACTAGGGGACCCTAGTACACCAGCAGACTTCTATTTTTACCGCAGACCTCCTTACAAATGATATAATTGACAAATAATGGTTCTGGGGCATACTACGGGACCCAAGTACACCAACCATAGAAAAAAATTTGTATTATATCATAGCCATTGTGTTAATACGGGCTATAACATAAGCGCAAAAAAACAGTTTTCTTCCTGAGGGACGCTTTGAAACCCAGTCAATCAACTTTTTGATTTTATTAATACTTTGTACAATCCAGGAGTAACAATTAGTCCAGAATATATTGTATATGTATTAGACTACCTATAATACCCATTTTAAAATTTTTGGAATCATACAAACATGTTCAATTTTGAAACTAAACAATTAGTTCACAGGATTACATTTTTCATTTGATTTCTGCAAGTCTTTTTTACCCTAGGCCTCCTTGTAAATGGTATCCTTGACAAATAATGGTTCTGAGGCATACTAGGGGACCCTAGTACACCAACCATAGAAAAAAATTGGAAGATACCATAGCCATTGTGTTTATACGGGCTGTAACATAAGCGCAAAATAAAAATGCTCTTCCTGAGGGCGGCATTTAAACCCATGTCAATCAACTTTTTGATTTTATTAATACTTTGTACAATCCAGGAGTAACAATTAGTCCAGAATATATTGTATATGTATTAGACTACCTATAATACCAATTTTAAAGTTTTTGGAATCATACAAACATGTTCAATTTTGAAACTAAACATTTAGTTCACAGGATTACATTTTTCATTTGATTTCTGCAAGTCTTTTTTACCCTAGGCCTCCTTGTAAATGGTATCCTTGACAAATAATGGTTCTGAGGCATACTAGGGGACCATAGTACACCAACCATAGAAAAAAATTGGAAGATACCATAGCCATTGTGTTTATACGGGCTGTAACATAAGCGCAAAATAAAAATGCTCTCCTGAGGGCGGCATTTAAACCCTTGTCAATCAACTTTTTGATTTTATTAATACTTTGTACAATCCAGGAGTAACAATTAGTCCAGAATATATTGTATATGTATTAGACTACCTATAATACCCATTTTAAAATTTTTGGAATCATACAAACATGTTCAATTTTGAAACTAAACAATTAGTTCACAGGATTACATTTTTCATTTGATTTCTGCAAGTCTTTTTTACCCTAGGCCTCCTTGTAAATGGTATCCTTGACAAATAATGGTTCTGAGGCATACTAGGGGACCCTAGTACACCAACCATAGAAAAAAATTGGAAGATACCATAGCCATTGTGTTTATACGGGCTGTAACATAAGCGCAAAATAAAAATGCTCTTCCTGAGGGCGGCATTTAAACCCATGTCAATCAACTTTTTGATTTTATTAATACTTTGTACAATCCAGGAGTAACAATTAGTCCAGAATATATTGTATATGTATTAGACTACCTATAATACCAATTTTAAAGTTTTTGGAATCATACAAACATGTTCAATTTTGAAACTAAACATTTAGTTCACAGGATTACATTTTTCATTTGATTTCTGCAAGTCTTTTTTACCCTAGGCCTCCTTGTAAATGGTATCCTTGACAAATAATGGTTCTGAGGCATACTAGGGGACCATAGTACACCAACCATAGAAAAAAATTGGAAGATACCATAGCCATTGTGTTTATACGGGCTGTAACATAAGCGCAAAATAAAAATGCTCTCCTGAGGGCGGCATTTAAACCCTTGTCAATCAACTTTTTGATTTTATTAATACTTTGTACAATCCAGGAGTAACAATTAGTCCAGAATATATTGTATATGTATAAGACTACCTATAATACCAATTTTAAAGTTTTTGGAATCATACAATCATGTTCAATTTTGAAACTAAACATTTAGTTCACAGGATTACATTTTTCATTTGATTTCTGCAAATCTTTTTTACCCTAGGCCTCCTTGTAAATGGTATCCTTGACAAATAATGGTTCTGAGGCATACTAGGGGACCCTAGTACACCAACCATAGAAAAAAATTGGAAGATACCATAGCCATTGTGTTTATACGGGCTG
This sequence comes from Daphnia galeata, assembly GCA_030770115.1. NCBI lineage: Eukaryota > Metazoa > Arthropoda > Branchiopoda > Diplostraca > Daphniidae > Daphnia > Daphnia galeata. The sequence goes on from CM061114.1 coordinate 12,973,025, forward strand.
TAACATAAGCGCAAAATAAAAATGTTCTTCCTGAGGGCGGCATTTAAACCCATGTCAATCAACTTTTTGATTTTATTAATACTTTGTACAATCCAGGAGTAACAATTAGTCCAGAATATATTGTATAGGTATTAGACTACCTATAATACCAATTTTTTAAGTTTTTGGAATCATTCAAACATGTTCAATTTTGAAACTAAACATTTAGTTCACAGGATTACATTTTTCATTTGATTTCTGCAAATCTTTTTACCCTAGGCCTCCTTGTAAATGGTATCCTTTACAAATAATGGTTCTGGGGCATACTAGGGGACCCTAGTACACCAGCAGACTTCTATTTTTACCGCAGACCTCCTTACAAATGATATAATTGACAAATAATGGTTCTGGGGCATACTACGGGACCCAAGTACACCAACCATAGAAAAAAATTTGTATTATATCATAGCTATTGTGTTAATACGGGCTATAACATAAGCGCAAAATAACAGTTTTCTTCCTGAGGGACGCTTTGAAACCCAGTCAATCAACTTTTTGATTTTATTAATACTTTGTACAATCCAGGAGTAACAATTAGTCCAGAATATATTGTATATGTATTAGACTACCTATAATACCCATTTTAAAATTTTTGGAATCATACAAACATGTTCAATTTTGAAACTAAACAATTAGTTCACAGGATTACATTTTTCATTTGATTTCTGCAAGTCTTTTTTACCCTAGGCCTCCTTGTAAATGGTATCCTTGACAAATAATGGTTCTGAGGCATACTAGGGGACCCTAGTACACCAACCATAGAAAAAAATTGGAAGATACCATAGCCATTGTGTTTATACGGGCTGTAACATAAGCGCAAAATAAAAATGCTCTTCCTGAGGGCGGCATTTAAACCCATGTCAATCAACTTTTTGATTTTATTAATACTTTGTACAATCCAGGAGTAACAATTAGTCCAGAATATATTGTATATGTATTAGACTACCTATAATACCAATTTTAAAGTTTTTGGAATCATACAAACATGTTCAATTTTGAAACTAAACATTTAGTTCACAGGATTACATTTTTCATTTGATTTCTGCAAATCTTTTTTACCCTAGGCCTCCTTGTAAATGGTATCCTTTACAAATAATGGTTCTGGGGCATACTAGGGGACCCTAGTACACCAGCAGACTTCTATTTTTACCGCAGACCTCCTTACAAATGATATAATTGACAAATAATGGTTCTGGGGCATACTACGGGACCCAAGTACACCAACCATAGAAAAAAATTTGTATTATATCATAGCCATTGTGTTAATACGGGCTATAACATAAGCGCAAAAAAACAGTTTTCTTCCTGAGGGACGCTTTGAAACCCAGTCAATCAACTTTTTGATTTTATTAATACTTTGTACAATCCAGGAGTAACAATTAGTCCAGAATATATTGTATATGTATTAGACTACCTATAATACCCATTTTAAAAATTTTTGGAATCATACAAACATGTTCAATTTTGAAACTAAACAATTAGTTCACAGGATTACATTTTTCATTTGATTTCTGCAAGTCTTTTTTACCCTAGGCCTCCTTGTAAATGGTATCCTTGACAAATAATGGTTCTGAGGCATACTAGGGGACCCTAGTACACCAACCATAGAAAAAAAATTGGAAGATACCATAGCCATTGTGTTTATACGGGCTGTAACATAAGCGCAAAATAAAAATGCTCTTCCTGAGGGCGGCATTTAAACCCATGTCAATCAACTTTTTGATTTTATTAATACTTTGTACAATCCAGGAGTAACAATTAGTCCAGAATATATTGTATATGTATTAGACTACCTATAATACCAATTTTAAAGTTTTTGGAATCATACAAACATGTTCAATTTTGAAACTAAACATTTAGTTCACAGGATTACATTTTTCATTTGATTTCTGCAAATCTTTTTTTACCCTAGGCCTCCTTGTAAATGGTATCCTTTACAAATAATGGTTCTGGGGCATACTAGGGGACCCTAGTACACCAGCAGACTTCTATTTTTACCGCAGACCTCCTTACAAATGATATAATTGACAAATAATGGTTCTGGGGCATACTACGGGACCCAAGTACACCAACCATAGAAAAAAATTTGTATTATATCATAGCCATTGTGTTAATACGGGCTATAACATAAGCGCAAAATAACAGTTTTCTTCCTGAGGGACGCTTTGAAACCCAGTCAATCAACTTTTTGATTTTATTAATACTTTGTACAATCCAGGAGTAACAATTAGTCCAGAATATATTGTATATGTATTAGACTACCTATAATACCCATTTTAAAATTTTTGGAATCATACAAACATGTTCAATTTTGAAACTAAACAATTAGTTCACAGGATTACATTTTTCATTTGATTTCTGCAAGTCTTTTTTACCCTAGGCCTCCTTGTAAATGGTATCCTTGACAAATAATGGTTCTGAGGCATACTAGGGGACCCTAGTACACCAACCATAGAAAAAAATTGGAAGATACCATAGCCATTGTGTTTATACGGGCTGTAACATAAGCGCAAAATAAAAATGCTCTTCCTGAGGGCGGCATTTAAACCCATGTCAATCAACTTTTTGATTTTATTAATACTTTGTACAATCCAGGAGTAACAATTAGTCCAGAATATATTGTATATGTATTAGACTACCTATAATACCAATTTTAAAGTTTTTGGAATCATACAAACATGTTCAATTTTGAAACTAAACATTTAGTTCACAGGATTACATTTTTCATTTGATTTCTGCAAATCTTTTTTACCCTAGGCCTCCTTGTAAATGGTATCCTTTACAAATAATGGTTCTGGGGCATACTAGGGGACCCTAGTACACCAGCAGACTTCTATTTTTACCGCAGACCTCCTTACAAATGATATAATTGACAAATAATGGTTCTGGGGCATACTACGGGACCCAAGTACACCAACCATAGAAAAAAATTTGTATTATATCATAGCCATTGTGTTAATACGGGCTATAACATAAGCGCAAAAAAAACAGTTTTTCTTCCTGAGGGACGCTTTGAAACCCAGTCAATCAACTTTTTGATTTTATTAATACTTTGTACAATCCAGGAGTAACAATTAGTCCAGAATATATTGTATATGTATTAGACTACCTATAATACCCATTTTAAAATTTTTGGAATCATACAAACATGTTCAATTTTGAAACTAAACAATTAGTTCACAGGATTACATTTTTCATTTGATTTCTGCAAGTCTTTTTTACCCTAGGCCTCCTTGTAAATGGTATCCTTGACAAATAATGGTTCTGAGGCATACTAGGGGACCCTAGTACACCAACCATAGAAAAAAATTGGAAGATACCATAGCCATTGTGTTTATACGGGCTGTAACATAAGCGCAAAATAAAAATGTTCTTCCTGATGGCGGCATTTAAACCCATGTCAATCAACTTTTTGATTTTATTAATACTTTGTACAATCCAGGAGTAACAATTAGTCCAGAATATATTGTATATGTATTAGACTACCTATAATACCAATTTTAAAGTTTTTGGAATCATACAAACATGTTCAATTTTGAAACTAAACATTTAGTTCACAGGATTACATTTTTCATTTGATTTCTGCAAATCTTTTTTACCCTAGGCCTCCTTGTAAATGGTATCCTTTACAAATAATGGTTCTGGGGCATACTAGGGGACCCTAGTACACCAGCAGACTTCTATTTTTACCGCAGACCTCCTTACAAATGATATAATTGACAAATAATGGTTCTGGGGCATACTACGGGACCCAAGTACACCAACCATAGAAAAAAATTTGTATTATATCATAGCCATTGTGTTAATACGGGCTATAACATAAGCGCAAAAAAACAGTTTTCTTCCTGAGGGACGCTTTGAAACCCAGTCAATCAACTTTTTGATTTTATTAATACTTTGTACAATCCAGGAGTAACAATTAGTCCAGAATATATTGTATATGTATTAGACTACCTATAATACCCATTTTAAAATTTTTGGAATCATACAAACATGTTCAATTTTGAAACTAAACAATTAGTTCACAGGATTACATTTTTCATTTGATTTCTGCAAGTCTTTTTTACCCTAGGCCTCCTTGTAAATGGTATCCTTGACAAATAATGGTTCTGAGGCATACTAGGGGACCCTAGTACACCAACCATAGAAAAAAATTGGAAGATACCATAGCCATTGTGTTTATACGGGCTGTAACATAAGCGCAAAATAAAAATGCTCTTCCTGAGGGCGGCATTTAAACCCATGTCAATCAACTTTTTGATTTTATTAATACTTTGTACAATCCAGGAGTAACAATTAGTCCAGAATATATTGTATATGTATTAGACTACCTATAATACCAATTTTAAAGTTTTTGGAATCATACAAACATGTTCAATTTTGAAACTAAACATTTAGTTCACAGGATTACATTTTTCATTTGATTTCTGCAAATCTTTTTTACCCTAGGCTCCTTGTAAATGGTATCCTTTACAAATAATGGTTCTGGGGCATACTAGGGGACCCTAGTACACCAGCAGACTTCTATTTTTACCGCAGACCTCCTTACAAATGATATAATTGACAAATAATGGTTCTGGGGCATACTACGGGACCCAAGTACACCAACCATAGAAAAAAATTTGTATTATATCATAGCCATTGTGTTAATACGGGCTATAACATAAGCGCAAAATAACAGTTTTCTTCCTGAGGGACGCTTTGAAACCCAGTCAATCAACTTTTTGATTTTATTAATACTTTGTACAATCCAGGAGTAACAATTAGTCCAGAATATATTGTATATGTATTAGACTACCTATAATACCCATTTTAAAATTTTTGGAATCATACAAACATGTTCAATTTTGAAACTAAACAATTAGTTCACAGGATTACATTTTTCATTTGATTTCTGCAAGTCTTTTTTACCCTAGGCCTCCTTGTAAATGGTATCCTTGACAAATAATGGTTCTGAGGCATACTAGGGGACCCTAGTACACCAACCATAGAAAAAAATTGGAAGATACCATAGCCATTGTGTTTATACGGGCTGTAACATAAGCGCAAAATAAAAATGCTCTTCCTGAGGGCGGCATTTAAACCCATGTCAATCAACTTTTTGATTTTATTAATACTTTGTACAATCCAGGAGTAACAATTAGTCCAGAATATATTGTATATGTATTAGACTACCTATAATACCAATTTTAAAGTTTTTGGAATCATACAAACATGTTCAATTTTGAAACTAAACATTTAGTTCACAAAATTACATTTTTCATTTGATTTCTGCAAATCTTTTTTACCCTAGGCCTCCTTGTAAATGGTATCCTTGACAAATAATGGTTCTGAGGCATACTAGGGGACCTTAGTACACCAACCATAAAAAAAAATTGGAAGATACCATAGCCATTGTGTTTATACGGGCTGTAACATAAGCGCAAAATAAAAATGCTCTTCCTGAGGGCGGCATTTAAACCCATGTCAATCAACTTTTTGATTTTATTAATACTTTGTACAATCCAGGAGTAACAATTAGTCCAGAATATATTGTATATGTATTAGACTACCTATAATACCAATTTTAAAGTTTTTGGAATCATACAAACATGTTCAATTTTGAAACTAAACATTTAGTTCACAGGATTACATTTTTCATTTGATTTCTGCAAATCTTTTTTACCCTAGGCTCCTTGTAAATGGTATCCTTTACAAATAATGGTTCTGGGGCATACTAGGGGACCCTAGTACACCAGCAGACTTCTATTTTTACCGCAGACCTCCTTACAAATGATATAATTGACAAATAATGGTTCTGGGGCATACTACGGGACCCAAGTACACCAACCATAGAAAAAAATTTGTATTATATCATAGCCATTGTGTTAATACGGGCTATAACATAAGCGCAAAATAACAGTTTTCTTCCTGAGGGACGCTTTGAAACCCAGTCAATCAACTTTTTGATTTTATTAATACTTTGTACAATCCAGGAGTAACAATTAGTCCAGAATATATTGTATATGTATTAGACTACCTATAATACCCATTTTAAAATTTTTGGAATCATACAAACATGTTCAATTTTGAAACTAAACAATTAGTTCACAGGATTACATTTTTCATTTGATTTCTGCAAGTCTTTTTTACCCTAGGCCTCCTTGTAAATGGTATCCTTGACAAATAATGGTTCTGAGGCATACTAGGGGACCCTAGTACACCAACCATAGAAAAAAAATTGGAAGATACCATAGCCATTGTGTTTATACGGGCTGTAACATAAGCGCAAAATAAAAATGCTCTTCCTGAGGGCGGCATTTAAACCCATGTCAATCAACTTTTTGATTTTATTAATACTTTGTACAATCCAGGAGTAACAATTAGTCCAGAATATATTGTATATGTATTAGACTACCTATAATACCAATTTTAAAGTTTTTGGAATCATACAAACATGTTCAATTTTGAAACTAAACATTTAGTTCACAAAATTACATTTTTCATTTGATTTCTGCAAATCTTTTTTACCCTAGGCCTCCTTGTAAATGGTATCCTTGACAAATAATGGTTCTGAGGCATACTAGGGGACCTTAGTACACCAACCATAGAAAAAAATTGGAAGATACCATAGCCATTGTGTTTATACGGGCTGTAACATAAGCGCAAAATAAAAATGTTCTTCCTGATGGCGGCATTGAATCCCAGTCAATCAACTTTTTGATTTTATTAATACTTTGTACAATCCAGGAGTAACAATTAGTCCAGAATATATTGTATAGGTATTAGACTACCTATAATACCAATTTTAAAGTTTTTGGAATCATACAAACATGTTCAATTTTGAAACTAAACATTTAGTTCACAGGATTACATTTTTCATTTGATTTCTGCAAATCTTTTTTACCCTAGGCCTCCTTGTAAATGGTATCCTTGACAAATAATGGTTCTGGGGCATACTAGGGGACCCTAGTACACCAGCAGACTTCTATTTTTACCGCAGACCTCCTTACAAATGATATAATTGACAAATAATGGTTCTGGGGCATACTACGGGACCCAAGTACACCAACCATAGAAAAAAATTTGTATTATATCATAGCCATTGTGTTAATACGGGCTATAACATAAGCGCAAAAAAACAGTTTTCTTCCTGAGGGACGCTTTGAAACCCAGTCAATCAACTTTTTGATTTTATTAATACTTTGTACAATCCAGGAGTAACAATTAGTCCAGAATATATTGTATATGTATTAGACTACCTATAATACCCATTTTAAAATTTTTGGAATCATACAAACATGTTCAATTTTGAAACTAAACAATTAGTTCACAGGATTACATTTTTCATTTGATTTCTGCAAGTCTTTTTTACCCTAGGCCTCCTTGTAAATGGTATCCTTGACAAATAATGGTTCTGAGGCATACTAGGGGACCCTAGTACACCAACCATAGAAAAAAATTGGAAGATACCATAGCCATTGTGTTTATACGGGCTGTAACATAAGCGCAAAATAAAAATGCTCTTCCTGAGGGCGGCATTTAAACCCATGTCAATCAACTTTTTGATTTTATTAATACTTTGTGCAATCCAGGAGTAACAATTAGTCCAGAATATATTGTATATGTATTAGACTACCTATAATACCAATTTTAAAGTTTTTGGAATCATACAAACATGTTCAATTTTGAAACTAAACATTTAGTTCACAGGATTACATTTTTCATTTGATTTCTGCAAATCTTTTTTACCCTAGGCCTCCTTGTAAATGGTATGCTTTACAAATAATGGTTCTGGGGCATACTAGGGGACCCTAGTACACCAGCAGACTTCTATTTTTACCGCAGACCTCCTTACAAATGATATAATTGACAAATAATGGTTCTGGGGCATACTACGGGACCCAAGTACACCAACCATAGAAAAAAATTTGTATTATATCATAGCCATTGTGTTAATACGGGCTATAACATAAGCGCAAAATAACAGTTTTCTTCCTGAGGGACGCTTTGAAACCCAGTCAATCAACTTTTTGATTTTATTAATACTTTGTACAATCCAGGAGTAACAATTAGTCCAGAATATATTGTATATGTATTAGACTACCTATAATACCCATTTTAAAATTTTTGGAATCATACAAACATGTTCAATTTTGAAACTAAACAATTAGTTCACAGGATTACATTTTTCATTTGATTTCTGCAAGTCTTTTTTACCCTAGGCCTCCTTGTAAATGGTATCCTTGACAAATAATGGTTCTGAGGCATACTAGGGGACCCTAGTACACCAACCATAGAAAAAAATTGGAAGATACCATAGCCATTGTGTTTATACGGGCTGTAACATAAGCGCAAAATAAAAATGCTCTTCCTGAGGGCGGCATTTAAACCCATGTCAATCAACTTTTTGATTTTATTAATACTTTGTACAATCCAGGAGTAACAATTAGTCCAGAATATATTGTATATGTATTAGACTACCTATAATACCAATTTTAAAGTTTTTGGAATCATACAAACATGTTCAATTTTGAAACTAAACATTTAGTTCACAAAATTACATTTTTCATTTGATTTCTGCAAATCTTTTTTACCCTAGGCCTCCTTGTAAATGGTATCCTTGACAAATAATGGTTCTGAGGCATACTAGGGGACCTTAGTACACCAACCATAGAAAAAAATTGGAAGATACCATAGCCATTGTGTTTATACGGGCTGTAACATAAGCGCAAAATAAAAATGTTCTTCCTGATGGCGGCATTGAATCCCAGTCAATCAACTTTTTGATTTTATTAATACTTTGTACAATCCAGGAGTAACAATTAGTCCAGAATATATTGTATAGGTATTAGACTACCTATAATACCAATTTTAAAGTTTTTGGAATCATACAAACATGTTCAATTTTGAAACTAAACATTTAGTTCACAGGATTACATTTTTCATTTGATTTCTGCAAATCTTTTTTACCCTAGGCCTCCTTGTAAATGGTATCCTTGACAAATAATGGTTCTGGGGCATACTAGGGGACCCTAGTACACCAGCAGACTTCTATTTTTACCGCAGACCTCCTTACAAATGATATAATTGACAAATAATGGTTCTGGGGCATACTACGGGACCCAAGTACACCAACCATAGAAAAAAATTTGTATTATATCATAGCCATTGTGTTAATACGGGCTATAACATAAGCGCAAAAAAACAGTTTTCTTCCTGAGGGACGCTTTGAAACCCAGTCAATCAACTTTTTGATTTTATTAATACTTTGTACAATCCAGGAGTAACAATTAGTCCAGAATATATTGTATATGTATTAGACTACCTATAATACCCATTTTAAAATTTTTGGAATCATACAAACATGTTCAATTTTGAAACTAAACAATTAGTTCACAGGATTACATTTTTCATTTGATTTCTGCAAGTCTTTTTTACCCTAGGCCTCCTTGTAAATGGTATCCTTTACAAATAATGGTTCTGAGGCATACTAGGGGACCCTAGTACACCAACCATAGAAAAAAATTGGAAGATACCATAGCCATTGTGTTTATACGGGCTGTAAAATAAGCGCAAAATAAAAATGCTCTTCCTGAGGGCGGCATTTAAACCCATGTCAATCAACTTTTTGATTTTATTAATACTTTGTACAATCCAGGAGTAACAATTAGTCCAGAATATATTGTATATGTATTAGACTACCTATAATACCAATTTTAAAGTTTTTGGAATCATACAAACATGTTCAATTTTGAAACTAAACATTTAGTTCACAGGATTACATTTTTCATTTGATTTCTGCAAATCTTTTTTACCCTAGGCCTCCTTGTAAATGGTATCCTTTACAAATAATGGTTCTGGGGCATACTAGGGGACCCTAGTACACCAGCAGACTTCTATTTTTACCGCAGACCTCCTTACAAATGATATAATTGACAAATAATGGTTCTGGGGCATACTACGGGACCCAAGTACACCAACCATAGAAAAAAATTTGTATTATATCATAGCCATTGTGTTAATACGGGCTATAACATAAGCGCAAAAAAACAGTTTTCTTCCTGAGGGACGCTTTGAAACCCAGTCAATCAACTTTTTGATTTTATTAATACTTTGTACAATCCAGGAGTAACAATTAGTCCAGAATATATTGTATATGTATTAGACTACCTATAATACCCATTTTAAAATTTTTGGAATCATACAAACATGTTCAATTTTGAAACTAAACAATTAGTTCACAGGATTACATTTTTCATTTGATTTCTGCAAGTCTTTTTTACCCTAGGCCTCCTTGTAAATGGTATCCTTGACAAATAATGGTTCTGAGGCATACTAGGGGACCCTAGTACACCAACCATAGAAAAAAATTGGAAGATACCATAGCCATTGTGTTTATACGGGCTGTAACATAAGCGCAAAATAAAAATGTTCTTCCTGATGGCGGCATTTAAACCCATGTCAATCAACTTTTTGATTTTATTAATACTTTGTACAATCCAGGAGTAACAATTAGTCTAGAATATATTGTATATGTATTAGACTACCTATAATACCAATTTTAAAGTTTTTGGAATCATACAAACATGTTCAATTTTGAAACTAAACATTTAGTTCACAGGATTACATTTTTCATTTGATTTCTGCAAATCTTTTTTACCCTAGGCCTCCTTGTAAATGGTATCCTTTACAAATAATGGTTCTGGGGCATACTAGGGGACCCTAGTACACCAGCAGACTTCTATTTTTACCGCAGACCTCCTTACAAATGATATAATTGACAAATAATGGTTCTGGGGCATACTACGGGACCCAAGTACACCAACCATAGAAAAAAATTTGTATTATATCATAGCCATTGTGTTAATACGGGCTATAACATAAGCGCAAAATAACAGTTTTCTTCCTGAGGGACGCTTTGAAACCCAGTCAATCAACTTTTTGATTTTATTAATACTTTGTACAATCCAGGAGTAACAATTAGTCCAGAATATATTGTATATGTATTAGACTACCTATAATACCCATTTTAAAATTTTTGGAATCATACAAACATGTTCAATTTTGAAACTAAACAATTAGTTCACAGGATTACATTTTTCATTTGATTTCTGCAAGTCTTTTTTACCCTAGGCCTCCTTGTAAATGGTATCCTTGACAAATAATGGTTCTGAGGCATACTAGGGGACCCTAGTACACCAACCATAGAAAAAAATTGGAAGATACCATAGCCATTGTGTTTATACGGGCTGTAACATAAGCGCAAAATAAAAATGCTCTTCCTGAGGGCGGCATTTAAACCCATGTCAATCAACTTTTTGATTTTATTAATACTTTGTACAATCCAGGAGTAACAATTAGTCCAGAATATATTGTATGTGTATTAGACTACATATAATACCAATTTTAAAGTTTTTGGAATCATACAAACATGTTCAATTTTGAAACTAAACATTTAGTTCACAGGATTACATTTTTCATTTGATTTCTGCAAATCTTTTTTACCCTAGGCCTCCTTGTAAATGGTATCCTTTACAAATAATGGTTCTGGGGCATACTAGGGGACCCTAGTACACCAGCAGACTTCTATTTTTACCGCAGACCTCCTTACAAATGATATAATTGACAAATAATGGTTCTGGGGCATACTACGGGACCCAAGTACACCAACCATAGAAAAAAATTTGTATTATATCATAGCCATTGTGTTAATACGGGCTATAACATAAGCGCAAAATAACAGTTTTCTTCCTGAGGGACGCTTTGAAACCCAGTCAATCAACTTTTTGATTTTATTAATACTTTGTACAATCCAGGAGTAACAATTAGTCCAGAATATATTGTATATGTATTAGACTACCTATAATACCCATTTTAAAATTTTTGGAATCATACAAACATGTTCAATTTTGAAACTAAACAATTAGTTCACAGGATTACATTTTTCATTTGATTTCTGCAAGTCTTTTTTACCCTAGGCCTCCTTGTAAATGGTATCCTTGACAAATAATGGTTCTGAGGCATACTAGGGGACCCTAGTACACCAACCATAGAAAAAAATTGGAAGATACCATAGCCATTGTGTTTATACGGGCTGTAACATAAGCGCAAAATAAAAATGCTCTTCCTGAGGGCGGCATTTAAACCCATGTCAATCAACTTTTTGATTTTATTAATACTTTGTACAATCCAGGAGTAACAATTAGTCCAGAATATACTGTATATGTATTAGACTACCTATAATACCAATTTTAAAGTTTTTGGAATCATACAAACATGTTCAATTTTGAAACTAAACATTTAGTTCACAGGATTACATTTTTCATTTGATTTCTGCAAATCTTTTTTACCCTAGGCCTCCTTGTAAATGGTATCCTTGACAAATAATGGTTCTGAGGCATACTAGGGGACCCTAGTACACCAACCATAGAAAAAAATTGGAAGATACCATACCATTGTGTTTATACGGGCTGTAACATAAGCGCAAAATAAAAATGTTCTTCCTGATGGCGGCATTGAATCCCAGTCAATCAACTTTTTGATTTTATTAATACTTTGTACAATCCAGGAGTAACAATTAGTCCAGAATATATTGTATAGGTATTAGACTACCTATAATACCAATTTTAAAGTTTTTGGAATCATACAAACATGTTCAATTTTGAAACTAAACATTTAGTTCACAGGATTACATTTTTCATTTGATTTCTGCAAATCTTTTTTACCCTAGGCCTCCTTGTAAATGGTATCCTTTACAAATAATGGTTCTGGGGCATACTAGGGGACCCTAGTACACCAGCAGACTTCTATTTTTACCGCAGACCTCCTTACAAATGATATAATTGACAAATAATGGTTCTGGGGCATACTACGGGACCCAAGTACACCAACCATAGAAAAAAATTTGTATTATATCATAGCCATTGTGTTAATACGGGCTATAACATAAGCGCAAAATAACAGTTTTCTTCCTGAGGGACGCTTTGAAACCCAGTCAATCAACTTTTTGATTTTATTAATACTTTGTACAATCCAGGAGTAACAATTAGTCCAGAATATATTGTATATGTATTAGACTACCTATAATACCCATTTTAAAATTTTTGGAATCATACAAACATGTTCAATTTTGAAACTAAACAATTAGTTCACAGGATTACATTTTTCATTTGATTTCTGCAAGTCTTTTTTACCCTAGGCCTCCTTGTAAATGGTATCCTTGACAAATAATGGTTCTGAGGCATACTAGGGGACCCTAGTACACCAACCATAGAAAAAAATTGGAAGATACCATAGCCATTGTGTTTATACGGGCTGTAACATAAGCGCAAAATAAAAATGCTCTTCCTGAGGGCGGCATTTAAACCCATGTCAATCAACTTTTTGATTTTATTAATACTTTGTACAATCCAGGAGTAACAATTAGTCCAGAATATATTGTATATGTATTAGACTACCTATAATACCAATTTTAAAGTTTTTGGAATCATACAAACATGTTCAATTTTGAAACTAAACATTTAGTTCACAGGATTACATTTTTCATTTGATTTCTGCAAATCTTTTTTACCCTAGCCCTCCTTGTAAATGGTATCCTTTACAAATAATGGTTCTGGGGCATACTAGGGGACCCTAGTACACCAGCAGACTTCTATTTTTACCGCAGACCTCCTTACAAATGATATAATTGACAAATAATGGTTCTGGGGCATACTACGGGACCCAAGTACACCAACCATAGAAAAAAATTTGTATTATATCATAGCCATTGTGTTAATACGGGCTATAACATAAGCGCAAAAAAACAGTTTTCTTCCTGAGGGACGCTTTGAAACCCAGTCAATCAACTTTTTGATTTTATTAATACTTTGTACAATCCAGGAGTAACAATTAGTCCAGAATATATTGTATATGTATTAGACTACCTATAATACCCATTTTAAAATTTTTGGAATCATACAAACATGTTCAATTTTGAAACTAAACAATTAGTTCACAGGATTACATTTTTCATTTGATTTCTGCAAGTCTTTTTTACCCTAGGCCTCCTTGTAAATGGTATCCTTGACAAATAATGGTTCTGAGGCATACTAGGGGACCCTAGTACACCAACCATAGAAAAAAATTGGAAGATACCATAGCCATTGTGTTTATACGGGCTGTAACATAAGCGCAAAATAAAAATGCTCTTCCTGAGGGCGGCATTTAAACCCATGTCAATCAACTTTTTGATTTTATTAATACTTTGTGCAATCCAGGAGTAACAATTAGTCCAGAATATATTGTATATGTATTAGACTACCTATAATACCAATTTTAAAGTTTTTGGAATCATACAAACATGTTCAATTTTGAAACTAAACATTTAGTTCACAGGATTACATTTTTCATTTGATTTCTGCAAATCTTTTTTACCCTAGGCCTCCTTGTAAATGGTATGCTTTACAAATAATGGTTCTGGGGCATACTAGGGGACCCTAGTACACCAGCAGACTTCTATTTTTACCGCAGACCTCCTTACAAATGATATAATTGACAAATAATGGTTCTGGGGCATACTACGGGACCCAAGTACACCAACCATAGAAAAAAATTTGTATTATATCATAGCCATTGTGTTAATACGGGCTATAACATAAGCGCAAAATAACAGTTTTCTTCCTGAGGGACGCTTTGAAACCCAGTCAATCAACTTTTTGATTTTATTAATACTTTGTACAATCCAGGAGTAACAATTAGTCCAGAATATATTGTATATGTATTAGACTACCTATAATACCCATTTTAAAATTTTTGGAATCATACAAACATGTTCAATTTTGAAACTAAACAATTAGTTCACAGGATTACATTTTTCATTTGATTTCTGCAAGTCTTTTTTACCCTAGGCCTCCTTGTAAATGGTATCCTTGACAAATAATGGTTCTGAGGCATACTAGGGGACCCTAGTACACCAACCATAGAAAAAAATTGGAAGATACCATAGCCATTGTGTTTATACGGGCTGTAACATAAGCGCAAAATAAAAATGCTCTTCCTGAGGGCGGCATTTAAACCCATGTCAATCAACTTTTTGATTTTATTAATACTTTGTACAATCCAGGAGTAACAATTAGTCCAGAATATATTGTATATGTATTAGACTACCAATAATACCAATTTTAAAGTTTTTGGAATCATACAAACATGTTCAATTTTGAAACTAAACATTTAGTTCACAGGATTACATTTTTCATTTGATTTCTGCAAATCTTTTTTACCCTAGGCCTCCTTGTAAATGGTATGCTTTACAAATAATGGTTCTGGGGCATACTAGGGGACCCTAGTACACCAGCAGACTTCTATTTTTACCGCAGACCTCCTTACAAATGATATAATTGACAAATAATGGTTCTGGGGCATACTACGGGACCCAAGTACACCAACCATAGAAAAAAATTTGTATTATATCATAGCCATTGTGTTAATACGGGCTATAACATAAGCGCAAAATAACAGTTTTCTTCCTGAGGGACGCTTTGAAACCCAGTCAATCAACTTTTTGATTTTATTAATACTTTGTACAATCCAGGAGTAACAATTAGTCCAGAATATATTGTATATGTATTAGACTACCTATAATACCCATTTTAAAATTTTTGGAATCATACAAACATGTTCAATTTTGAAACTAAACAATTAGTTCACAGGATTACATTTTTCATTTGATTTCTGCAAGTCTTTTTTACCCTAGGCCTCCTTGTAAATGGTATCCTTGACAAATAATGGTTCTGAGGCATACTAGGGGACCCTAGTACACCAACCATAGAAAAAAATTGGAAGATACCATAGCCATTGTGTTTATACGGGCTGTAACATAAGCGCAAAATAAAAATGCTCTTCCTGAGGGCGGCATTTAAACCCATGTCAATCAACTTTTTGATTTTATTAATACTTTGTACAATCCAGGAGTAACAATTAGTCCAGAATATATTGTATATGTATTAGACTACCTATAATACCAATTTTAAAGTTTTTGGAATCATACAAACATGTTCAATTTTGAAACTAAACATTTAGTTCACAGGATTACATTTTTCATTTGATTTCTGCAAATCTTTTTTACCCTAGGCCTCCTTGTAAATGGTATCCTTTACAAATAATGGTTCTGGGGCATACTAGGGGACCCTAGTACACCAGCAGACTTCTATTTTTACCGCAGACCTCCTTACAAATGATATAATTGACAAATAATGGTTCTGGGGCATACTACGGGACCCAAGTACACCAACCATAGAAAAAAATTTGTATTATATCATAGCCATTGTGTTAATACGGGCTATAACATAAGCGCAAAATAACAGTTTTCTTCCTGAGGGACGCTTTGAAACCCAGTCAATCAACTTTTTGATTTTATTAATACTTTGTACAATCCAGGAGTAACAATTAGTCCAGAATATATTGTATATGTATTAGACTACCTATAATACCAATTTTAAAGTTTTTGGAATCATACAAACATGTTCAATTTGGAAACTAAACATTTAGTTCACAAAATTACATTTTTCATTTGATTTCTGCAAATCTTTTTTACCCTAGGCCTCCTTGTAAATGGTATCCTTGACAAATAATGGTTCTGAGGCATACTAGGGGACCTTAGTACACCAACCATAGAAAAAAATTGGAAGATACCATAGCCATTGTGTTTATACGGGCTGTAACATAAGCGCAAAATAAAAATGTTCTTCCTGATGGCGGCATTGAATCCCAGTCAATCAAATTTTTGATTTTATTAATACTTTGTACAATCCAGGAGTAACAATTAGTCCAGAATATATTGTATAGGTATTAGACTACCTATAATACCAATTTTAAAGTTTTTGGAATCATACAAACATGTTCAATTTTGAAACTAAACATTTAGTTCACAGGATTACATTTTTCATTTGATTTCTGCTAATCTTTTTTACCCTAGGCCTCCTTGTAAATGGTATCCTTTACAAATAATGGTTCTGGGGCATACTAGGGGACCCTAGTACACCAGCAGACTTCTATTTTTACCGCAGACCTCCTTACAAATGATATAATTGACAAATAATGGTTCTGGGGCATACTACGGGACCCAAGTACACCAACCATAGAAAAAAATTTGTATTATATCATAGCCATTGTGTTAATACGGGCTATAACATAAGCGCAAAATAACAGTTTTCTTCCTGAGGGACGCTTTGAAACCCAGTCAATCAACTTTTTGATTTTATTAATACTTTGTACAATCCAGGAGTAACAATTAGTCCAGAATATATTGTATATGTATTAGACTACCTATAATACCAATTTTAAAGTTTTTGGAATCATACAAACATGTTCAATTTGGAAACTAAACATTTAGTTCACAAAATTACATTTTTCATTTGATTTCTGCAAATCTTTTTTACCCTAGGCCTCCTTGTAAATGGTATCCTTGACAAATAATGGTTCTGAGGCATACTAGGGGACCTTAGTACACCAACCATAGAAAAAAATTGGAAGATACCATAGCCATTGTGTTTATACGGGCTGTAACATAAGCGCAAAATAAAAATGTTCTTCCTGATGGCGGCATTGAATCCCAGTCAATCAAATTTTTGATTTTATTAATACTTTGTACAATCCAGGAGTAACAATTAGTCCAGAATATATTGTATAGGTATTAGACTACCTATAATACCAATTTTAAAGTTTTTGGAATCATACAAACATGTTCAATTTTGAAACTAAACATTTAGTTCACAGGATTACATTTTTCATTTGATTTCTGCAAATCTTTTTTACCCTAGGCCTCCTTGTAAATGGTATCCTTGACAAATAATGGTTCTGGGGCATACTAGGGGACCCTAGTACACCAGCAGACTTCTATTTTTACCGCAGACCTCCTTACAAATGATATAATTGACAAATAATGGTTCTGAGGCATACTACGGAACCCAAGTACACCAACCATAGAAAAAAATTTGTATTATATCATAGCCATTGTGTTAATACGGGCTATAACATAAGCGCAAAATAAAAGTTTTCTTCCTGAGGGACGCTTTGAAACCCAGTCAATCAACTTTTTGATTTTATTAATACTTTGTACAATCCAGGAGTAACAATTAGTCCAGAATATATTGTATATGTATTAGACTACCTATAATACCCATTTTAAAATTTTTGGAATCATACAATTATGTTCAATTTTGAAACTAAACAATTAGTTCACAGGATTACATTTTTCATTTGATTTCTGCAAGTCTTTTTTACCCTAGGCCTCCTTGTAAATGGTATCCTTGACAAATAATGGTTCTGAGGCATACTAGGGGACCCTAGTACACCAACCATAGAAAAAAATTGGAAGATACCATAGCCATTGTGTTTATACGGGCTGTAACATAAGCGCAAAATAAAAATGCTCTTCCTGAGGGCGGCATTTAAACCCATGTCAATCAACTTTTTGATTTTATTAATACTTTGTACAATCCAGGAGAAACAATTAGTCCAGAATATATTGTATATGTATTAGACTACCTATAATACCTATTTTAAAAATTACCCAATGATAAAATTAGTCGTTACTTTGAAGACCAGTATCAGAGAAACTACAAATGATTTTTCTGCCCGTTTGCATAAAATCGTCTTTAAATAGCTCAAAAAATTAGAAAATGTGTTTTTTTAGAGGATCGTATATTTCAAAATAGTTTACTTCAAAATAAACCAAGTAAACCCAATGATAAAATTAGTCGTTACTTTGAAGACCCGTATCAAAGACACTTCAAATGATTTTTCTGCCCGACTGCATAAAATCGTCTTTAAATAGCTCAAAAAATAAGGAAATGTGTTATTTTAGAGGATCGTATATTTCAAAATAGTTTACTTCAAAATAAACCAAGTAAACCCAATGATAAAATTAGTCGTTACTTTGAAGACCAGTATCAGAGAAACTACAAATGATTTTTCTGCCCGACTGCATAAAATCGTCTTTAAATAGCTCAAAAAATAAGGAAATGTGTTATTTTAGAGGATCGTATATTTCAAAATAGTTTACTTCAAAATAAACCAAGTAAACCCAATGATAAAATTAGTCGTTACTTTGAAGACCCGTATCAAAGACACTTCAAATGATTTTTCTGCCCCGTCTTTAAATAGCTCAAAAAATAAGGAAATGTGTTATTTTAGAGGATCGTATATTTCAAAATAGTTTACTTCAAAATAAACCAAGTAAACCCAATGATAAAATTAGTCGTTACTTTGAAGACCTGTATCAAAGACACTTCAAATGGTTTTTCTGCCCGACTGAATAAAAGAAGGTCTGAAGTCTAAGGTTTTTTTTGGAATGATTTTTTCATACTTTGCAATTAATATAATGGACATTTATGGTCATAGAGGTATGTAATATGACCCCCGAAAAATCTCTTTTACAAAAAAATTGAATTATATCATAGCCATTGCATTGATACGGGGTGCAACATGCCTAAAATATAAATTTCTTTCTGAGGTTTTTTTTGGAATGATTTTTTCATACTTTGCAATTGATATAATGGACATTTATGGTCCTAGAGGTAAGTAATAGGACCCCCAAAAAACCTATTTTACAAGAAAATTGGATTATATCATAACCGATGCATTAATACGGGGTGCAACATGCCTTAAATATAAATTTCTGTCTAAGGCTTTTTTGGAATGATTTTTTCATACTTCGCAATTGATATAATGGACATTTATGGTCCTAGAGGTATGTAATAGGACCCCCGAAATCTATTTTACAAAAAAATTGGATTATATCATAGCCATTGCATTGATACGGGGTGCAACATGCCTAAAATATAAATTTCTGTCTGATTTTTTTTGTTTAATGATTTTTTCATACTTTGCAATTGATATAATGGACATTTATGGTCCTAGAGGTATATAATAGGCTCCCCAAAAACCTATTTTACAAAAAAATTGGATTATTTCATAGCCATTGCATTGATACGGGGTGCAACATGCCTTAAATATAAATTTCTGAAGCTTTTTTTTGGAATGATTTTTTCATACTTTGCAATTGATATAATGGACATTTATCGTCCTAGAGGTATGTAATAGGACCCCCAAAAAACCTATTTTACAAAAAAATTTGATTATATCATAGCCATTGCATTGATACGGGGTGCAACATGCCTTAAATATAAATTTCTGTCTAAGGTTTTTTTGGAATGATTTTTTCATACTTTGCAATTGATATAATGGACATTTATGGTCCTAGAGGTATGTAATAGGACCCCCAAAAAACCTATTTTACAAAAAAATTTGATTATTTCATAGCCATTTGCATTGATACGGGGTGCAACATGCCTTAAATATAAATTTCTGTCTAAGGTTTTTTTGGAATGATTTTTTCATACTTTGCAATTGATATAATGGACATTTATGGTCCTAGAGGTATGTAATAGGACCAAAAAAAACCTTTTTAAAAAAAATTGGACTTTATCATAGCCATTGCATTGATACATTGGCAACATGCCTAAAATATAAATTTCTGTCTAAGGTTTTTTTTGGAATGATTTTTTCATACTTTGCAATTGATATAATGGACATTTATGGTCCTAGAGGTATGTAATAGGACCCCCAAAAAACCTATTTTACAAAAAAATTGGATTATATCATAGCCATTGCATTGATACGGGGTGCAACATGCCTAAAATATAAATTCCTGTCTGAGGTTTCCTATATTTTCTTTAAAACATATCAAATGAAGACTTGCTTAATGAAATTTTATATTACTTTCCTGAAGCTAATCTATAGTCTGGGTGAAATCGATACATACCTAAAAATGATGTGAGAATTTTTGGAATTTTTTTAGATGGCGATCTTTAAAGTGCTGAAACTTTTGAAATATCAGTGCCTAAATTATTTTTTCTTTAGAACATATCAAATGAAGACTTCTTTAATGAAATTTAATAGTACTTTCCTGAAGCTAATCTATAGTCTGGGTGAAATCGATACAAACCTAAAAATGATACGAGCATTTTTTGAATTTTTGGAGCTGGTGATCTTAAAAGTGCTGTAACGTTTGAAATATCAGTGCCTAAATTTTTTTTTTTTTAAGATATCAAATGAAGACTTCCTTAATGAAATTTAATAGTACTTTCCTGAAGCTCATCTATAGTCTAATTTACCTCAATGACAATGGCCCCTTAAATATATTTTTTGAATAATGGCGTAGTAAAGATTGGTACTTGGTTTATTACGTAATAAGTATTTCACTCTTATCAGCGGATGATGAGCTCTTATTTCCCTATTTTGATAAAAATTTGACACCGGAACTGTGCATTGACGACGGACGACTTTGTATGAGATAAGGGCGTAACACAACTCTACACCTCCGTGTTATTTCATTATCCGTGTTGCAATAGTCCATCATTATTTGGGTCGTTGTGAAATAGTTTTTGGTGTGTGCTCTCAACCATCCATCAGTTATGTCGCTGTCAGATAAAAGTGGTTCAAGGTGATACAAAAGAGTATATAGAGTGCCATAATACATTATTTGGCTGTCCTGTTGATTGGCCTTGTCGAAAACGTACCCAACCAAAATGGAAGGCACTGAACCCTAGTGACATTGAATAAAGACGCGAGAGAAAAGGACCTAGGTTAGTGAAAGCAACTCGTTTCGTCCAAGCCGTCCTTGATTTTACTTCTGATCCATATAAGGATATTTCATCACTAGAAAGCGTCTGTTACCGACTTTCTCTTTCAAGCCAAGTCTCGTCTTTTCATTCAAAGTTCAAACTAGTTTTTTTAAAAGCGCTCGAGCATTAATTAGTCATGGTTGGTCCCTTTAGCTTTAAAAGTGTAAAAAATAAGGACTTCAGTATAATTAATAACACAAAAACTTTTTTTATTTCCGCTTTTTCATACAGCCTAATAAAGAGATGGAGAAATAGAAAATAAACATTCCCGGTTGAAAAAGTCGCATATGATTGCATATGATCTCAAATGAGATCATATGATTCTCAAATGAGAATTTCATTCTCATATGTTTTCATATGATTTTCTCTCATTAACTCATATGCAATCATATGAGGAAAAATTTCTCACAAAAAATCATACTATCATGTGAGGAAAGAACTTTTTTTCTCATATGAGATCATATTAAATCACGTGCGATCATATGAGATCACATTCGATCACATTAAATCACTTGTGATCATATGAGAAAAAACAAATTGTATATGAGTAAATCTAAAATCAGGCAAAACTATGTAGCAATAGTAAAATATTTGTTAGAGACAAAAAATTTTAGATAGGGTAATATAAATGAAAAAGTTTATAAAGACACGAAAAAATTCGAGAATTACATTTTCATATGTTTTCATGTAATTCCTCTCATAAACACATATTCAATCATATGAGATAAAAAATTTCATATACATCATACAAAATTTCTCATAATATCTTCCATTAGAGCGATACTGTTGCGATATAATAAGCATTTTATTACATTATACATGAGAAAAATAAAATATGCAATTCATCTAAAATCCCACATAACTATGTAATGTAGCCTAAATACTGTAAACAATTTGTTTGAGACGTGACGCCGAATAGGGCATCATGCGGAGAGAATTGAGAAGGGTATACTTAGAAATTTTTTGGCAAACTACCCAGATTCAACGATTAAAAAGGGATGAACGAGCTATAAAGACCAGCACTAGAGACGAATTAGAACGTGAAAATCTCTATCATATTGCTATATGATATGGTGACCAATATTCAATTTCTATCATTAAATAACAACTTTACAAATAAGCATCAAGGGCATATCATCCGGAGAGAAGTGAAAAAAGGGGACTTCGAATTTTTTTGCGAACTAACAAGAAAAAAAATTTTACAAGTTCTTATCTGAAAATATAATGAAGCTGGAATACCAGAAGTACCAGTATAGTATAATATTATATACATTACAAAAAATATGTCTACAGATTCTAGACACGCAAGTTCTAAGCAACAATAACTATGACATTTTCAAACAACATCTATTATAATGTCTATCAACGGTGCAGTGGTTAGCGTGCAGAGCTACCAACACGAAGTACTAGAGTTCAATTCGTCACCTAGACAATTTTTTTATCATCAAATTTAATTTTATTCATCTACTATTCTTCTATATTGTTAGGGGAACACATAATAATTAAATGCAGCTATTTTTATTGATATTTATCGATAATAGGATATAACAATTTTTTTAAAATATATTTCTCATACTGTCTCACACCATCTCAGTCCGAAATCCTCATATGATCTCATGTGATTTCATATGTGATTTCATGTGTGATTTCATGTGATTTCATGTCTGAAATCATATGAGAAATCATATGAGAAATCATATGCGATCATATGCGACTTTTCCAACCGGGTTTGTCTGTCAACTGGGTGATTCACAGATGTGATTGAAGATGAGTTGAGTGCCAATCGATATCGCTCTGACGCCCGGATGGATGAAATCCTTGCAGTTTGTGTACCACGACTTATCAGTACGTTGGAATCTAGTCAGGGCGCATGTCCTTAAATACTCCTCCGTAACGACGCCCATAGCGTCCCATATCAAAACTCTTGTGTCCCTGAAAATGAGCCAATTTAAAGTTTAAAATGTTGATTTTAAAAACTCTTGTATTCTCAAGAGTAGGATAGCTGGTGCCTTACTTGAAGATACGGCGAATGACTTGGTTGTACTTTATAATCTTATCAGGAGTCACACTGCCATTTGTGTTGTCTGCGCCGGGACCCATGTATTCCATGGTAGGACTCTGCAACAACCAGACTATTTCCTGGTGAGGATGACGAGTCAAAGTCTCGTTGATTAGTGGAAGGAAGATTCGCGTGAAATGTGTTTCGAACGTTGCTAAACTGTTGGTGATGCTGTTTTCACGGATGTGATGAGCTGTTACTCCTGCATGTTAGGATTTTTTAAAAAATGTGATGATACATTTCATTGTCATACCGCGGGTTAAATTATTATTTAGAGTAATCGAATCAAACTCCCACCGAGAAGGATGAAATCAGGAACTTGACTATCGTCGAAAGTCGATGCCCATCGTTTGAAATCGTCAATCAAGTCGTTTTGAATAAGTTTGCGCCAATAAAAAGAGACGAGCAAGTTGTCCATAAGAGGAGCTGTTAAATTTCGGTCCTCGTGGAATTGGTATTCGGCAGCTGTCGTCGAATTTCGTTTAATTATTCTGTCGTAATCGGGAATCCACTAAAGTAACAAAAACACAATCCCTGCCAGAGTATATTTAGGTATTAACATGATCGACTCACTAGAATAAAACTGATGAAGTGCTGGCGAATAGTCGAGTCACCGATAAAAGCAATGTGCATTGGCCGTCTGTTCCTTTTGACGGACAAGGAATCAAAACAATTCACCACATCTTTCTTATTGAATTCCCTAATATTCTGTGTCACCTGGCGATGAGAGTTTTGACTACTTTCACTTGCCTCGTTCTCTTCGCTGATTCTTCTATTGTAACTGATGCTGTTCATTTTCATTCGGAAATAACGTCGATTGAAATAGTTGTCTGCATTGCGGTATCGTAAAGTATCAGGGACGCTGTCACTAGACACTCGTAAACGAACAGCAAATGTCTCTGACAGCAATGCATGGCGTCCATAATTCGTAAAGATAAGAACTGCTATTGTGATTGCTCCTGCTGTCAAAATGAATCTCATCACTGCCGTGTCTCTCATTCTACATAAATATAAATAGTTTAAATACATGCTCATAAGGGAAGGAGTCAAACACAGTCACGAATTGATTTACAATTACAATTACAAGAGAAAACAGATATAGTCATACCTAACTCCCGGACGATGAGAAGAAGAAAGAACAAATTATTGCTCGTAGCTGTAGGAAACCATCGCCATAACGGTGTTGGTGGTTCCGCGTCTCTGATCAAATTAAATTGCAAACTATAATAAGGGGAAACCATGGCTATAACATGGTTGCCAGCTCTCGAGAAATGAAATTGGAGTCTTCCTTTACATTTTTACATTTTACGCACTCAACTAAATCACGATAGAAGACTGTTTGACGCGGACGCTTAGTAGCTGTACTGCGGTTGCCTGTTTCTCCTTCATCCCATTTCTGCATATAACAACCAACACACTTTGGTGTTGTATGACTCTTGACGACAACTACAACTTTGAATTGATGAACGAATTAACCGTCGAATCGTTGCAGAATTGCGGCTGGAGTCACCATTGCGAATTATCCAATGACGATACACTCCCGTCGCGCGTGTACGAAGACATTTACCAGTGGTGGGTCGACGATGCAATCAAGTGCAATTTACCTCAATGACGACGGCCCCTTAAATTATTTGATTAATGGCGTAATAAGGATTGGTACTTGGTTTATTACGTAATAAGTATTTCACCCTATCATCAGCGGATGATGCTCTTTATTTCCCTATTTTGATAAAAATTTGACACCGGAACTGCGCATTGGCGGACGACTTTGTATTGAGATAAGGGCGTAACACAACTCTACACCTCCGTGTTATTTCATTATCCGTATTGCAATAGTCCATCATTATGTGGGTCGTTCTGAAATACTTTGTGGTATGTGCTCTTAACTATCCATCAGTTATGTCGCTGTCAGATGTAAGTGGTTCAAGGTGATTCAAAAGAGTATATAGAGTGCCATAATACATTATTTGGCTGTCCTGTTGATTGACCTTGTCAAAAATGTACCCAATAACCAAAACAGAAGGCACTGAACCCTGGTGACATTGAAAGAAGACCTGAGAGAAAAGGCGAAAAGGACCTAGGTTAAGGAAAGCAACTTTTTTCGTCCAAGCCGTCCTTGAATTTCCATCTGATAAGGATATTTCACTAGAAACGCCTGTTACCAACTTTATCTTTCAAGCCAAGTTTCGTCTTGACATTCAAACTAGTTTTTTTTAAAGAAAAGGCTGCGCTTGAGCATTAATTAGTCATGGTCGGTCCCTTTAGCTTTAAAAGTGGACAAAATAATGATTGCAGTAATAATAATACAAAAACTTTTTTTATTTTCCGCTATTTTCATACAGCCTAATTAGGAGATTGAGAAATAGAAAATAAACATTTGTCTGTCAACTGGGTGATTCACAGATGTGATTGAAGATGAGTTGAGTGCCAATCGATATCGCTCTGACTCCCGGATGGATGAAATCCTTGCAGTTTGTGTACCACGATCTGTCAGTACGTTGGAATCTAGTGAGGGCGCATGTCCTTAAATACTCCTCCGTAACGACGCCCATAGCGTCCCATATTAAAACTCTTGTGTCCCTGAAAATGAGCCAATTTAAAGTTTAAAATGTTGATTTTGAAAATTGTATTCTCAAGAGTATAGCAGGTGCCTTACTTGAGGATGCGGCGAATGACTTGGTTGTACTTTATAATCTTAACAGGATTCACATCGCGATCTGTGTTGTCTGCGCCAGGACCCATGTATTCCATAGTGGGACTCTGCAACAACCAGACTATTTCCTGATAAGGATGGCGAGTCAAAGTCTCGTTGATTAGTGGCAAGAAGATTCGCGTGAAAAGTGTTTCGTACGTTTCTAAACTGTTGGTGATGCTGTTTTCAACGATGTGATGAGCTGTTACTCCTATTAAGAATAAATAAAGGCCATAGTTTGTAATTGCCACAAATAATTATTTAGAGATAATCATATTAAGTCCTACCGAGAAGGATGAAATCAGGAACTCGACTATCGTCGGAAGTTGATGCCCATCGTTTGAAATCTTCAATCAAGTTGTTTTGAATAAGGTTGCGCCAATGAAAAGAGACGAGCAAGTTGTCCATAAGAGGAGTTATTATATTGCGATCCTCGTGAAATTTGTGTACGGCAGCTGTCGTCGAATTTCGTTTAATTATTCTGTCGTAATCGGGAATCCACTATAGTAACACAAACACAATCCCTGCCAGAGTATATAATATTTAAATATCAAGATGATCGACTCACTAGAATAAAACTGAGGAAGTGCTGGCGAATAGTCGAGTCACCGATAAAAGCAATGTGCATTGGCCGTCTGTTCCTTTTGACGGACAAGGAATCAAAACAATTCACCACATCTTTCTTATTGAATTCCCTAATATTCTGTGTCACCTGGCGATGAGAGTTTTGACTACTTTCACTTGCCTCGTTCTCTTCGCTGATTCTTCTATCATAAGTGATGCTGTCCATTTTCATTTGAAAATAACGTCGATTGAGATAGTTGTCCTTGTGGAATCCTACAATATCAGGGACGCTGTCACTAGACACTTGTAAACGAACAGCAAATGTCTCTGACGGCAATCCATGGCGTCCATAATTAATAAAGATAAGAACTGCTGTTGTGATTACGCCTGCTGTCAAAATGAATCTCATCACTGCCGGGTCTCTCATTCTACATAAAGATAAATAGTTTAAATACATGTCCATAAGGGAAGGAGTCAAACACAGTGAAGAATTCAATTCCAATTGCAAGAGAAAACAGATATAGTAGTACCTAACTCACGGACGATGAGAAGAAGAAAGAACAAAGTATTGCTCGTATAGCTGTAGGAAACCATCGCCTTAACGGTTTTGGTGGTTCCGCGTCACCGATCAAATTAAATTGCCAACTATAATAAGGGGAAACCATGGCTATAACATGGTTGCCAGTTCTCGGGAAGTGAACTTGGAGTCTTGAAGGCTTCCGTTACATTTTTATATTTTACGCACTCAACTAAATCACGATAGAAGACTGTTTGACGCGGACGCTTAGTAGCTGTACTGCAGTTGCCTGTTTCTCCTTCATCCCATTTCTGCATATAACAACCAACACACTTTGGTGTTGTATGACTCTTGACGACAACTACAACTTTGAATTGATGAACGAATTAACCGTCGAATCGTTGCAGAATTGCGGCTGGAGTCACCATTGCGAATTATCCAATGACCACCAACAGCGCGCGTGAATATACGAAGTCCTTTCTCAGTGGTGGGTCGAAGACGATCCAGTCAACTTCAGCAATCTCTATCTATAAATCAAATTGCCGGCTCTTTTTGCTGCCGAGTTTATTTAATGAGAATTTCACTCTTAAATCGTATACGAGATAATGGCGCGGCTCACGCGAAATATCACCTTCGTTTTTCATTCGTTCATGTTCGTGTATTCGTGACGTCCGTTGCTGAGCTCCGTTTAATATGTTTGCTCTTCACTGAACATCAGTTATGACGTCACATGAGATTCCTAGATAGATTAAGCGCAGAGTGGTTTAACTAGAATTTTTGAATATCTATACAAATAATAACGATGGAGGCTTAATAATCGTTCCATCATTTTTTCAAGGGGATTTGAAAGTGTAGAATGCGCTTTCCTGATCCTTTTCAACTATCTGTTGATCAAAATGTTTTGAAAAAAACGAGCCCATCAACCAAAGTGGAAGGCACTGAAGTGACTGAACCCTGGTGACATTGAAAGAAGATGCGAGAGAAAGCGAAAAGGATCGAAGTTAACAAGAAACGCATCAACCCGTTTTTATAATTTAAAACGTCCTTGATTTCCATATTACCTGATTTGGGAAAATCGTCCAAACTCACCTATTTAATACTAGCGCTCACGACTATCTCTGCCTGCACGATGGATCTAGTCTTGACACTCAAAACTAGTCGAATGTTTCCAACGCTTTATCACGCATATCCATCGATAGGTCATAAACCAACTAATTGTAATAAAATCGCGGAGTCGTTCAGCTACGATTTTGGACTGAAACTGACGGCTCACAATGTCACCTGTACTTATAATACAGTACCCGTACTACAAATAAAGAGGGCGTTGTTATTTTGTCATCTCAGTAAATATTAAGAATTAAAATACAAAGAGCAACCGGTGCTAACTGCAGCCCTATAGTGTTTTTTAACACTTGCATGCACTTGAATTTTTTTAGCGACGTCATCTTTTTAAGTCTGACAAGTGGAGGTGTCAAGGTTCTTTTGACTGCTCAACGTTTAGCCGTGCGTGAGAGAGATGATTCAGTGGTAAAGACAACTTGCATGCGAACAGAAGCGAAATAAAATCAAGACAAATCAAATTTAGCTTGACTCTTTATTGTGATTCAGTGATTGCTTCTTGTATTATACGTGCGAGAAAGCGGATGTAGAAACAACAGTATTATGGTGCGCTTACATTCCTCGACTCTTTTTAGCGTCCTACGTCTCGGATTACTCCCTGCTTTGTTGCTGTCACTGCTCTACGTGTTTAGTCTCATCAAAACGAAATCAGAGTTTATTTATCATCAAAGAAAAATTGTAACACAGGAAATGTTGTCCCATACACAACAGGTAATAAGAAAGAAACCAAAATATGTTTGTTTGTCTGTTGCGCACTATAAAATTAAAAATTGTAAGAGCTCTAGTGAACCCATAACAACAGCAGCGTCGACTCAAGAGGAGAGAACAGCTACAACTAGCGCAGAACCATCTCCGAATAAATACAATTTAATGGAAGAAACCTATGGCAGGAAATGGTCGGAGAGTCCAGCAAACATGCATTTATTCTCGACTGATTGTACCATAGGTACTATAATATTACTACTACAAGGCTTTTCAAAGGACAAATATGTTTCTTTCATGACATAGTTATTGAGGAATTTTTGGGGGGATTTCAGAGTACGCCAATGCAAATCAGTTGCAGCAGGATCACCCGTGTGTTATTAATCTTCTCCGGAGTAATTACCTCCGGCTTCCAGCACCAAATAACCTTCCGTATCAAATGGACCACCCGGAAGTGATGGATCCTTCTGATGGCCAATCCAAAGTCATTTTGAAAATGTTGCAGAGAAAAGTCTGATATTTAAATAAAATAATAACTCATATCAAAGCAACATCTAAACAATGATTTTCTTTACTATTCAAAGACCAACGGCTTTTTCATCGAATGCGGTGGTTTCGACGGCGAATTCCTGTCCAACACTCTGTACATGGAACGATCCCTCGGTTGGAGTGGATTGCTGATTGAAGCCGACAGAAAAGCGTACAGTCGACTTCTAAAAAGGAATCGAAAAGCTTATACTGCACCCGTCTGTCTTAGCACGAAACCTTATCCAATGCAAGTAGGTCCTTATAAATTTATAATCACATTACATTATTTTTATAATACATTTCCCCCTTTTTCTGGCAATTTTTTTAGGTCATCTATAATGGCACTGTCTCAGCTGGGAGTTTTATTGTTGGACAAAAGGAATGGAATGATATAAAGAACGACCATTCCGCGGGGACTGTTATAAACGATACCGAGGATATATACAAAATTCAGTGTTTTCCACTGTATTCCATCCTTCTCGCCGTTGGAAGAACCCACGTCGACTATTTCAGTCTCGACGTCGAGGGCTCAGAGTATAAAATATTGAGAACTATCCCTTGGCACAAGGTTTACATGCAGGTATTTGCAACTTTCAAATAATTCTCCCAATTATCTCATTTGATTTTCTGTGACCATAGACATTAACAGTAGAGTGGGACCACACCCCAGAAGGTGAGCCCGCAATCACTCGACTGATGGAGGACAACAATTTCATCAAATTTGGGATGTTTTCAATGCCTTATTCACGTGAAATAGTTTTCGTTCAAGATTTTCTTTATGGTTTCAGAATATTTTGAATAAACCACTTTAGATGACAATATTCAGGTCTTTTAATTTCTGTGGGACATTTGGGGAGGTAAAAAAATCTATCTGATGATGCAACTTGTTTGTTGTCTTTGAATTAGTATCTGATCTGATGAACCGTTTTTTTTTGTTTCCCTTAAGTATTCTTCACTACAATAACTCAATAACTTTAATACAATTTAAAAAAGAAAATAATATTATTTCAAGCGCTAGACTTCCCTTATATTTCCTTTAGATGCGTTTTAAAATATTCAAATCAACTGGGACAGGGCAGGAAAAAATGCATCGCAACGTCACTTTTGATTATACGCCGGGATTCTCTTTGCGTCGTAGATCGTAGAGATAAACTGGAAGCAACGGCCAGCCTTTCTTCCGTAGACTCTGTTGAACTCTTTCTATGGCAGACATCAATTTGGAGCGGTGACTTGGAGTCAAAAGTATCCTATTTAAATGAAAATAATCAAAGACTATAAAAGCAATTCAGTATTAGTAACTATTTATTTGAATCTTACACCGGTTTTCGGGTCCGCTTCCGATCCATGCGATTCTTGTGCGAAAGAGTACAGCGCATCCGCTCCGGATCGATTGGCGGATGACGAGGATCGCTGAAATGGATGACATTCAACAGTCGTTTCAGTTCCGCTTCTGTGTCTTCCAGCAGGAGTCGTTCGTAGAAGAGGACGGTGCCGTTTTGAATGTTCTCTATCCATCCCACGGCGTGATCCGCCCACGTATCGGCGACGTAATCGACGTAATTGTCAAACTGAGGTCCTTTGAAATCGTTTGACGACACGACACCCGTGTGATTTCCGGACGAACCCAGAAAATGGGCGAAAGTGAATAGCGCGTCTATGGGATTGCGCAGTAGAAGAATTCCGCGGTTGTCGTACAGGAAACTCCTTATGGGACCTCTATTTCTGTTATCTCTTCTGGTTTTATTGTCTGTTACCTGTTTTTCAAAATAATATTCAATCATTAAAGAAACTTTTACATCGATAATTAAATTAAATCATAGTGTTTTACGAGATTGTTGTTTGCAGTTGGAAAGGATGCGAAATCAGGCATTAAAATGTCGTGATCCTTGATGAGAATTGTACATTCGCAATCGATATCCGCCTCATTTCCGTGGTACCCTTTATCCCCCATCAAGATGATTATGAGAATATCAACAAACAGTAGAAATGAATTTATTATTATACCGGTTGATACGATGGGCGATTCAGCTGTCCCGTAAACGGTCCCAGTATATATCCTTTGTATAATAAAAATATTGAAGCTGAATATTAAAGTGTGACTGTTCCCAATCAAGAGCAAGTTATTTTTATTATTACTCACCCTGTAACTCCCTCAATTAACTGCCTCGTCCAAGTCACTCCACTTCCGGGGAACGAAGTCAAAGCCCATTTTGGCCGTGTTTTATTTTTGGCAAACTAATCGATACGTACACAAAGTT
Organism: Daphnia galeata; assembly: GCA_030770115.1. Classification (NCBI taxonomy): domain Eukaryota; kingdom Metazoa; phylum Arthropoda; class Branchiopoda; order Diplostraca; family Daphniidae; genus Daphnia; species Daphnia galeata. The sequence continues at coordinate 13,005,150 of CM061114.1, forward strand.
GAATGTGATTTAATTACACTAGAAATCTATTCAAATACCAACAAATAATAATAAGAACGTCTTTATTTACCTGAACTGCAAAATGTTGGCAGGTGGGATCTCCAATCCAAGGGTAGCTGACCAGTTTTTGATCGACTTGGTCGTATGGCGAAATACAGTCCTCTCCTTTAGCGTTGGTGGATGTTTCGCAAAGTCTGACGATCGTGTTGACTGATGCGCTGTTGTTGAAGTGATGAAACGAGATGAGCAGTAAACAAGTCGTAAACAAACCGATCAAGTAAAAATCCTTAAAGTGGAACCTCATCTCTGTGCGCCTGTTAGAGCAGTTTGATCATTCACTTCGAGGACGATCAACGAAAGACTGAAAACTTATCACACAATCCTCACAAGAATTAAAAAGTGATTTTCTATGGTTCTTAGGACCTCCCTTTAAAAAGTTTGAACTAGGGAGGACGAGTAACATGAAAAGGCAGTCACGGAGGGAAGAAAAGACACCTCCCCATAAGAATGCGACGTTTGAAAAAGAAATAAAAAAGTTGAGAGTTGCACAAGCATAAATTTCTGTGGGTACCTAAATCATTTCGGAGACTCTCGTCAAACGGGTTCACTTAAAAGGAAACAACTAACCAGCCGCCGCCAGCCGCTGGTGAGACAAAGTTTAAAATAGCACTTTTTCCGTTCACTTGTTCACGACTCAATCAACAACGACTTCCTACCCGTTCCTATCGCAATCAATTTTGGTTTCGCAAGGTAATTTTCACGTCCAATGGCTACTGAACTATTCTTGACGAATTCCACACTTGTTTCTTCCTCATCCATGCGAGTAATGGAATCGCCAACAGAATTTGAATGGCTGGAAATAAACCGAACGCAGAACTCTGCTTTTCGATGACTGCAGGCATTGCAGGCTGGTTATAGGTGGAGGACATTACCCTTTGGTACCTGAATATAAAAGCGGGACATCTTTTTACACGCTAGTTAGAAACACAAAATATACCCATCTTAGATTAGATAATTTAATCCCTTTACACTAAACTAGTTTCCTTATTTCTTCATTTTTAACGCTCGTTGTCACTGTTAAAGATCTTTTGGACCAAATTTACGTACTTTTAAAAAATAGAAGGTGTTCCCTATAAAGGTTTTTTGTGAACACGAGCGAGTAGGATAGGGCTGAATACATTTTCAACGGTTAAGTTAGATAGAGCATGTAACGTATAAAAGCATTTAAATTATTACTCGTTATTTCAAAAATAGTAATTCATGGATACAAATAGTAAAGAACTGCAAAGACAACAAATATTAAATGTGCGATAATAATCGAAAGGGGAAAAAATCAAAAGAAATCGACCTTCAGATTGGATAATGCGTGTGTGTACGTGACAGGGCAGTGAACTCTGGCGATTTGACTGTAAAGTTGATTGGATTTGACAAAGACGGGCTCTTTTTTTGACAGTTTGTTGTAAGTGTGAACAGCGTAGCTTTTGAAAATGCTGTCGTCACTGTTGACGTTGAAGCGGAAGAATCGCTTCCAGTGAGCGAATGTGTAGGGATACAAATACTTTTTGGGCAGGACTCTGATGTCAGGGCAAAGAAACAGCGGATATGTCGGCAGAGGATTTCTCTTGTGGCAAAATTTCAGCACAACCGACTGGAACATTGCTGGACCGGAATAGGACCACTCGTTCGGATGATAGGAAGAGGCAAGATAGATCATCATTCTCCGGACGATGGGGTGATCCTTCTGAAAATGAAACGAGGACCCCGTCAAGACACCGTCGTCTTCTTCCGAGACGAAATTCCAAAAGATGTCCGTGTCAAACGGTTTGAGAGTGACAAAGTCGAGATCCATGTACATTCCTCCGCCTTTGAACGAACTGAGGATGCGGATGTAGTCGGAGAAATGCTCCGTTTTGTACGGACTCTGTCGCCATGCTCCGCGCAAGTACCAACTTTCAAGCGGCTTTTTAAAAGAAGACAGACATTATTTACATATAAAGATAAGAAATTACTAACTGCATTAACGTATGAAAAATACTTTACCGTTCCGGCGAAATAATCTGTGACGTTGATGAGAATCACGGCAATATTTGGGTATCCCCTGAGAATCGATACAAGCGGATCGACAGTTAAATTAACGTGATTCGTTTGAAAGAAAATTTGAACTGAACGATCGGCATTCTTCTTGGCCGCAGACTCAACAGCGCACAACTGGCGCAAGTTGAGATGATCGCGATCGGCAGTTTCGTGAAAATAAATTCGCTTGTCGTCCGACAGGAGCAGAACTGAAGGGACCTCGGAACGGTGATGGCGAACAATATCCGAATATCTGAAAATGTTTAATTGCTGCTTCACAGGGAATACTATTGTTGGTCTGTAGGTTTCACTTGAATTTTTTTTGCTTTCTCTATTGACGGTAGTAGAGTTAGGCAAAGATGCCAAGTAAACACAAAAGATTATCATCACTGACAAGATAACGACTAGGTGTTGAGGTTTCGTGCGTTGGAAGTGCATCGTTGCTGAAGTGGTAATAACGGCTTTATATGTCAAATCAACTTTTTGATGTTCCTTATTCAAAACTTGTTGATACACTTTGCATAGTGATAAGACAGACGAATCTTAACAGGAAGTATAAGCGAACCGAAACGCCGAACCTATTTTCCTGCTGCGTTTGGAATGGCTCTGCTACTGCTGTTTTACATTGTTTCACATGGCAGAGATGGCAGTATACTGTAGTAGTCTATAAACTCTAGAAAAACAAAATACGAACAGATGTCAACAACCGATTCACTCCACGATTTTACGCTAACAATTATAAACTATAGGCAACCGGACCCAGAAGATTTAAAATCTTCTTTTAAAGAATATGAACAATCAAATCGGTCACAGTAAACTGCGTAGTTGACTGTAGGAGAGAAAAAAAAAAACGAAATACTGAATTCACCTTAACATTTTGAAGCAATAAAAAAGTATACAAAGCCACGGTTACGCCACACCAACTTTACCTTGAAACGAGCAAAGTAAAAATAAACGCCTCCATTATGTCGAAGCTTTGTACTCCCTCCGTTTTCTTTTCTTTTTCTTTAACGAGTAAAGGTTGGGATCGGTACAGGGCTACAGCTAAACGCTACGCTAACTAATCCCAGCAGAGAGAAATGACGGATAAAGGATATAGCTCATTGTTCCCTTTAACAAGAGGCGGCCTTTTCGCTTCTCCCGATATCAGTGATAAAAAAAACCCTGGATAGTTATTCTATTTATCGTCTAGTCTTGGCCATGATTTTATTGCGGTAGTTATCGATTCCTAAATTTACTTCTGTTATTGTGTGTGCAAGTAGTGCATAAGTAAGTACAGTGCATATTCAGAGAAGATGATATCGCTTGCCAGACGAAGTCAGCTCATTCGGCACAAATGCTACTTGGCAGTGTTTTTATCGTACTTATAGGTTTAATTTCCCTTTTATCCAAAAGTAGCCATCATCGGTCATTTCCGTTTGCAGCAATTAAAGGTTACAGCACGAATTGTTACTCCGATTCTTATTGGGACTCATTGGTGGAATCTGACGCGCTAACGGGGACGCAGATCATGGAATATTTCGCGCGGACTAACAGATCCTCTTGTGGTTTAGCTCACGATTTCGGTGGGAAAATATTGGGCAATCCACCGGGAAAAGACGGAAAAAAAGTTGTTTGCATCGACCCTCAAGTGGCTCCGCAAGCCAGAAATTGCCTCGTCTATTCCTTTGGCATCAGCAACGAGTGGTCGTTTGACGAAGAAATGGAAGAGTACGGATGTGAAGTGTTCGCTTTCGATCCGTCGATGAACGTGGAACCACACGACCACACCCCTGGCATTCATTTTTACAATTGGGGATTGAGCGATCGGGACGAAATCGAGACTCACGACAATGGAACAGAGTGGCAAATGTATTCTCTCTCTACCGTTTATGACAAACTATCCGAACGTCACGGTCCCACAGTCATTGATTACCTGAAAATAGATATTGAGCGTTCAGAATGGAAAGTCCTGCCGGATATTATCAAGACAGGCATGTTGTCCAAAGTACGGCAACTGGGTCTCGAGATCCACCTTCCTGAATGGAATACGATAGAAGAGTTTCGCGAATTAATCAAAATTGTGAGATCTCTGGAGAAAACGGGGATGGTACGCTTCGATTCGAAATACAATCCTTGGTACATTGGCAATTTCACGCGTCTTCAATTGTGGAATCAGCCGGCGGGATACGGAATGGCATGGTACAACATTCAACTCATCGAGTACCTAATCTAAATCTTATTGGTGACATCAATTTTCTTTAAAACGTAAACAAACATATATATATTGAAATAGACATAACCAAATATTAAGTTTTGTTAGACATGAAATACAAATGTTGTGATCTTTAGTAATCTCTAGAACTTTCAATATTCATTCATAAAGCTGGTTTTTCATTTTTTATGCAATATACAGTATGAAATTCCAAATAAACAGAGAAAGGTAAAAATGCGTTGCGAGTCTTTCAAAATTTCTATTTGGGGCGGTCCTTATTATAGTATCCGCTTTGGCGAGTCTGATTCGCTGCAGACGTTTTACTTCCCACCTGGTAGTCGTGTTGAAGACTCCAATCTTAAAACATTCCCATGATTTATTGGTCTTCCGCGTTGTTTATTCAGCAGTTGATCTCCAGTCAGCAAAATGAGACTCCCCCACAAAAACTATTGCATAGTTAGTATCATAACGTCAAGTCTGTTGGTTCTGCTCGTATTTCATCAACTCAATTCTCGTACATCCAACACAAAAATCATAACTTCAGCATCTCACCACACAGAAGACGGACGAGAATGCATTTTTCAATTAAATGACAATGAAATCAAATCGAGTTATCCATGGAAGGGGGATCCAAACTGCCAACACTTCACTGTTCAGGTATTTAAAAGTTCTCGAAACGCGCACACTTTTCACGGATTCATTGAATTGAATAATAAAATGATAATTTATTTTGAATAGTTTGCAAGAAATAATTGTCGACCAAAGTGGGCTTTGACTTCATTCCCTGGGAGTGGAGTTACGTGGACACGTCAGTTAATAGAAGGAGTAACAGGGTGGGTTTTCTTGTTGTGTTTTCTATTAGAACAAATTCTTTGTGCGCCACTACTAAATATTCTTTTTCTTTTACACAAATAGAATATACACTGGGACCGTCTATGGATTTGCAGAGCCTCCAATTGTAGCAGGTATTACCCCATCTGTCATTATCATTTTAGAAGTGATTATACTTTTGTGATCTTAAGAGATTTATAGATAAAATTATCTGTATAATGAGTGTAAAGACACGTAGGGGTAGCCTATACCCTATAGCTACTCTAACCCATAACCATAATATCTTTCAATTTGAATACTGGTGAAGGACACCACGGGAATGAGGCAGATCCTAATTGCGAGTGCACAATTCTCATTAAGGATCACGACGTTTTAATGCCTGATTTGACATCCTTTCCAATAACTAAATTGAAGAATCCCGTAAGTAAAACGCTATTCCTATTATGCTTATCCGCAGTCTTCTTGATAATGTAAAGATTTCATGGGTGCGAACATTTTCTTCACAGACAAAAGACAATCAAACCAGAAGAGACAACCGAAAGAGAGGTCCCATAAGGAGTTTCCTGTACGACAACCGTGGAATTCTTCTCCTTCGCAATCCCATAGACGCGTTATTCACTTTCGCCCATTATCTGGGTTCGTCGGAAAATCAAACTGGGATAGTGTCCTCAGATGATTTTAAAAGCCCTCAGTTCGACAATTACGTCAATTACGTAGCCGATACGTGGGCGGATCACGCCGTGGGATGGATAGAGAACATTCAAAACGGCACCGTCCTCTTCTACGAGCGACTCCTGCTGGAAGACACAGAAGCGGAACTGAAACGACTGTTGAATGTCATTCACTTCAGCGATCCTCTTCATCCTCCTATCGATCCGGAGCGGATGCGCTGTACTCTTTTGCACAAGAATCGCATGGACCGGAAGCGTGCTTATAAGCCTGAGATACCATTAACACCTCGTCACCGCTCAAAGTTAATGTCTTCTATAGAAAAGGTTCAAACGAGCCTTCTAGAGAAAGGTTGGCCCTTGCTTCCAGTTTATCTGTATAACCTACGGTTATAAAAGTTCGAAAGCCAGAATTGTCGCCTCTAGCATCGCAATAAATAGATAGATAGGCTTCTGAAAAAGATGTGAGGTCAATACACGAGATTATGCCATCATTGTAAAATATTTTAAATACTTTTATCTCTTCATTTCGAACGGTATTGCATGACATTCTATTATACCTTCATAAATCCGGAAATACGGTGCATAATTGAAATTCAGCGACGATTCGTTTAACAAAAACGAAAAATGTACTTATAAATGAAAATACACAACTAAAAATGGAGTCAATAAGTGATCGCGGTGAATAAACAGGGTTGAAATGAAAGTTAAATCAACAACGGCTTTTCCATTGCTATCATTTTTGATTTCGCAAGGTAATTTTCACGTTATCACTACATCAGTGCGTAGAAAGGTAATAAACTAATAATGAGCATAACTGCACAGGAATAGCTCAAGAACTAATCTTGACTGATTCCTCATTAATTTTTTCTTCCTCTCATTCTTCTTCCTCGCAAGTAATGGAATCGCCAAAAGAATTGGACTGGAAATAAATAACCGAATGAAGTACTCTGCTTTCGATGACTACAGGCATTGCAGGCCAGTCACGGCAATATTTGGCGGGATATTCCCTGAGGATCGAAACAAGTGGATCGACAAATTGAACGAAGTGATTCGTTTGAAAGAAAACTTGAACTGAACGATCGGGATTCTTTTTGGCCGCAGACTCGACGGCGCACAACTGGCGCAAGTTGAGATGATCCCGACTGGCAGTTTTATGAAAATAAATTCGCTTGTCGTTCGACGGAAGCAGAACTGAAGGGCCCTCGAACGATCGATGAACGGTTACTGAGTTTCCATTTGACTGAAAACACTTGACATTTTCGAATACCGGGTGATGTGTTGGTTTCACTGGCAGGTGCGGGCAGGTGGGTCCTTCATTCTTATTAATGTCAGACCTCTGCCAAGATACCACAGAGACAAAAAAGGATATCGCCATCAACCTTAAAATCCCCCGAGTAGTGTTAATTTATGAGAAGAATTTGTTTCGTTTGAAACTGTTCGTTCAGCTGTTCTGGATTGTTTTTACACAGCAGAGCTTATTATACTTGTGGTCTATCCAGTCGAGGATGAAAGATCAGCAGAAGTCAACAACCGATTCGCTGCGTGAGTTACGTCTATCAATTCAACAGTCGCCACTCGACAGGTTTACCAACCGGGAACCAAAGACCAGAACTATTCTTTTGAATAAAAACATTATTCCAAAAGCGAAACTTTTGACGGTCACGATTAATTGGAAATTCTCTGTAAAAAAAAAATGAGATAGTCTTTAGTCTACTAAACCCACCCCCTAACATTTTGAATAAGCAACATAAAAGTAAATGCGCAGCTACGCCAGCAGCGTCACAGAGGAAATGAACAGAGTCAAGTACACAACAGTATACGTAGTATCTATACACTATGTAATAAAGTATAGTAAACGCCTCCCAAATTCTAAGTGGTTTATTTTGTTTCAGTCCATCCTTTACTTCCGAAAAGCTCACTACTCCCTCTATCTTCTTTTCTCGTTCTACGAGGACTGGTAGGGCCTAGGGCTCGCGCGTCCGCTATAGCTGAAGATAGGACAGATGCTGTTCTCTTCATTGGGGGCGGACTTATTCGCTATACTCCCGACGACTCCCGATCAGCATTATAAGGAAATTCATTTCTGTATAGTCATTTCTATTTACGGTCTAGTCTTGGTATGATATTATTACAAATGGTTCACAAGTAAATCTGATAGTGATGCTATTACATCTCGAGAAAATGAAATCCATTGCCAGTAGTCAACAGTTGATTCGTCACAAATGTTACGTGGTTAATATTTTTATCATAGTGATCTGTTTCATTTTCTTTTTTTCCAAAAGTTACAATCTCCCGTCACTTCCATTCCCAGCGACCAGCAACGATTTATACGGTGGTTATTCGAACGATAATAATAAGAATTCCGCAACGAATTGCTGTTCCGATTCTTATTGGGACGCGCTATTAGTAGACTCTGGCGTCGTGTTAACGGGGACTCAGATTATGGAATACTTCTTGTGGGCTAACAGATCCTCTTGTCGTTTATCCCACGATTTTGGCGGTCAAATGTTGAAAAATCCTTCGGGAAAAGATGGACAGAAAGCCGTTTGTATCGACCCGCAAGTGGCTCCGCAGCCTGGCGAATGTCTCGTCTATTCCTTCGGCATAGCCGACGATTGGTCATTCGACGAAGAAATGGAAGAGTACGGATGTGAAGTGTTCGCTTTCGATCCGTCGATGGAGATGGAACCACACGACCACACCCCTGGCATTCATTTTTACAATTGGGGATTGAGCGATCGGGACGAAATCGAGACTCACGACAATGGAACAGAGTGGCAAATGTATTCTCTCTCCTCCGTCTACGACAAACTATCCGAACGCCACGGCCGCAAAATCATTGACTATTTGAAAATGGACATTGAGCAGTCAGAATGGAAAGTCCTGCCGGATATCATCAAGACGGGCATGTTGTCCAAAGTACGGCAACTTGGCATCGAAATCCACTTTCAAGACTATTATACGGTGGATAAATTTCTCGAACTCTTGAGGCTTTTGAGAACTATCGAGTCCACGGGGATGGTCCGATTTGATTCGAAACTCAATCCGTGGTTTGTTAGTAATTTTACTCATCTTCAACTGTGGAGGCAGTCTGCAGGCTACGAGATTGCGTGGTACAACAGCAAACTCTTTCACTCGGATGTGAATAAGTAGAAACGTATTTGGATTCATTTGGATTTGTTAACTGTTTCGTTTTCCATACCCTTTCAAGTTTCTTATAAACTTCTATCTTTATCGTACAACATATGATACATGTATTAAAATACAATTTCCTTTGGATGATGTTGACCCATCTATCAAACGAATTCTATTCTCTAATGACGTAACATGAATCTTTTGGTCTGTTTCACTTAGCAAGCGAAAAAATTATATGAATTGAGATTGATTTAAATTTGGAAACATTTACTTAAGTTAGCTTGTAATATATGAGAAGTTGTAGCCTATAATAAACGGATAAATTCCAAAATAAAAGATCCACAGATGTCTACAACTGATTCGGTCCATCATTACGTTAATTAGAGGAGAGGAGGGTACAACGAATAATTTTGGTGGAAGCCAAAAACAGTTTGAAATTTATGGATACAGCCATGAAACTAATTCAATTTCAAGTTACGTTTTTGCAATAATATATGTATTTAAATAAAATCAGCAAGGCAATCAAATTGCAAAACAAGATATTATTAAATAAAGTTCAATTATTATAATAGCTAGTTTTCGCTAGAATTTTGGGTATTGCGATGAGACAACAAGTTCAATACATTAAATGTACTAGCCGGCAGCTTCTGTTTCGATTTCTTATCAACGCGTTTGGGATGGTGGCAACGGGCGGGATTCCAACGTGAAGCCAACGACGTGTACGTTTTAGCCTCTTGATCAACTTGGTGCAGTTTGCGGCAGAGATCGCAGAACCCGTGACGGACCATTTGCTGCATACCGGCCTGGACGATATAGTCGTCCTTCCACCAAAGATATTCGTCGTAAAGTGTCTCGTTGGCGGCCAATTTTTTCAAATAGGCGGCCAATTGTTGCGGCTCGAAACGCAAGGCGTCGATGTAAGAGTGTTCCGGCGCCAATTCCGCGTAGTTGGCGCCACCGTAGACGACGGGCACTATGTCCCGCAGGCTCATAATCTTAAAGAATTTTTCCGTCACATAATCTGGGCAGATTGAGTTCTCAAAGGACAAATAAAATTTATAATTGGATTCCAACATGTTGTAACACTCGGGAGTCGACGACAAAAGCTCGTCCTTGTCGCAGTGCAGCATTTTGGTCGGTCCGCCTTCATTGCACCAACCGAAAACGTCCACTTTGACGTGTTTCCTTAACTGGTTGATGTATTTTTCGCGTTGGCCGTCCGTTGTGCAGTGAGAAATCATGGCAGCTACCAGTTTCTTCTTCTTTCCATCATCTTTCCGTCTGTTCAACGTCAACTGTTGAGTCGATTCTCTGATCCTGGCCTCGATTTCTTGACTCGTTTTGGGTGCCGACGGTTTTGGCAGGATCCGCCCGTACAACAAACGGACGTCCGAGTCCATCCGGTAGGTCATGGTCCAATTGAAGTAGTTCCTGTATCTAGAAATGTTCAGGGGTTTGAGAGACGGCGGTGGTTCCTGTGTGAAGAAGATGAACCGCTGGTGAGGTCGACGATTGAAGATCGGCATTTTATTAGGTAACCAAAATTCGTCGTTGAAATTGAAGACTATGGCGTCGTAGGAGTCCAGTGGTCTATCCGGATACTGATGCGGACTGTTGACAATTTCACAGTCGCTGACTGGGCATCCGTGCTGGACAAAAGTGTCGTGACCAGTCCCGAAAATCGTCATCTCGGCTCGCCTCGGCGCGTTCCAGAATAGAATGGATTTGATTTTTGGAGGTAAACGCCAATAGTCACTGACGTTAATAGGTGACACTCTCTCAGCTGATGAATCGTCTCTCCACTTTCCGTTACTGACGAGCAAAATCACCAAAGTGTTCACGAAAACAAGGAAAAGCAATTTGATAAATCGTTTCTTGTTTAGGGCCATCCCAACAGGAGAAAAATGGCAACAAATGCCTAACAAATGTTGAATTCAATAAAAAACAAAACCAAAAGTTTTACATACTAAACTTAATTTCCAATTGGCCCGGAGACCTGAGAGTCCGGATGACAAAGTGTCATCGATAACAAATTCAAATAATTGATAATGAACTGGGCGTCGTTGAATTCTATTGCCAACTTCGACGACGGTATCTGCGTCTCTGAAATCGCCATCTTTTTCATGGAAGTTCAACGACGGCCGTACTATAGTATATGCGGTATTCCTCCTTCGGTATTCGAGTACGTTCTCCTCGGATGTTAGCAACGGTATTTGCACAGTAACATCTTTTGTCATCAGCCTTCTCTGCCAATCTCTTTTAACAACAGCTTTTTCACCTGAATAAGACAAATGATACACTTTGCTGCGTGCGAGGTCATCGCCTTGTTGTTGTTCACGATTTCCTATTGATATATCCTTATCCGGAAGCATTTCTTATTGTTTATTATAGTTAATAGCGTGACGAATTCTCGGTAAAGGCGGTGGCAGGCACGCTCTGAGCCTCTCAACTATAGCGATCCAGTTGACTGATCTCTTTTATTTCTACTCTTTTTTTCATTTATTTTTTGTATAGTGTCGGACCTTTTGTCACTTTGACGCTAGACGAAGTGTAAAATAACAGAGGCATTATAAGTTTAAATATTTATTTGTAAAGTACATTTGAAAAATAAGAACTGGTTTACAAAACGAACTATATAATTAGTTTAAGAAAATAGCATTTTTCTTTTCCGAGTTTTTTCTTTTTAATCGATCAGTATTGTTATGGACATTATTGTAAAATCTAGAATTATACCAGGTCAATTCCAATCCGATGTAATCTTCTTCACCCCCAAGGATCGATATTGGCCGCTTGAGCCATGGATTGGGTCTGGAACTGAAACGAACAAATCGTCCTGCACCGGCCTTATCAGGATGAGACAATATTTCACTGGTTTCAAGATCCTGAAGGATTCGTGCACGAGATTGAAACGTTTCCAACGTATCGTTGGCGTTGAAATGGATTTCGACGGCCAACTGCTTGACTTTATCTGCCAGAAAACCGGATCGTAGCATTTGAGGGATGGCGTCCCATTCGTAGAACTCGATGTCCATTTTCAGGACGTCGATGAGCGTCGAGGCGCCGTGACGAGGCGCCAGCATCTGATAGATGGACCACGCCGTCTTCATCTTCCACTTTGTGGACGGGTGCACTTCATCCTTGCCGGACAGGCCGAGACTGTAGAAATGAATCTGTTGACTTCGGTCGTAGTCGCCGACGCCCATCGACGGATCGAAGGAATAAACTTGACATCCGAACTGAGCCATGGCGTCGTCGAAAGTCCACTGATTGTTGATGCCGAACGAGTAGACTAAGCAGTTCCCGTAGACGGGTGAAATGGACTGGTCGAGGCAGACGGCCTTGTGTCCGTCAGGCGCTGCGACGCCACCACCATTCCAAACCCAATATCCGAAATCTACAGCGAATAAACACGACGTGCTGTTGGTCCAATGCAAATAGCTCAAAATTTCTTCGGCGGACATTGTTTCAGCTGCTTTATGAGGCCCGGAATGGCTCAATTTAGGATCCATCGTCAATAAAATTATTACAATCAGAATGAAAATAACAAGACCCACCCAACACACTCGACGGACATTCATTAAGCGAACAATTTAAAGGATTAATAAATCTATAAATAAATCAGTTTCCTATTATACGGAATAATACATGGGTACTCAAGACTCCAGTTTAGTAACAATTAAATTTAAACGGACAACAGATAAGATGACGGAGTAAACGACTCTGACTCCAGATTCTAACTATATTAGCATCGTCCAAGAATCAAGGAAGTGACAGTGAAGCATAAAGATTGGGAAAAAGCTGGAGGCGATGGTCACACTGAGTGAATCAAGGAAGCGAAACAGAGTGAAACGATTACGGTGAAACAGTTAAATGAGCGGTTAAATCACAAGATAATCAGCCAACATCAGAGTCCGGAGTAAGACGACGTCGATGACAACACGCGAAACACTTTCGGTGATATGGCCAGCATTAAAAGGTGGTGTAAATTAACAGCAGCCGTTGTCATCATCTCCACATTTTTCTTGCTCTCCGTTGGTAGACTGGCCAGATCGGATTATTTGGAAAATTATTCGACTTCTTCACAAGTTCGAGGTGAGAATAAGATCAAGATTAAAACGATTTTATTGTGGAACGCTCCACAGAGGCCGGAAGTTTTAATCTTCGGGACTGGACATGATGCATTTGTCCAGCACGGATGCCCAGTCAGTGACTGTGAATTGATCAACAGTCCCTATCAGTATCCGGAACGATCTGTGGATTCTTACGACGCCATTGTTTTCAATATCAACGATCAGTTCGGATTCGGAAATCGACGGCCGCATCCGGATGGAAATCAAAGACCAGCAACTCAACGTTACGTATTTTTCACACAAGAGCCACCTCCAGCGCTGGTAAATCAGAACCTGATTCAATACAAAAATTACTTTAACTGGACCATGACCTACCGGATGGACTCGGACGTTCGTTTGTTGTACGGGCGGATCCTGCCAAAACCGTCGGCACCCAAAACGAGTCAAGAAATTGAAGCCAAAATCAGAGAATCGACTCAGAAATTGATGTTGAATAGACGGAAAAATAATAGAAGGAAGAAGAAGAAAAAGAAATTAGTGGCTGCCATGATTTCTCACTGCACGACGGACGGCCAACGTGAAAAATACGTGAAACAATTGAAGAAACACATCAAAGTGGACGTTTTCGGCTGGTGCGACGAAGACGGACTAGGCTCTGGTCTACGTTGTGACACTCACGAACTTCTGACGTCGACTCCCGAGTGTTACAACATGTTGGAATCCAATTATAAGTTTTACTTGTCCTTTGAAAACGCCATTTGCCACGATTATGTAACGGAGAAGTTTTTCCACATTATGAGCCTGCGAGACATAGTGCCCGTCGTCTACGGTGGCGCTAACTACGCCGAATTGGCGCCGGAACACTCTTACATCGACGCTTTGAGTTTCGAGCCGCAACAATTGGCCGCCTATTTGAAAACGTTGGCCGCCAACGAGACACTTTACGACGAATATCTTTGGTGGAAGGAGGACTACATCGTCGAGGCCGGTTTGCATCAAATGGTCCGTCACGGTTTCTGCGATCTCTGCCGTAAACTGCACGAAGACAACGACAGGATCAAGTACTACCCGAGTCTGTTTCCTAAATGGCATCCTGGCAGATGTTCTCGTCCTTCTTATAATCATCGTAATATTCACATTTGAGGATTTAGTAGGGTGAGATGTATTTTAAATAAAAATTGCAAGGCAATGTGTGGAATGTGAGTGTGATGATTTAGTTAACATTTATCTGAAATAGAATTATTTTTGACTAATTTGATTATTCTTATTTTTTTCGTACAACTAATATGAGTCTGACGTATGAAGTAAATAAATATAGAGTCGGAGTATTTTTTTTCTTAAATATTATTTTATACACGTAACGATGGTGGAGGGAGGGGTAGATGGCCGGTAGATCACGAAAGATGCCATAGTTACGCAAGTGTGATTCAAAAATAAAACGCGGACATTCTTTTAAAAATATATAGCCTAGAGGTCACTTGTTTGTTGATTTTTAAAAAACAAAAATGTCTTCCAAATCCATTCAAGCTCTACCTCTTCGTTGAAGTACAGAGTGAAGAGAGAAAGGGTTACAAAAAATCAAATAAAAGAAATGGCCTTGTCTATAAGCGCATCGCCCTTTCAGCGGAGGCGTTTTTTGTTTTGTTTTTCCTTTTCATTTCTGTCTGAGCGTCTGTCTGAGCAGGTAATAATATAAGACTGACGTAACAATATTAGAGTGATGGGAAATGCGTTCCTGCTGATTTTCTACGCTTTAAATAATGAATTTGTCAAGATTCAACGGATTAAATCAAACGTGAAACAATTCTCAACTATTAACAAGTGTTTGGTGTTGCTTTCCGGATTCCAAAGAGGGCGTGAGCATGCAGAACATTTTCTTTTTGACGACCTAACGAGAAAAGAAGCAGCGAGATTCAGGGACCCTCTTCCCCTCCAACTGATTATTGATTTATTTTGCTCTTTAAGTTAGTGTAATATCGACACAAATTGACTATTGAGTTTGGTTGATAACCCGGTTGACCATAGTGAGCGTCGGCGACTAATGTTAGCGCATAACACTCAACTGTGCAACTTGATACAGCGCCTGCGTACAGACGACTGATCTGTAAGGGAGGAGCCTCTTGGCAATATCCGACAGTCTACTATTTCTGTTATTCTTGATGTGAAGATCAGCATATGATCGTTTGATTGCTTCATATTTTGAAAGGTATTTATTAATTTGCAATGTAGAACAGTTTTCCTTCATATTCATTATTTTTTGCCCATTTTATAACAGTCTATAGCTCTGCTTTCCAGCAACGATGAATATCAGACGTATACAGCTTCAAAAAAATGGTCATCATTTTATCGGTGACGACATTCGTGTGTGTCTACTTAGTGTCTTGGCACACCACTTCGCTCTTCATCAATGATCAAGAACACGTCAGTGAAACCTACTCAAGAGCAACGGAGAAGAAACGGAAGCGGAACATCGTCCACTATTCGGACATTGTCAGCGAATTTATTTTCACGAAACTGCCGGTCGCGATCATCTCAACTTGCGCCAGTTGTGCGCTGTCGAGTCAGCGGCCAAAAAGAATTCCGGCCGTTCAGTTCAAGTTTTCTTCCAAACGAATCACGTCAATTTAACTGTCGATCCACTTATCTCGATCCTCAGGGGATACCCAAATATTGCCGTGATTCTCATCAACGTCACAGATTATTTCGCCGGAACGGTAAAGTGTTTTTTATACTCGTACATTATTTTAATAATGTCTGTCTTGTTTTAAACAGCCGCTTGAAAGTTGGTACTTGCGCGGAGCATGGCGACAGAGTCCGTACAAAACGGAGCATTTCTCCGACTACATCCGCATCCTCATTTCGCACAAAGGTGGAGGAATGTATTTGGATCTCGACTCTGTCACTCTCAAACCGTTTGACACGGACATCTTTTGGAATTTCGTCTCGGAGGAAGACGACGGCGTCTTGACGGGATCCTCGTTTCATTTCCAGAAGGATCACCCCATCGTCCGGAGAATGATGACCTATCTGGCCTCTTCCTATCATCCGAACGAGTGGTCCTATTCCGGTCCAGCAATGTTCCAGTCGGTTGTGCTGAAATTTTGCCACAAGAGAAATCCTCTGCCAACATATCCGCTGTTCCTTTGCCCTGACATCAGAATCCTGCCCAAAAAGTATTTGTATCCCTACACGTTCGCCCACTGGAAGCGATTCTTCCGCTCCAACGTCAGCAGTGACGACAGGATTTTCAAAAGCTACGCTGTTCACACTTACAACAAACTGTCGAAAAAAGAGCCCGTCTTTGTTAGATCCAATCAACTTTACAGTCAAATCGCCAGGGTTCACTGTCCTATCATGTACACACACGCAATATCCAATCTGGAAATCGATTACTTTTGATCTCTTAAAAAGTTCTACCAATAAAAGTTCTATCAAATAAATCAACTAAAAGGAAGGTAATTTGGTCCATACGGCAGATGAAGACAAACTGAAAAGGAGTAAGAGGACTAAAAAGCGCTAAAAAGAATAGTAAAGGTAAACTTAACGGGCAAAATTTGACTTAACGTAAACCATATAGCAAACCTATATTTTAAAAATAATTAAAAGCGCAATTCAACGCATTTTTAAATCTAGGTTTTTGTCAATCGCACAACTGGTGCTTTGCATGCTATACCGCTCTAATAATCCACTTCGCTGTGGCTATATGTGCCACCAAATTTATTATAGCCTAGTCTTTTGACTTTCTGTAGTCATCAAGAAAGTCTCGTACATAGACAACTTCACGAGTAGACGGCATAGAAATCAGACCAAACTTGATAAATTTGTTGCTCTCCATTAGGCGAGTTATAGCGGCTTCACCTTCCGGAGTGTGATTCCACTCTACCGTCAGCGTCTGCATAATTATTCGAAGTGAAATATAATAAAAATTGCAATTAGTACAGGATATTCAAAGAAAAGATTAATCTGGTGTTATACCACGGATAAATTATGTACCTTAATATAAATCTTGTGCCAAGGTATGGTTCTCAATATTTTATATTCTGAGCCCTCGACGTCGAGACCAAAGTAGTCAATGCGAGTTCTTTCAACGGCGAGAAGTATGGAGTATAGGGGAAAACACTGAACTTTATAAATGTTTTCATTGTCATCTTTATGGTTAACCTGGCCGTCAATGGACTTCGATTTTCGATGTTTTAGTTCTTCATAAGGTTTTTCAAGAATCGAACTCAGGGTTCCGACAGTAGCGTTGTAAATAACCTAAAAAAAGGTAAAAATAATCACAAATTTGCAAAATTACTCCCTTATAATTCTAATTGAAAATTCAGGTTGTGGGTTGTTTATACTTGCATGGGGTAAAGTTTCGTACTGAGACAGACGGGCGAAGTGTACGCTTTACGATTCCGGCTGATAAGTCGACCGAAAGCTTTTTTGTCAGCTTCTATGAGCAATCCGCTCCAACCAAGCCATCTTTCCATGTATAAGGTATTTGAAAGGAATTCGCCGTCGTAGCCACCACATTCAATGAAGAAGCCATTGGTCTGAAAACGGACAAACAATAACAACATTATGTATATATCGGATCAAAGCAATTATTGGACAATGTGTGTTATTGATGTTTGAGACATTTCATTGTAGCCTAAATACTTTGTTCTGCAAAATTTTCAAAATGGCTTGGGATTGTCCGTCGGAAGGATCGATCACTTCCGGATGATCCATTCGATAAGGATTGCTTATGGGTGCTGGTTGGAGCAGATAGTTTCGCCGAATCAAGCGAATAACGCACGGATGATCCTGCTGCAGTTTATTTGCATTAGCATACTCTAAAATTAATCAGCAGTATAAAAGATTTAATTTCTCATCGATTTCTTCTGTGTGGTTTAAAAAGCTACCTATGGTACAGTCACTAGCTGGCAAATATATGTCTGCTGGCGCCTCTGCCCAATTATAACCATAGGTTTCTTCCATCAGATTGAATTTGATAGGCGACAACTCAGCTGTGGCTGACCATAGATTGTTTCCTGAAGACGATTGTTCTAAAGACAACTTGACAAATTGCCGTTGATTAATCGTTGATTAAAATAAATATACTTTCAACTTATGCATCCCAAGCCTGGGAAATGTTATTGCTTACTTCTTGTGGATGGTCTTGCATCTCGGCTTCAAATAACTGTTTTTCTATTGTTGACTTTGAGTCCATCCTGACTGCGCAGCTGAATATGTATAGAAACGACATCAATCCGGCAGGAAATGCAAAGAAAGCGAGTCTTTTGGAGAAACGAAAATCGTCTCGAGTAAATCGCATTTTTTATCCGAGTTCCCGGCGGACTATTTATAACACAAGCTGCTGATGATAAACACAGAAATAAGAACTGTCCATGCACAAATTGTACACGCTATATTATTGTACAGGCTATATTATGTCCCAGATTGTTATATGCGCCTGCTTAAAATACAGTTAACCTTATAGAATATCATAACTTTGACTTCTTATTAGTTTCATTATTATTTACCTGAAATAAACTTGGTGAAAACTTCAGTCTGCGCTCGATTCGCTCACAAAGCGGAATGACTACTAGTCGTTAACTACTCGTGGGCTGCTCTTAACAGCACGATGGCTGAATTTTGGCCTCTTAGTTCGTTCAAAACTGGACATTAAAAGGTGTCTGGACATGAAAGGTGTTTGTAAGTAGTAAAGGGTAAAACGAGGAAATGAATTGGATAAAACGTAGAAGGAGAAATCCCGACCCCTGTTTATTTCTTATGTTATCAGTCTGACACTCATTGGACCTTCACAATCTGTTGTGGAACTAACTTTACTGGTTTGGAGTTGTTTTTAAAGGTCCCTGGTGACTGAATGTTGTTTGTTATGGTCACTTTTTGAATCGTTGTTCAAACTGAAGCACTGAATACACACTATAGCGAGTTCCCTTGTCACTATATGATAAAATTCTTCAAGATTGTGGTTTCGGATGTCCTTATTCATCCATGTTGAATCAACTGCCCACTTGACCATGGCTTGGTAAGGGCCCAAGAAGGTCCAAGGGACCAGTCCTTCGAGTAGCATGACAATAATTTTTCAGATCTGGTCCCTTGTTTTCGTGTGTATTATCAAATATAACTTCGAAATTTAATGATGACTTGAAATATTTCAATGACCCTCGGTCTTCCGAAATTTTGGTGTGTTTGTTGTTACACAGTTTCACCTTCGAGGTCTCCAGACTCCAGTTGCACACAGTTGCTCCGACGTACTGAAACAACCTAGGAGGGACCATCGTAACAACACTTTCACAGCTAAATAAAAGTTTAAATTGTTATATAACAGCCATATAGAGCAGTGTATTCACTATTCAGGCGTCGCTGTAAAGAAGTGAGAAAAGTTCCAATCAATAACAAATGAAACGTATTTGCTTTCGACAACCAACACGTCTCTGTGAATGGATTTTACTCTTCATTTCACTAATCAAGGTTATTCTTGTCATTTTCTTGATTCAACTTTATTATTTCAATGGAAAACAAGAAACAATGATTCGTTCAAGAGAATGGAATCTGTCAAACAAATGGTTTGAAATCTCTGGTGATGTAAATAATATTTCTATCCCAAACAAATTTAAGGATAGCAACAGACCTAATGTCAAATACAAATCAATTTTGATCTGGAACAGCCCAGAACGAATTGAAACGGCCGCCTTTGGTTTTGGTCACGAACCTTTTGTCCGGAGCGGATGCGAAATTTCCGACTGCGTTCTCTTCGGGAACGGATTTAATTTGTCGCCACTTATCAAATATGACGCCATTCTTATGCACATGTCCGTACTATGGTTAACTGAATTACCCGATTTTCCGAGGCAACAACACCAGCGCTTCGTCTTTCTGACGCAAGAGTCGCCCGCCTCTATGTCTCGACTCGATGTCAATACGATTGGAAATTATTTCAATTGGACGATGAGTTATAGAAGCAACTCGGACATTCCATTTTTGTATGGGCGGATCCTTCCGGGGCCATCAGCTCCCAAGACTCGAGCGGAAACGCGGAAATTAATCGAAGCGACGCATCTCCCATCATTCAAGAATTATGCCGCAAATAAAGTCAATCTTGTAGCTTGGATGGCAACTCAGTGTGAAACACCAGGTTTGCGGGAAACGTACATCCGCCAACTCGGCAAATTTATTCCGCTCGACGTTTATGGTCCGTGTGGCAGTCTATTTTGCACTCGTAATAACACCCATGGCTTTTCGGATCCAAAGTGTTACGATATGATAGAAGCAAAATATAAGTTCTATTTGTCGTTCGAGAATTCAATCTGCGACGATTACGTCACGGAGAAATTTTTCGAGATTATGAATCACGACATTGTTCCGGTTGTCTATGGTGGAGCAAATTATAGCCGGATCGCACCTCCGCATTCCTACATCGACGCCCTGAAGTTCACGCCAGAGACGCTGGCCAACTATCTGAAACTCCTCGACGCTAGCGACAAATTATACAACGAATATTTCTGGTGGAAGGGACACTACACCGTGGAAGCTGGATTAGCGACAATGGCCCGAAATGGGTTTTGCGAGCTGTGCAAAAAACTCCATCAGGATCAAGGAATCAAGAATTACGAAGTATCTCAACTTGTCTCAGAATGGCATCCAAAAAATAAATGTAAATATTTTGATTCTTGGGAACTAAAAGATTAAAAGAATTTGACAATTTTAATCGCATATTATGTCTGTTGATATTAATGAATATGTTTTTCAATAAATTTACGTCTTGTGTATATAATGCCATAACTTGGCCATAACTTGTATGGTGTAGACCTGCAGTATCAGTTGAAGGAAAATGAATGCATCAAATCAAGCTCCGCCCTATTTGGGTGCTATGTACAGATGTAATCATAGCCTGCAGGT
Source organism: Daphnia galeata (assembly GCA_030770115.1). Taxonomy (NCBI): domain Eukaryota; kingdom Metazoa; phylum Arthropoda; class Branchiopoda; order Diplostraca; family Daphniidae; genus Daphnia; species Daphnia galeata. The sequence continues at coordinate 13,026,017 of CM061114.1, forward strand.
TGCAGTCTCCACTCTAAACAGGTGAATGTAGTAGTTACCCACATTGTATTTCTGATCGCAGTCAATGTGCACGCTCGCTTCTAGGTACTCAGCAAATTCAAAATTGAATAAAATTTAATGGCTCGTGCTTTATTATGCACATATAGGTTTTTAGGGTTTCATAATTTAGCTTCTTGCTGTCTTGGTTTTATCACGAGTCTAGTGGTCGTTTTTTGTGTCTATCAATTCACGATGATCAGCGAATTTCAAATCATTCATTTCAAACATCAACTAGAAGAGATACGGTTATCATCCGACCAATTCAACTCAACCTGCAGTTGTACCGCTGATCTGCGAGGCCCTCATCAAAGAGTCATCGCATATTCCATTTACGGGGATTTTTTCACGGGTCGATGTCGTTCGTAAATATTTAAAACCTTTTAAAGAGACACTCAAAAGAATACCCTCGATATACCCAGGTAGTATATGATGCTTCAAATATTTAAGCTTCAACAGGAGAAATTTCATCTGTACTATATTTATTATACTATCTGAGGCTGGACTGTAAGACTCTATCATAACCAGTCGGACCCAAATGCAGAGGCGAAATTATTGAAGCATATTTCAAGCGCCGGAAGTCACATTGATGTTTGCAATGTAACGGAGATAATCCAGAATCGGAATTTATCAAATAATTTAAACGCCATGACCTGGCGATGGGTGAGCGTTTGATTTATTTTATAATAAAAGTACAATAAACACCACAAGTATACATGCATATAGTGTAGCTCGATAATTCTTATAGTTACCCCTGCTGGATGACATGGTGGACGCGTTCATGTCGAGGGATTCAGACAGCCGGATAGTATCCCGTGAGATGGAAGCTGTGCGTGAATGGCTGGCTGGCGATCGAACTTTTCACGTCATGAGAGACCATCCCTATCACTGCAATTATGCCATACTTGGAGGTGATTTTGTCTAAATGGCAAGTCAATTACAATTAAAAGTGTCAAGATTAAATTGTTGGGTGCCAAAATTAAATACAGGAATGTGGGGAGTCAAAGTGAATCAAGATCGCCCAGCTATCGTAAGTGCGTTCCAAAGCATATTTGCCGCAAATCATTTGCACAACTACAACGACGACCAGATTATGTTGAAGAAATACGTTTGGCCCATTGCGGTAGAAAATATGGTAACTCGATCTTGACTCGATTCAGCAATTAAGGTCGAATGAAGGCTATTCAATATAATCGGATTCTGTTCTCCGTCTTCTAATACGAATACAAGCCAAGGAGCTTATACAAATTAATCGATCACCTATGAATAATTTAAATTAGGTGGCGCACGACAGCTATTGCTGTAAAAGTTTTCCTCCAAGTCAACCGTTCCCAACACAGAGGAAAGACGGTCTTTTCGTTGGATGGCGAGCTGTACCAAGCGAAAAACTCCAATTCCCATGCCCGTCCCAATGTCGACCTGTTAACGGGACATCCGACTGGATCTTTTGCTGAAATTTAAACAAAAATATGCACTACGCATTACAAAAAACTTCGTTATTATTGGTGATAAAAATGTTCGTGTTAAATTGTAAAGTGTAAAAATAAAAAATAGACACAACTGCCGCGGTTTTGTTGCGCTAGAATACATTAAATTCAAGAATTTTTTAAAATAGCCCAGTATCGTCGTGATACATTTAGTAAAAACGAATTCTTCCGTTACACGCAATACCCATATGTATGATGCCTATCACTAGATGGCAAATATACTGTAAGTCTGCAGATGCCTCTGTTCATTTGTTTACTTATTGTTATTGGATGGCTGTGAGTATCACCAAATGTTTTGATGTGACGAATGGAAGTTTATTTAAAGAAGCCTTTATTTGTTTTGTTTATTTTGTTTGCTACTTCAATTTCAGAGGAGAGTGCTATATTTACATTTTCACGGTGGCTAGACTTGAATTAGAATAGCTTCATCATCATACACTCATCGGTTGTCAGCTCAAAAACGTTCATAGTCGCACATCATCGTCCGAGTCTGTGTATTACCCCTTTTTCACTTCAGCTTTATCTCATCGCTATCGTCACCGTGTATTTTCGTCGACATGCAACCCCAAAATTGTGGAACCAGTGCGAACACGTCTATGTCTAGGAGTGGTATATACAACTTACAACCTATACCCTAGTATTAATAATTAAGAACACTGAAACCTAACCTTACCAAGGTTGAATTAGTGAGTGATTTGTCTTTTGCAAGATGAGCTTCCGTCGAATGTTTTGGATAATTATTGTGGCCACTGTTATTCTTATCCTGACTATATCTAGCTGGAAGTTATGGCGTCTCGTGATGCCATTCGATTACACAGCAACTAAGAACTATGAAGCTCAATCAGCAATGCTGGGACCCGAAGAAATCTACAGGTATTTCCACTGGACTAACAGCACTTCTTGTCTTCTCGCCGTGGATTTTGGCTTTTATGTTGCGATGGGTGTTCACATTGCAGCGCCCGACGGACACAAGGCCGTCTGTCTTGACCATTTTATCGCTCCCGTCTACAATAATTGCTTAGTCTACTCGTTTGGCATCAACAATCAGTGGACTTTCGACGACGCCATGGCCCAGTTTGGATGTCAAGTTTATTCCTTCGATCCGTCGATGGGCGTCGGCGACTACGACCGAAGTAAACAGATTCATTTCTACAGTCTCGGACTATCCGGCAAGGATGAAGTGCACCCGTCCACAAAGTGGAAGATGAAGACGGCGTGGTCCATCTATCAGATGCTGGCGCCTCGTCACGGCGCCTCGACGCTCATCGACGTCCTGAAAATGGACATCGAGTTCTACGAATGGGACGCCATCCCGCAAATGTTACGATCCGGTTTTCTGGCAGACAAAGTCAAGCAGTTGACCGTCGAAATCCATTTCAACGCCAACGATACGTTGGTTACGTTCAAACGTTATGCGAGTATCCTCCAAGATATTGAATCAACCGGACAGTTTGTTCGTTTCAGCTCCCGGCCTAATCCGGGGCTCATGGCAGCGGTTTCAATTCTAAAGGACAAAGAAGAATATATTGGATTGGAATTGGCCTGGTACAATTCTAGATTTTATTACTCGATTGACAATAATCAGAGCAAGACACGTTTCTTTCCTTACTTTTAATCAATTATTATTCAAATTTTTTACACCTGCGATCATTATAGTACTACATAATATACTTGTCTCAACATTTTAATAGTAGTGTTAATTCGTATAAAGTAATTTAATACTAGTATGTAATTCAATTCATGCACTGTCATTTGGCGCATTCAGAAATTCAATAGCGTGTAGCTCCACCCAATGTTAGATCACTCATGACAGGGCAGTTTTCAGTTCAAGTTAGGGGCCTTATTCAAACTCGCATGCACGCATGCGTATACTCGGAATCTCAAGACATTCAGTACAACTGAGCGGAAAACTAAGGTGTTATTTAATATGGCTCTTGTAGATTTCTGTCAGAAATTTCGATTAAATTATTTAACCCCATATCTCGTTATAATTGTGGGCTTTTTGCTCATTCTTATTTTACATCAGTTTTCAATAATCAATGAATTTCAAATCATCCATTTCAAACATCGACAAGGAGAGAAACCCTTAGTCGTTTTAGCTGCCAAAGAGATCCTATCCGGCCAAGCATCCGATGGCCAATATAATTCTCTTTGTAGTTTTGATGCTGATCGAAGAGGTCCTCATCAAAAAGTCATTTCCTACTCCATTTACGGTGATTTCTCGCTGACGGATGTTGTCAACAAATATTTAAAACCTTTTAGAAATACAATTAATGAGATTCCCGTCATCTACCCAGGTAAACACTCTTCTTATACGTATAAGTATATGTTTAAGACGGAGAAAAATAAATCTAAAAGCTGCCCATTTGTTTGGTTTTGAGGTTGGATTGTAAGGATTTATCACAACTTAACAAACGTCGATGACGAGTCTTGGAAACTCCTTGAAAACATCTCAAACATTGGAAACCACGTCGATTTGTGCAACGCAACGGAGATCATCAAACAGCAAAATTTGGCCGATATATTTGCAATGACCTGGCGCTGGGTAAATAAATCAAAAGGTGTTTAATAATGTACATGCATGACACATAGCTGCACATTTATGATATTTGGGGATGGTAATATTGTATACTTTTAATCTAGTTACCTTTGCTTGACGACATGGTGGACACGTTAATGTCGAGGGATTCGGACAGTCGGATAATACCTCGCGAAAAAGACGCCGTAAGTGAATGGCTGGCCAGCGATCGAATCTTCCATATTATGAGAGACCATCCTTGGCACTGCCGATTTATTGTTGGATGTGAGTGATTTTGATTTCATGATAATCTCGATTAAATTATTATCATTCTTATCTTTCTCTAAACTATAGGCTGTTGGGGAGTTAAAATCAGCAAGGATCGTCTCACAATCGTCCGTGCCGCAAAGCAAATGTTTTCCGAAAATCATTTGCACGAGTACGACTACGACCAGAAACTGTTGGATAAATTCATTTGGCCGATAGCGACAACTAATATGGTAAGGATTATATCGAAAAAGAAGTGGATAAACAGTTGAATCAGTCACATGTATAAATTTGATAATATCATGCAGATGGCGCACGATAGCTACTGCTGTGAAACGATCCCTTTCGGCCAGCCGTTCCCGACACAAAGGAAAGACGGATTGTTCATCGGATGGAGAGCAGTACCGAAAGAAGAACTCCAGTTTCCATGCCCGCAACAATGCCGTCCAGTAAACGTCACAACACCTCTGGATTGGAATTTTTGCTGAAAATTATTGTGACCCTAATCAAAGCGAATATAGTAATATATTGTTGTTCATTATTTGACTTTTACTGCGTTCAAGAAGAGGGCTGAATGAAATTTACATGCTGCGTCAGACGTCGATGAACAAAGAACTATGGTTTCCCTTTTGTGTTGGTTTCTCTTTAAACTTGACTGAACTTGTCCCTATGTGTATACAACCATACTTACCTGCACATTTACTTGAGTATTTATTTGAACTATTGCTACATAAGAGCAAATACAAATGCTTCTTTACCTGATTCAAACGAAGGATGACAAATATATTTTTCACCTGACTTCATCACGCTTCATCTTTGATAGAAATGACTCACCAGAAAAGACTCATCTTATGTTAACTTCATGCCACGGAATCGTGTAGCAGCAGGTTATGTTATTATATGTAAGCCAATCAAAGGCTATAGTTGACAAATATTTAAATGCGCTACTCACGGCTTATTCTCGTACTGTCTGAAAGAAAAAAAAATGACGCAGTCTGTAAGTGAAAGATCCAAGAGCGCATGTTGCACTTGCGTTGTTTCGATTGAATTGTGCATTCAAATGCAATAAGAGCATTTTATGAATGATGGAATCTCGTTCTCTGAAGCTATACTGTCGACCGGTCTTACTAATTGCCAACACGGTTTTCGGTTTTCTGTTTATCATCATTCAAATCATCCAGCACAACGATCGAAAGAAATTCGACACAATAACAGAGCGAAGTGAAAGGATCCAAGCAATCCATTACCATAAGGATAGAATCGCGTAAGCTGTATAAAAATTTCCTATTGAGCTTAGACTTCACATTATGTTTTATTAGCTAGTAGCTAAAATTATATGTATTTCATTTGTTTTACATCCGATGAAAAATGTTTTGTTTTGACGTGATTTCATTGGATAAGATTACCAGAAAGTCAAACTCCAAATTGTGTAGGAAATCTTCTTGATAAACGCCGTGTGTTCCGCTATGGAAAAGACCTGGAAGGATTTTTTTACAGGAGCACCAGTGATAATCGTCGATCCTGTCGTCTTCTTCACTACACAGTCGAACGTGCGGTCTCTTGTCTTGATGCTCTTTATAATAACCGAAATCAATTATCCCAAAATTTGAATATCGACAAAAAGTTGCATTTCGTTTTTATGGGGGATTCGAGAATGAGACAACAGTTTTACAATTTTCTCAGAGTAAAAGGATTTTATAGTGTATATACTTTTCATACAGATAATTCATTTCTTAAATTTATTCATTAATTTCAGTTGATTCCAGATCACGATAGAAGATCAAATCCGAGTCCAATACCACCAATTTATCATGGTGACATTGAAGTTACCAGTGAAATCCTTAAACTGAGAGTTTCGTTTAAATGGCGACCCTTCGTCGACGACAATGTCACAGAGACGATGCGTTTCTGGGCATTTTCAGATCAAAACGAACAACCTGATTGGATTTTTTTCAGTAAAAACTCCTGTTCAACTCCGCTTTATTATAGAATATCTATTTTTTTGTATTATTTGTCTCTTTATAATAGGTATGGCTTTGTGGCACATAGTGCAAATCCACAGTGCTAAAGGCTTTCATCTTTACCGGAAGAGATTGATAGAACTTGTTCCTATTCTCAATCAGTTATCGAATTTCAGCGAAATAATTTGGTTGAACCAATATCCAACAGCGGAATTTTACGGAGGTATGCCCTATGGTGGTGAAAATGATTCGGACGTTGTTGTTTCGGAAAAATTGCATCACTACAACGAAGCCATTCGGCGTATATTCGAGTTCGTTTTAAAAACAGTAAACTATGGTGTTTACTTTTAATTTTCCTTTTACAGAATTAAAATGGAACTTATTGATGTTCTTATATCTTTATGTAGGGATCTTAACAGAAGTGTCCGCATTTGGGATTCCAGCAATCCAGTAGCGGAGGAATACGTTCGCGCTTGCCTATTTATTCGACGTGGCCATTCTGGAGCCTCCCCTTTCAAAGATCCAGATCACTCGTATTTTGACTGCAACGACTTTATACACACGGGCTACTCGGCTCTTTCACAAGCAACGCAGCTGCTATACAATGACATCTGTAATATGTATATGTTTCAGTATATGTTTCAATAACGTTATGGTAATTATCTAATTAATACTTCTTGCTGAAACCAATGAGCATACAAATATAAGTCGTCATATGTCGCCATTTTAAACTATTAGTCGCTTGATATTGTTATTATAATATAAATTGATATAGCGCAAAAAGTATTTTCAATTAATAAAAGGGAAGGTATTTGGTCAAGTAAACGTCACAACACCTCTGGATTGGAATTTTTGCTGAAAATATTGTGACCGACTGACCGTAATAAAAATGAATACTCGACAGGCTACAATAGATACATGTATTTACAGAAAATTTGATTTTTTTTTTCGTGAATTATAAGACAATGAAATCGTGTTGTGTGAAATAAAATATAGTTGTAATGAAAAGTGTCTGCATACGCAATTGAAAAATTATTTTATTCGATTAATATTATCCGTTATGTTTGAGCACCGTTCGAAGAAAAGATGTTCCCGGGTAGCAAGGCACGTCGTCGTACCACCATTTGGCAACGCTCTCGTAACTTTTCCTCGGCTCCTGCGGATCGTTTAATTTCGCGCACAAATCGCACCATCCATCCTGTGGCCATCTGACCACTTCATAGTCCTTTTTCCACTCGAAATATTTTAGGTAGAGGGCCTGGTTCTTGTCCAGCAACATCAAATATTCGGCAAGCTCTTTGGGCGAAGGGAAATCGGCGACGTGGATGTAGGAATGCGGAGGAGCGTATGCGGAGTAATCCGCACCGCCGTACACCACGGGAATGATGTCCCTTCTCAAGGCCCGATAAAATTTCTCGCTAACATAGTCGGCGCACAGGGAATTCTCCGCCGACAGGTAAAATTTGTACTCGTCTAGTAATTCATCGCACTTATCCCTGTTCAACTCTTTGGGCATACAGGATTTGTTACCACAGTTACCGTAGATATCGATTGTTATATATTTGCCCAGCTCACGGAAATAGTCTTCCCGGCGGCCATGAGTCTTTTTGTTGGAACAAAACCAAGCAACTAATTTGTTTTTCTTGACCAAACGCGGATGATTTTGGACGACGTATTTCATCAGCTTGACAGGCGCAACTGGCTGTTCACCCGGTGGCAAAATCGGCGGAAGTTGTTCCAGTAAAGGGGACGATGCTTTCCGGCGGATACCTCCGTATTGGTCAGCGATGTAGACATCGGAATCTCGACGATGGGTCATGGTCCAATTATAAAAGTGTCGACGAGAAAAACAAGGTAAACGAGACATTTCCGGGAGTGTTTCAAAATTGAAGAAAATGAATCTCTGGCGAGGGAAGCGATGCGTTGGCAAATCGTTCTCTGCATAATTGCCAGCGTGAATGATGATGCCGTCGCTTTGATTAAATAAGCTGCGGTTGTTAGTCGCGATACAATTGCTAATATTGCATCCAGCATTGAGAAACGGTTCTTGACCGATGCCGAATGTCATGTAAGGATCGTTATAAAACGTGTTCCAATAGAGAATGAATTTCGGTTCTGAACTAGTTAATTTTTTATCGATCGTTTTGATGCCCACCTAAAAAGAGGTAATACGAATTATTTGTTGCAATCAAACCTGAAAATGTTATTGATTATCAATAATTCTTTATTCTGGAATTTGCCAACAACCTTTTTATTGGTCGAGTTCCAGTAGATGAGAGCTGTGGATTTAGTAGAATAATTGTTTTCCCAATAAAGAAAAGTGGCAAGGCCTAGTAATATAAGGAAACCACCAACGATCAAATCGTCTTTCTTCCAATGGAGACAGAATAACTTCATGTTCGAATGCGGGGTGCGTACAGCACTGGCGATGGAACACTTTTCCTTCGTCTTAGTAATATATTGTTGTTCATTATTTGACTTTTACTGCGTTCAAGAAGAAGGCTGAATGAAATTTACATGCTGCGTCAGGCGTAGATGAACAAAGAATTATGCAGTTTCTCTTTTTGTGTTTATTTTTCTTTCAACTTGACTGAACTTTTCCCTACTATGCATATACACACATACTTAATTGCTCATTCACTCGAGTATTTATTTGAACTATTGCTACATAAGAGCAAATACAAATGCTTCTTTTTACTTGATTTAAACAAAGGATGACAAATATGATTCACCTGACTTCATCAAGCTTCATCTTTGATAGAAATGACTCATCAGAATCTGATGAAGTTACAAAATAAATACCCCAATGGCGGTCTCAGCGTGTTATGCCACATTTGTTAAGAAATTCTAATGTGTATTCGGTTTAAAATGTAGTGTAGAAAAATTAACAATGATTAGAAACTAGCCTACTATCCACGTTCATGCCTTTGTAATATTCAGCCACTATATTAATTTCAGTTAAGACTTTCATATATGACTCTTTATTAGATGTGGCGATGGGAATCATTCCGGGCAAAGAATATGTCGGCACCAACGGTGGTGCCTTCATTCCGTCCAAACACGTAATAGCCTTGTAGTTCCATGAAATCGATTAGCGGTTGCTGGCCAACATGGTCCCACTCCACACTCAGCGTCTAATATAAAATAATTTTTAAATTCGAATATTTTCTTCCGGCTTAAAAAAAAGGATACCTTTATATTGACTTTATGCCACGGAATCGTTTTCAGGACGCTTAGTTCGTGTCCTTCGACGTCGAGACTAAAGAAATCAACTCGAGTCCTGCCAATGGCCAGCAAAATGGAATAAAGTGGGAAGCACTGCACGGTAATCATGTGAGTGTTTTCCATTTCCTGATAGTCTTTTGCATTGAACTGCTCCGGAGTCAAAGATTCCTGAACAGATCCAACGGCGTAAGTGACTTTAAATACAACTCGAGTTGGATAAGGCTGGAGACTGAGACAGACGGGCAAGGCGTAAGATTTCCGCCGGCGAGAGAGCAACTTGCCGAATGAGGTTTGATCAGCCTCAATAAGAACTCCACTCCACATCATGGTCCGCTCCATATAGAGCGTGTTGCTTAGGTCTTCGCCATCAAGAGCGCCACACTCAATGAAGAATCCTTCCGTCTATGCAGCACAAAATGCACATCAGCAGTGAACGTTATTTTATAAAATTAAGAATTTATTTTATGTGCGTTATAAATTGTGAAGCTGTACAAAAATACGTAATTTTCAAACGTTGTCATACTTGATTTCCCAGGTATTTCAATATACTTTTAGCCTGTCCAGCCGACGGATCGGTAGTATTCGGCGCATTTAGGACGTAGGGAACATCAAGATCCGCTGGAGGATGCAAATAACGACGTCTTATTATTTCGATGACGCATGGGTGATCTTGTTGAAGCCGATTAAAGTTCATTGACTCTACAAATCAATTTGGTTTTAATTAGTGCCCTATAAACACCATGAAATGTTGCATAACGAAAAATATTTTCAAACCTTGAGAACACTCATCAGCAGATAAAGTGGACGTTTCCTGATCCGTATCTTCAAGTAAGTTGAACCTGGTTGTATTATAAACTCTAACGGTACTATAGGATGGTGAAGCAACATTTTTGCTATAATCGAATTCTATCGTGCGTTTACTAGCAGTCTCTCGAAATTCATTCACAGCAAGGAAAAGTCCATAAGTCTGATTATACCTGTTTCTGTGCAAAAGAAAGAAAATACCTGCAATTGTAACGATGACGGCACTCGCCGAGAACAATCTCATTCGGATAACTTGGTGATGATTACTAACTATTGATCTCATCTCCTCAGATGTAAATCGTGAGCGATCGTGAGGGTTCAAATGAAACCTTTGCATTCACTTTATTACACTGCTGTATAGGATTCACTGCCACATGAAAATAGTACTTGCAAACCCCACACTATCGTGATGAAGTGAAATAAAAGCGGTTCAATAAGTGTGTGTTCGCTTAATCTAAGCTCACAGGATGAGATTTTTGGATGGCCTGACCTATAGTTCCCTCCCACTACTCAAAATCCAAGAAAATATGTTTACATACACAAATAATGTGAATGCTGTATTACTTTGAAATCGTTTACTTTTGTATTCATCTGACGGTACTTTTTATAATAAAATACAATGTCAAACAACAGAATGAGTTTATTAAGCATCTATAATACACTTTTCTCGTTAGTTTTTAAGATTGGTCTTAGATAAGTCGATCCCGCCAGACAAGAAACATCATCGTCGTACCACAATTTGGCCACACTTGCGTAACTTTTTCTCTCCAGCGTCGGATCGTTTAATTTCTCGCACAAGTCGCACCAGCCGTTCAGAGGTCTGTTGATCACCTCGTAATCTTTCTTCCAGTCGAAATATTTACTGTATAGAGCGTCGTTTTTGGACAGCAACAACAGGTACTCTGCTAAATCTTTTGGCGATTTGAAATCGGCGACGTTAATGTAAGAATTGGGTGGAGCGTATTGCGTGTAATCGGCACCGCCAAAGACGACGGGGACGATATCGTTCAACAGCGCACGATAAAACTTTTCAGTGACGTAATCAGGACAGAGCGAATTCTCTGCCGCTAAATAAAATCTGTAACTGACCAGGACCCGCGCATCACAACGAGGATCGTTCCGTGGTAAACATTATAACGGTCCGCACTTGCCGTAAATGTCCACCGGAATAAATTCGGCTAATTTCTTGACGTAATCTTCTCTTTGACTGTGAGTTGGGCAATGCGAATTGAACCAGGCGATTAACTTTGTCCTGTTGGCGAATTCCGGATATTTTCGATTGAGAAGCTTTTTCGGTTCTGCTGGACGTTCTCCAATGTCTAACTTCAGTGGAAGTTGGTGAATGACATTGTGATAGGAGCGTCGTCTCAATGCACCATAGGGTCTAGCGACGTAAATATCCGAGTCCCGTCGATGCGTCATTGTCCAGTTGTAGAAATTTGGCCGAGAAAAACACGGCAAATGAAACACTTCCGGAAGCGGTTCGTGATTGAGAAAAATGAATCTTTGGCGAGGGAAGCGATAATTCGGCAGATCGTTTTCATCATAATTTCCGGCGTGAATAATAATTCCGTCACTTTCATTAAATAAACTGCGATTGCTAGTTGCGACACAGTTGCTAATTTTGCATCCAGCATTGAGAAACGGTTCTTGACCGATGCCAAATCCCATGCCCAACTCTTTGAAATATGAATTCCAATAAAGAATCAATTTGGGGCGATTGAGTTCTTTGTTCGCCGCATCTGCTGTTGTCTAAGAAAACGATCAATATTTAATGAGTATAACAGGATATTATGTTATCAGATCTGGTGAGTTTATGTTATCCGAGTCTTCTTTACCATTACACACCTAAAACAAAATTTGTTATTAAATAATGAATACAGATTATGTAAAGAGACTAAAGACTCTATGAAACGACAACCTTTTCATGCATCAGCAAGTTTGGATAGAAAACTGCAAGATCTGACTCCGATGAGCAGTTGCCTTTCCAGTAAACAAAACAAACAAGACCCAATAATAGGAGAAAACAAATAACGACAAAATTTTCTCTCTTCCAAAGTAACCGAAGAAGTTTCATGTTTTGGTATACTTCTGTCTGAACTTAATGTGAAAATGCGCACGAACGCAGCAACACTGTCGCCCACAGCCGAGCCGCTACGTATATAACTGCGTAAGCCATAGCGGACAATTCTTTTTGGACATCACGCAAGATGGGAAGAAACAAATCTCGACATCCCTCATATCATTTTGATTATGTCATTATATAAAATTTTTTTTGAAACAGAATCTCAATCAATGAAAAGGCATGAGTGCGAAACTTATTTTGTATGAAAAAAGCGAACTAATCAAATTTTAAATTAAATTAATTCTGCTATCTTAAATTATTGATTCTAGCGGTGTTCAAACCTAAAATTCAAATCACTTATTTATTATAACAATTCAGTTTTCCTCATTTTGCGCAAAAGTGTTTTTTAGTTAATAAAAGGGAAGGTTGTGGGAATAGCGTCCGACCTGGGTACTCGCTCATACTTCATTGCGCTGCATACTGGGCCTCATGTGGATCGCAGAGCGATCGCTGAAGCTAAGCGTACGGCTGACCGACACAACTTCTGAGCGAGTGACCAACTAGTCAAAGACAACCAAGGATTTAAGGCAGGGGTACGATCTTAATGATAGAAGTCCTTTATAGCAACAGGACAACTAAGAGATCGGGAGGTTGAGTTTAGGAATAATTTGAAACCGTTTCATAGTTTAATGTTGGACCGTTTATTATTTGATGAGACACAGACACATATGAGACACATTCATAGATGGATACACAAGGAATCGAACCTTGGAACTTGTAGATGGAAGACAGTGGGCTTGAACCGCTGGGCGATAACTGCACATCTCGATGTGGATTCCATCGAATCACTCTATTTCATATACTGTAACCCCGTCAACGAAACAACATCGTCCCCCTAGAAACGGCCGGTGTTGATCGTTTATGTTTCAAACGGGGCCTCACCATCTATAAATTCCGTACGATTCTGCAGATCTGCATTCCCAATTAGGGCTCAATATCTTTTCTACACTCGCCAATCTCTGTCGAATAGCCTGATGATGATGACTTTAACTAGAGCTAATTTTCTCGGATGTCATGAGGTCCAAAATGTAATAACCTATCACCTTATTTTGCTCTATAGGATTCACTGCCACGCGAAAATAATACTTGCAAACCTTACACTATCGTGATGAAGTAGAATAAAAGCGGTTAAATAAGTGTGTATCCGCTTAATCAAAGCTATAACGGGATGAGGTTTTCAGATTGACCTGCCGGACTTAAGTTTTTTTCTCAGCACTTGAAACGGCGATATTGCTGATGTAACAGTTTCAGGTGAAGCTTATTGAGTATAATCGGTGCCACCAAAGAGGACGGGGACGATATCGTTCATTAGGGCACGATAAAACTTTTCAGTGACATAATCACCTAAATAAAATCTGTAAATTACCAGTACCCGTAAGTCGCATCGAGGATTGTTTAAAGGGGAAGCCGGTAGCATTAACAGGTGGCAAATGGTAGATTACTGGGGTTTTTTCATTTTATTTCTTTATTATCCTCAGTTTCAAAATATTCACAGACCCACAGTTCAGTAACTTGACTTGACACTAGAAGACGCCACGGTGGCCACATTACAAATAAAATTTTACAAAGTATGCATAAAACACCGTTCCCCACCAGCCCAACGTAAAAAATAGCCTATTTTATAATAATAATTTTTAAATATCCAAGGAATAAAAAGAGTTCCATGCCAGCAGTTTCCTCTTCACCTTCAAAGTAATATCTGAAGAGCCCTGACTCACTATTATTATTAATTAACGACACTAATATGACAATAAAGAGAAGACAACTGACGAACTATCAAGAAATTATAATGACATAATCAGCGTGTCCTTATATTCCTTCAAGTTAGCAAGTACCTATATGCGCTGTAATTTTGTTTTACTACATGCGCAACTCAAGCAACTGTTTCTTTTTGTTGGAATGGAATGTTCATTTTCTAAAGTAATCATATTTTTAGTTGGAGAGAGCAATCTTGCTAATAACGTGTATTAAAAGATTTAAAATGCAACAGTTCCGATGTGAAAATCGTAGTCGCTAAAGTTCTTATACTCAAATTTAATTAGTCAGCAGGACAGATAATGTAACCGGGTGGAATGCACTTAGCACAACTGGTTTTAGCGCATTGCTTATTTGGTACAGGATCAGTTACAAGATTGATTGTCGTGGTTAGAACTGTCGGGACGAATATATAAGTGGTAGTTGTCGAAGAAACAACAAATATATTTCTATTCACGTAGAGAAATCGTCTCTCTCTTAATTGACGGTCTTCTGTCGATCCTTGATCGATATCCTCTCCCTGAGACGAACTTAATCTATGAAAATTCGTTTCCTCCGTTGAGGAAACGGAAACCTCATCAGTGAGTATATCTGGTAGACGATTTTCTCGTAAGCTTCTCAGATCCAATGACGGAATAGCTGTTGGCATTAACCTAATATAAACAACAAAACACAAGACTTGAAATTTCTATTTGGGGGAAACCAGCATAAATTGAGATCGTTTTACTTGAGCGTTTGCGATGGGACGACGGGGAACTGATCGACTTCATCGTCGAATTCTTCTTCACCAGTAAGTTGACGTCTCTTGCGGCCGGCACAAACGGGTGGAGCAGGAATTCCCAGATTTAAGAATTGGAAACTCGGAACACAAGTGACGACAGAGGAGATTGTCGTGACAGTCAAAGTGAGGGTAAACGTTGACGTTTTCAAAAATGGGTTGTATATATTAAAGAGCTTATTATTGCCATTATTGTTATTGCCGAAATTGTAGAAGAATCTTCCTTCCGGCTGATTTTCTAAAGAAGCTGGTGCTGGTGGTCGAAAGTTATTGAAGCCTTTGCTCCTCGATTGAGCGTCCGGAAATTCTTGTTCCTCGGCGACCGTGTCGTTTCGACTGTCAAGTCCTGTCTGGATCGGGATCATTTCTTTAACTGTGTCCCTCTATAAATGAATAACAATATAATCCGCGTTGTGTTACGTATTTGTTGTTACTAAATTACCACCACCGTGTCGTAGACGTTGTGAAATACAGGCCGATTGGGAAATGGAATCACTAACCAAGGGAAGACAAACACCATAGGAGGATGGCCGAAATATTGTTGATGAGAATTGGCCACTAAAATGGCCAGGATGATGCTGAGCGCCAACTTCATATTTTGTGGCCGTTTAATCATTTTAAAACTTTTTGGCATGAACTATAGATGAAAGAATATGTATCATTGTATACGAATGAATAAGTGCTGTACAAAACTGAATTGTGTACCTTAATTGATTCGTTTTACAGTATTTCCCCGAGTTATAACGACCGTCCTGGCGCTAAAACGACGCGGAAGAACTGATAAGAAGACCTGCCATTTTTATGTACATAATAACGTGGGTAAATACTTGATGAGTTATTGACGTCCGGCCATTTCACCTTTCATGGCAGACCAGGCACTCCTTTTCTTTCATTGTCTTTGACGATGCATGAGGAGTAAACTAAAAATGGCTCTTGAAAAGGCAACAAAAAAATTTAAATGTGATGAACGATTCATTGCATAAAGATTCTCCAAATGTTTTTTAAAAAATGTGTTTGAACCATTTCAACAATATTCAACCCATCGATTTATATTCGTTTAGATTAGCACAGATTATTTCGTTGGAAATTGTTGTGATGAAAAGAGATCGATATGAATTGAATTCCATATTTGACTTTCTTTGAGGACATGCGCAGAACTCGAAATTTTTTGCCCGTCTATTATAACAAGCCCTGCCTTCTTGGGGAGTGGCCTATAACCAGGAACAAGTTACTGGACACTTTATACGGCTACGCTACACCTGCACTTTGATGACGTGCATGAAATAAGGGATAAGCTAACTCTCACTAATAACTATTTCTTATATTCTCATTCCCTGCAAGTGAAATAGCAAAGTAGTGGCAGTTTTTTAAGGCTCTTTGGTATACGTTTTTCTCAATATTACGAGTGTTTAGGTTGCCTCAACACAAGCCACTCAAATTTTAGCCTCCACATGAATATACTAAATAACTTCCGCAATTGACATACGGTTCAATGCAGAAATCCAACTGATTTGGTCTTGTTAAATTGGCCTTTCACTCCGGATAAAAAGGCGAATCTGAGCGCCACCGCTCTCAATTACCCGTCCGCCAGTTTCTTTTAAATCTATCGACATTTGCATCCGGGAGTCATTCATCTTCTCGATTGACAACCTCTCCTGTCAAGCCTTAAAGTAGCTCAAGATATCCAGCCAATAATTCCAGATGGAACAATTTCGTGTTGAATTGCCACCTACTCCAAGACGGACCCGTTTAGCCAGTCGTGCTCCTACATCTCCTGGTTTTCCTCCACTTGTGGCTACGTTTACTTTCATTGTAATGCTCAGTTACTTGGTTTTGATTCAACCAAATCCAGACAAAGCTTGCCCTTCATCGGACGAGATGAATCGTTGCTTCTCACCTACTAAGAATTCCCGATATGTTGAAGCGGTTTGCAGAAACTTGGTTAACTATTCAACTAAGACGTCAGCAACCTCAAACACTCTGGTAAATAGTTATCCAAAAATTAAATTACCCATATTTTATGGTAGTTATATTTATTATTTTTGTACAGAAGGATCGGGACAAGAAAAGTTCTAAGATCGTACCAATCGGAGAAAAAACAATTTTGTTATGGACAACTTTCTTCCAATGGGAGGATTTTCGATTCGGTTTAGGTCGAGAGTCTTTTGTCACCGCTGGTTGTCGATACACTAACTGCATGACCACCACGGACAAGAGTCTTCTCAACCAGAGTGACGCCGTCATCTTTCATCCCAACGACTTTAAACCAACCGACTTGCCAAAGCATCGACTTGCTCATCAACGCTACGTTTTCCTGTATTACGAAGTCATTGCTATTGAGAGGGATAGGCTCTACATTTTTTCGCATCCCTCGAAAAATTACTTCAACTGGACCATGACCCATCGCCGCGATTCCGACATTCACTCTACTCATCCGTACGGTTCCGTCCGGAGCAAATTATCTTCGATGGCTGATATGATTCTGCCCAGACCGTTGCGGTTAGGTGAGGATCCCCCCGATCCTAGATCTTTCTTCAAGGACATCCTGAATCCCGAAGAAATAGGGAAAAAGACCAAACAAGTGGCTTGGTTTAATTCCAATTGCGTCACTTCGAGCGGCCGTGAGAATTATTTCCGCGAAATGGGCCAATACATCCGCATCGACATTTACGGCGCCTGCGGAGACATGAAATGCGGTCCGGCCAATCAAACGAACTGTGACGAGCTTCTCCGCGACTACAAATTTTACATCGCCGCGGAAAATTCCATTTGCCCCGATTATGTCACCGAGAAATTCTACCGCGCACTCCTGTCCGACGTCGTTCCCATCGTTTACGGTGGAGCCGATTACTCCGCTTACGCCCCACCTGATTCTTACATCAACGCTGCCGATTTTGTTTCACCCAAGGCCCTTGCCGAGTATCTCTACGTGTTGGACACCAATCCGGCCCTGTATTCGAAATATTTCGACTGGAAAAAGGACTGGGAAGTCATCCGCAATCCAACCAATGGCTGGTGCGACCTGTGCGAGAAGCTCAACGATCCGGAACAGCCACCAAAAAGCTACGAAGACATTGGGAACTGGTATTACGACAAGGTTCCCTGTATTACCGGAGCTTCCGTCAAGAAACTGTACGGGGAAAATTAGAACAACCCCAGAAAGGGTTAACTCAATTATAAAATTTAAAACAGACTGACTTGAATTGTTCATTGGAGAATAAATTGCTTGATTTGGTTATTGTGTGAAAATTATTCTGTATAATAAAACTGTAAGAGACGAAACTGTTATTTTACCATCATTTTGTTTTTTTTTCAATTATTTCGATTTTGATACAACTAAGAGTTCTAAGACGCTAAGATAAAAAAGTTCTTTTAAAAGAGATTGAAAGGCTATCTTAAATTTAAATGCTGCATGCGCTGGTGTGTATATTAGTATTGATTAGCCTTCTAGATGTTATCAAAATAAACGCAGAAAATTCCCAAAGACGAATTTTATTATGTTTTTTGTATTCTGTAAATCGATTCAAGCATTACACGGATACAATAGATTCAGCGCATAAATAAACACGGGAAATGTATCAGTGTCACAGGCAGCAAAGCAATAAAATTTAATCAAACAGCTATTGCTGATTATTTTAAGGAGCATCAAAGGTCATTATTGAGAATCTATTTAGGGATAAGACGCTTTATTTACCAACCGCAATTTGGCAAATGCCGTAACCGGCCGGCAGACATGGAAGGACGGTACTGACGCCGGGAATGGCCAGCGTCGATGTGAAGGTGCTCGAAACAACCGACCAAGAAGTAACAGTCACTCCGGTTGCAAAAGCATTCCAATTGAAGAATCGTTTATCACGGAACTGCTTATCTGTGTCGTTGGAATTCTCTTCGATCGACGATGCAATGCCAAATGGTGACTCACGGACACCGCGGACCAAACCTGTGCTGGGCTCTGCAGTTGGCATTACGCTATTAAAAATCAAATGTTATTCAGGATGAACCCCTTATTTGAATGGGAAATTTAAATTGATACTCACATGCGGACCTCACTGGGAATGATTGGATATTGTGCCCCAATGTCCTCGCCTTGCTCGTCGTTGTACTCGGCGAAACGTTTCCGGCGTCCAGCACAGGCGACCGGATTGGGTGAAAGATTTGAGATGGCGACGCACGTCGTAACACTCAGGGCAGTGCAAGTGGACGTGATAGTAAAGGTAACAGTTTTCAGCAAAGGATTTCCGATAGAAGAACCAGTTAAAAATCGATTTTCTTCGCCATCAACTACCGGGTAATCTTCAGGCAAAGGTTCATAACCCTTTACTCTGGCCTGAGCGTCATTGACGTATCTGTTAGCGTGGCCGGGGTAAGGATATTGGCCCTGAATAAATCAACAATAATAATTCAATAAATTGCCATCATCTTATAATAAAGTTAGAATTGAAACTGACCATGTAATTATTGAAATACATTGGATGTTGGGCGAATTGAGACATCCAAGGATAGCCCATCATCATGCGAGGGTGGAAATATTGTTGTTGGGAAATGGCAACACAAACGGACAAGAAAATGAGGGTCAACTTCATTTTTATTCCTATGAACATCAAATTTTCAAATTTCAAATTATTAGATCAGCATATTGATAAAAAGATAAAATCTTACAGAATTTTTTGTTTAAAAATGGAATAGAGATACAGCTGTGCTATTGAGACAGATGAGGAAGCAACTGTGACTTTCCACTGACCTGCGATAATTCTTTTTATACTTTGATCAGCTACAGCATCCCGTTTGGCTTCATCAGACCATTAGGGGTGATCAAAATGTAGCCTATGTTTGTTTTCACCAAAAAAAATTCAACTTTAGAACATCTGCCTGAATATTTTCCCATGACGCAACGTAAGTGTCAAGATCCTATACTTTGGGTTGCAATTTAAGAACACACGAGAGAAAAAATAACTGGTGTGTGCGAAGGTGATTCAGGACTCTTTCAGACGTTTTGTCCAGTTTGTAATGATAAACAAAACATCGTCATCAGACTGTTACATAACGAGGCTTCACCGGGAGGTCGACAGTGACAAAATTTTAATAGCGTATCTGTTGTAAGGGCATTGACTCACGTCATTATAATTACTTGTGGGTATGCAGCATTTCGCTTCTTATGGCTAGATAAAATTATTTATTGAGTTTGTTGACTATTAGTTGAGACTTTTGAATGGAAACTTATCTCCGGCCTATGTAAATCAAATCAATCCGGATTGATTTGATTTACGTTCCTATATGTTTCATTTTAGTTCCATATATGGAACTATATCTTTAATGTATAAAAGGTCGTGCACCATGGCCATGACTGTTAAAGTGCTGGTGTGTTTGCAAACTTGTCGTTAGTGAATGACATCAGGCAGTCTAAGTTATTTAAAACTTGTCATGGTGTCTCTTGATATCATGCCAACAAATTGTTATATTCTCTTTTCAAAGGCAAAGTGTTTCTTGTTTTGGATTTATTTGCCAACTCCATATTTATCTCATAAATACATGAATAATATGACAGATCACGATGATGATGTTTATCTCAATTTGTATTCGTCATCCAAGCTTATGTCGTTCACCTTTCCGAAATGCCAACTCGTGAACGCGTCTCCGCCTTCACATCAGGGTGGAGTAACGGTATCCTGGACGTATCCCGTCGGTCGAGCGGGATTAAGCGCCTTTCAAAATGTTTCAGTGAGCAATTGCGCATAAGGACATCAAGTCATCCGGAAACAAACACCACTGGCATGTAAAATTTTACTCTATACAATTTTGAAATATTACATTCAAACATTAATAAGACGGCGCCTGCGCCATTTAACTTATCAATCAATATGGGCCCTTTTTTAAAAAGATTGAAACAAATTTGTACGCAACAATCGACTCGAAATTTTAAGAAAATTGCTGTGCTCGTTATATCGTTGCTGTTGTCACTCAAGATGATTATTTTACTATCGGAACATTCGGACATTTCTCCGGAGAAATTCATCGTCTCTTACAGACCCGTCAAAAAATTACAGACAATAACAAAAAATCGCAATAAATACAAATCAATTTTGATTTGGAATAGTCCGGAACGGATCGAAAGTTCCGCTTTTGGTTTCGGACACGAACCATTCGTCCGCAACGGATGCGAAGTCTCCGATTGCGTCATTTACGATAATGAAACGGCATTGCCATTGAAAGAATACGACGCCTTCATTATGAACATGCACGTCATTTGGTTAACTGAATTCCCTTATTTTAAAAGACGGCGACATCAGCGCTTTATTTTCATGACACAAGAATCTCCTGCTTCCATGTTTTTACTCGACGTCAAAACGTTGAAAAATTATTTCAATTGGACGATGAGCTACACAAGTAATTCGGACATTAAATTTCTGTTCGGCCGGATCCTTCCGGGGCCATCAGCTCCCAAGACTCGAGCGGAAACGCGGAAATTAATTGAGGCGACGCATCTCCCATCATCCAAGAATTATGCGGCAAATAAAGTTCACGTTGTAGCTTGGATGGCGTCTCATTGCGAAACTCCTAGTCTACGGGAGACTTACGTCCGTCAGCTCGGCAAATTCATTCCGGTCCACATTTACGGTGGGTGCGGTAATTTTAGGTGCAGCCGCAACAACTCGCATTGGCTGTCTGACCCTAAATGCTACGATTTGATTGAAACAAAATACAAATTCTATTTGTCGTTTGAGAATTCCATCTGCGACGATTACGTCACGGAGAAATTTTTTGAAATTATGAATCACGACATTGTTCCGGTTGTTTATGGTGGAGCAAATTATAGCCGGATCGCACCTCCGCATTCCTACATCGACGCCCTGAAATTCACCCCAGAGACGCTGGCCAACTATCTGAAACTCCTCGACGCTAACGACAAATTGTACAATGAATATTTCTGGTGGAAGGGCCACTACACCGTGGAAGCTGGAGTGAAACAAATGGCCCGGCACGGATTCTGCGATTTGTGCAAAAAACTCCATCAAGATGAAGGCGTCTCGAAATATTATCCTCAACTGGTGACAGAGTGGCATCCGAAGAATAAATGCAAATATTTCGATTCGTGGGAAACGCAATGATCTTGATAATTCAATAAATTACCTTCGTCTACATGTAGCTCCAACACGAAAAATCTTTATCGTCCCCAGGGGAAGTAATGTGGGATAGTCGAAACTCTAAGGGGATTAGAGTATACGAGGCAGCTGTTTGTTACTTCCGTCTCGTCAATCTGATGCAGCGCACGCGGTTTAATTGAGCGCATCATTTATAAGACCTGTGACTGTCGATTTCATGTAATTCTAGATCTTTATTAAGCCTCTATTATTTGATATATGATACCATTTGTGTATAGTTTG
The DNA here is from genome assembly GCA_030770115.1 of Daphnia galeata. NCBI lineage: Eukaryota > Metazoa > Arthropoda > Branchiopoda > Diplostraca > Daphniidae > Daphnia > Daphnia galeata. The sequence goes on from CM061114.1 coordinate 13,048,355, forward strand.
ACAAACAGTCAATTCCAAGACCATAATACCTTTTTTAAAATGTAATTTGGGTCTTGTGTATTGCCAAGCGCTGTTTAAATTGTTTGATTGTGAATATTAGCCATGAAATGTTCATATCAGCGTCGAGTAGCTTGTGAAAAGAGTCGAGGAACTCGTGTGGAATAGTTATTGACGTAAATAGTACATCCAACGAAGGATCGGTATCTTTCGAAAGAAAGTCCCGGTCCACAAAAGAGGCCACTTATTGCGAAAACCTCCATAAACACAGACACAAAAGTTTCCCTATATGTATTCACAAGGTATTCGCCGGCTCATTCTATACAACGCTGTTCTATTATGAGTCGTATATAAGTGCTATGTATCAAATGTCTTATTACAATTAATATATTGAAAAACTGAACTTGAGTATTGTATAACTGATTAACCAATTGTTAACGTATCCATAGGGCACTAACTATGTGACGCACTAGGATCATGGACGCTAACATTCAAACGGGATCTAGTTTAACTGTCAACACAATCAGCCAAAGTTTTTGAAACATTTTTAAGGGCGTGGTCCTTTTCTTTATAACTCTACCCCTTGAATCCTTATGACAGTGAAAAGCTTTGTCCTTCTAGGAAATTTCAAGGCAATATAGCCTTAGGTTTCCCTCTATTTTTAATTTGGACACAAAAGAAATAGCTACATGTAATTGTTACGGTTATACAGAATAAAGTCATAACATTCTCTGGTTTCAAGTTTATTTCAATTCACTCTATTTTGGAGCTATAATCATTTTACAGCAACCAAACAAATTTCAAAATAAATTATTCTATTTTATTGACAATCAAAAAGTTATGAGATCCAATTCAGGGGATCAATTCATGCGCACTGTTGGCTGTTGTCGCCCCAATCAGATACCATTTCCTCGTAGGATTTCACTCCATTGTCTACGTGTAACTTTTCGCACAAATCACAGAAACCGCGACGGGCCATGTCCTCGACGCTGGACTCCACAACAAAGTGATCCTTCCACCAGAAATATTCATTATAAAGCGAAGCATTAGCGTCGAGCACTTTGAGGTAATCGGCCAACTCTTTCGGTTTGAATTTGCCCGCGTTTATGTACGAATGAAGCGGAGCGTGTTGACTGTAATCAGCGGCCCCGTAAACGATGGGAATCAAATCGTGATTCATAACTTTGAAGAATTTCTCGGTGACGTAATCTTTGCAGAGGGAATTCTCAAATGACAAGTAAAACTTGTAATTAGACTCCAATATGTTGTAACATTGTGGATCTGAGCTGTGCAGTACGTGGGTGGGACAAGTCAAATTACCACATCCACCGTAAATGTCGACGTCGATGTACTTTCTCAATTCCATGACGTACAGTTCTCTCATACTGTTTGTCCAACAATGCGACACCATCCAGGCGATTTTCTTACTCTTTTTGGCGACGGATTTCGGCCGGAAGGATTCGCGAGTTTTCTTCCGGAGTTGATAAACTTGCTCCAGATTAGTAGGGGCCGATTCTTTCGGAATGATACGACCGTACAGCAAAGGAATGTCTGAATCCGTCATGTAAGTCATCGTCCAATTGAAAAAATGTTTGAATCGAGTCATGTTGTAATGCGATCTCAACGCCGGAGGGGATTCTTGAGTGAAAAAGACCAAACGTTGATTAGGATTTCGTCCATTAATGAATTCCGGCATGGTCATATCTTCTTGAGACAAGAATTCGTCGTTGAAGACGACGACGATTGCGTCGTAATATTCTAGCGGATGTTCCCGTCGATCAGTAAATATTTCACATTGCGTAAATTCGCAGCGCTTCCGGTCGAAAACGTCACGGCCGACACCAAAGGCTCGAACTTCTTTCCTTTGCGATGCGTTCCACAGTAAAATTTTCTTGACCGTATTCGTTCTATTAATTGAATGATAAGCGTTCGGACAATTTTGGCTTATTCCTGCATCCATTTGTGCTGATAGAATCAATTGCCCAATTAGGCAAATTGAAAAGAGACCCAGGATTGTAGTTAAGCCTAGTATGTATCTGCGAATGCGCCTCAAGTTCATTATTGTGATGCGGTCACTTTTCCTGGAAGAGCAGCACAGTTGATAAAATTAAAAGAGATATCGAATTTCATTCAAAATTGAGGTACCTTCTTAGTTGTGTGCTGTTATTATGTAACAAGCGTTCGTCCTTTAATTGTTATAAAGAGAAATCATTAAACGGGGTTTAAGTAGCAGGTGAATATCACCCACAACAGTTTTTATGACCTGCAGAACATTTTCATTCTTATATATTTGAAAGAATTTAAAGTTAATAAAAATAATTTACTACTTACGATTGGCGTCTAAACTATGGTGAACGCAGTAGACGATTGCCGGCTGCGCATAGTATCCGAGCTACTCTCTCCAACTGCCTGAGGCCGATTCACTTCACGTGCATTTCTCAAACGATGGCGCATACGCAACTTAAATTTTTGAACTCGATGTTACGCGTCAGCCATGAACCGCCATGAAATACCCAATAGATGACATCCAACGATTAATTGTATTCAAAGCCACAAATTTGATATTTACACCTTTCTTATTATTCAATACTAAAAAGTAGATCATGTTTAATTGTTATAAATACGGAGCCCGTAGATGAGATATTCGTAAACTTTGAGTTGATAATCTTTGACGTAGTGGAAAGCGACGGCGTAAGGCGAACAGCAATCCATGTCCTGTAATAAATCAAGTGAAATAGAATTAAGCTCAGTGACAACAGGAATAATAGAATCAATTCACCTGTTTCAGTGGGAAGTAGGAAAACTCTCTGAGGTACCAAAATCCCGGATTTTTCAAATGTCCGCATATCATGTCCTCCAAACTCCACGGCAGAAAGCGCTCGACTTTGTTCTCGTCACGAGAATCACCTGCTGTCACGTTCAATTCTTCCAGACAGATCCCTTTGTCAGAAATTAGAGTATTACTTACGTAATAAATAAAATTTGCCATTCCTTTACCCAAATTAAGGTCTTCTGCTCCTTCGTGATCAAGAACGCATTGTTTTCCCGAAGTAAAATTGCCTTTTGACTCTTGTGATTTCTCGACGAATCGGCGGATGGCTTCCTTGGTCAAAACATAGCCGGAACCGCCGGACATGAATCCATGCCGGACCTTGGGATGCTCATATTTGAATCCGAGATGAAGCGGCATTGAAGCGTTTATAAGATGATAATAGATGGCGCATGTTTTCCATCACTGCGTACCTGAAAAATTCAAAAATGAAATTTCAATAATAAATAAATAATTTAAAAATTGTGTTACGTGTCGTCGTCGGCCTTGTAGAACCAATCTGCATCTTCTAAATGATGTCGATAAAGGTATTTGAGAGCTTCTTGAGTCTTTCCCCACAAATTGGCATAGGTATCTTTCACAGGAAGTGGAATGGCTTCCGGTAAGGTGTCGTCTTCCATTTAATTCAATAAATGAATATTAGAGAAATCAAGTGAGACAAAGTATAAAGTTGGAATTACCTTGAATGGAACTCATAAACAATAATTTGTCGCATCTCCTGCCCCAGGTCTGTTTGATTAATTGCGCTCTTGAATGCGTTTTGGGGGATGTGATGACCCAACACAAAATTCGATCACGTTTGAAATTAAATTTTTCGGATAATGAGGAAACTTGTTCAAGAGGTGAAACTGGCACTATTGCTCGCGTAAGATCTTCATCAATAATTTGATTCGACGTGTAAAACAAAAACACAGACGTCGGTGGTTTGAGCAACAACAAAGTCGTTAAAATGCCCAATACAAATCCAATGAGGAATCTTTTCGAAACGAGAATACACAGACACAATTTTCTTTGATAAATTCGAATTAAATTTCTCTTGAACTTTATTGACGTCATCTTGAACTCACAATGGGCCATTAAATACCTCGGATATCATACTGAATAATATAAAGTAATTTTCTCTAATAAATAAAACTAAATGATGATCTAGCGGAAAAAATGAATCACAACAGTTGACATTAAAAAAAGAAACTGATTTCGTGGGTGGAGCGCATAAAGTACACTCTAACGTCAAGAGGAAACAGAAGCTAAGCGTTCAGTTTGCCTTGAAATAAAGTATAGATTTTAAAATGTACTTGACCGGTTATTTAAACTATTCGTCTAAAGTCACCTAGTCATATATGAAAACACGTACTCATAAAGTTTACACGGCTATAAATGGTTGCATGATACTCAGGAAACTGTGAAGGATTTTTTTCTTCCAGTCAAGTGTATATCCTTTAACAAATATTTAGCATTTTAACATTCATGGTCAAGTGATGATGGGGAGTTTACCGACTTGGAGGACATCCACAAGTGTCTAGACATACATGGATGGGATACTTGTAGTGGTCCACTTCAAAGTTATGTGGTGGGAAATGAATTAAATTTGAAGTTACTATGTACATTTCAAGTCCTTTTCATTTGCCATAAACATACAAGTCCAAAAGTATAAGGTACCCAAAGAACTTTAAATTATAATGTGACGTGTTGTTTAAGTTGTTGATGGAAACATGAAATCATTCCAGTACACATCCGCATTTGTCTTCTCCGGGCGTTTTTGTTTGTATTACTCTTATAGTTCCTCAGCATATTTTTTTATGGATCAACCCCTATGTTGATTACGTAACAACTTATTATGTAAGCATAGTACGATTTTCTGCAGGAATTGAATGTTTAATTTTGATGAAAACAACCAAATGCGACCATGCAACTGGTGTCCAACTATATAAAGAGTTGGGGCAGGTCAGTAAATTGTCACAGTGTTTTCACATATCTAACAAGACCAGACAAAAATCGTTTTAATACTTCCTTTACTATTCAAAATTATAAACTGAAAAATAATCGATTTTAAGATAACTGACATAAACATATTTAAAGAAATTTGTATTTGTTTTCTTAAAAATGAAGTTGGCCCTCATTTTCCTGTCCATTTGTGTTGCCATTTCCCAACAACAATATTTCCACCCTCGCATGATGATGGGCTATCCTTGGATGTCTCCATTCGCCCAACATCCAATGTATTTCAATAATTACATGATGGTATAAATTCGAATAGAGTCCTAAATTTCTATTATGATTTATATTTCAATTTTCTTTTATATTGTTTATGATGCTAGGATTCCTACATGGGCCACGAAAACATGTATGCTGATAGCGACGATGTTCAGGCGAGAGCTAAAAGCCAAGGATCGTTTGATTTCTTACCAAATGCGCGATTTCTATCAGGAAGTTCGTCATCTTCTATCGGAAATCCTTTGCTGAAAACTGTTACCTTTACCATCACGTCCACTTGCACTGCCCTGAGCGTCACGACGTGTGTCGCCATTTCAAATCTTTCACCCAATCCGGTCGCCTGTGCTGGACGCCGCAAACGTTTCGCCGAGTACAACGACGAGCAAGGCGAGGACATTGGGGCACAATATCCAATCATTCCCAGTGAGGTCCGCATGTGAGTATCAGTTTAAATTTCCCATTCAATTGGGGCTCACCCTGAATATAATATTATAATTATTATTAGCGTGATGCCAACTGCGGAGCCGACTGTTGCAGGTCTGACACGCCCTTCACGTCAATTACCGTTTGATATTTCATCTTCGATTGAAGATGAGAATGACAATAATGTAGGGAAACAGTCTGAGCGAGGAAAACGATTTTTCCAACAATTTTGGAATGCTTTTGCGACTGGAATTACTGTCACTACATGGTCGGTGATTTCCAGCACCTGGACTTCGACGCTAGTCATTCCTGGCGCTAGTACCGTCCTTCCATGTCTGCCGGCCGGTTACGGCATTTGCCAAATTGCGGTTGGCAAGTAAAAGATAATTTGTTAAATTGATTTTAAGAAAAATGGTATTGAATCGATTTTCTTATAAAGCGTTTATAAACTGATGATAAGAAAGTGATTTTATTTCTTAATTCAAAATTTCATTTTCTATAAATGTTTATTAGTGTATTTTATTGATGACAGAGTCCCAGTAAATTGTTGTATTATTATTCATTCAATAAATATTTTTATGCAACATCACACCCTTATCTACCACAGCTATTTACAACAATATAATAAAATTTTGGGAAAAGTGTTTTAGAACCTTGAAGACCACTACCTTGTTATTTTATACTAGAGGGAAGGGCAAGTGCTCTTAACATTCTGAGAGTCAACTGAGTCAGCAACTTCTTCCTTATTCCACACACTTCATCATAGTGCACGTACTTGGTTAGGCCACTCCCCAAGAAGGCAGGGCTTGTTATTGACAAGATATCCAATTTGAGTTGTGCGCATGTCGAAGAAGAGATAGGTGACATTGAATTGAATCCAGCTCTTTTCATCTCAACAAACGTCATGTGCTAACAAAAAAAGTCTTTTTATCAGTTTATTATACAATCAAATAATATGCGTCTACCAATTATTCGCTTCATATTGAAAAGGAAAATTTACGAGAGATTTCTATTGACGCTAATGATTTTAACGATTGGATGGATGCTAATTTTCTTCTTTTCAGGTACGTATAGCATTGACAAATTTAAATTGAAAACAATTTGTGATGCTCTTGTTATTTTCTTTTAGATTTGGAATCAGGGACTAATAATACGGCTATCATTACAAATAATGAACGTCTTCCTAAATTGAATAAAAACTTAAACATTTTCTTTATTGAGACGTCAGGTCGATCTTGCCTCACTGCACGTCAGGCGTGCGGAATCGAATCAGCCGCCAGAGCCAACCCGAAGGCCATCATTACGTTGTACATGGAGAAGAATCTGATAGTCAACCTGTCAAAAATAAATAGCGACCGGAGGAAAATTGACTGTGATATCACAAGTGCGTTAGTGAGGCAATTTGAAAACGTTCGAATCGTCAGGGAAGATTTGCTCGGCTATTTAGAGGGAACTCCATTTTGGGAATTTTACCGGACTGGATCATTTAACAAGTCGACTACTCCGCTGGTTCATAGGAGTGACGTAATCCGGGTGGCTCTTTTATGGAAGAACGGCGGAGTCTATTTGGATTTGGATTGCATCGTTATGCGTCCGCTGGATGATTTAAACAACACGGTCGGAACTGTTCGAGATTTCATACCCAATTGGGTGGAAAATGGTGTAATGGCATTTACGGCCGGACATCCGTTTCTTCTCTTCTTGATGAAGTCGATGATTTTGGCCTTTCGCTGGGACAATTATTTGAGCCTTGGTCCACCTGCATTGACGGAAGCCATCCTTGAATTTTGTCACCGGAATGACTTGCCGGCCAACAAATGGTTACACTGCTGGCGGAATTCGTCATTATTCATTCAACCAGCTGATTCTTTTTACGCTATTGGCAGTGGGCGAGCGGATGCTTTCTATCAGCCGGAAGTCAATCCAGCTGATTGGGATAAACTGAAAAATAGTTTTCTCTCACACATTTATGATTCCGGTAGTGGGCGGATAGTTCCTTCCGATTCATTGTATGCCCAATTAGCTCGAAAATATTGTTTCGTTTGCCACAAACTGGCAACGGAAAGTGGCCAATTCTAAAATGAAATATGTAACAGTAATACAACATTTTAAATTGCGCATAAATGACATATCATTGGAACTTATACGTATACAGTATATAAATTCAAATGTTAATTTAACACTAGCCTTTTATTTAATATTGGTCGTTTAAACTAGATTGATTGAGTTTACAACATCCAACATACTCAACGATTCGAATATCATAATTAGATAATAGTCACATCAATATCGTTGTTTAGCATGGGGTGGTATAGCTACTGCCTGGTTATTCCACACTTTATACTCGACCATTTCCAGAAGAGAATGAAATTAAGAAGAGGAGAGATTATGCAGCACAAACTTGTGCTGAGTGATGCTTGTAAGAGAGGGCAGTTCTTTGTAAAAAAAAAAAGAGGCTGAATAAATTCCCTCTTCTTGGAAAATTGTTTAATCCCAACCTAATACATCGCCAAGGTTCGCACCTGGTGTCCCTTTTACATCACTGCCTAAAAATAGTGTAGGCTACTGATACTTGACCGGTCAGATGTTTTTTGTTGTAGCTATGTAAGTATCATTCTCAACTCTCAAGCTCGAGGTGACTAAAAACGATGCATGGAACTAAAGATTATTGCGATTTCAAAGACTTCCTATCATAATGCGACTCATTGTGTAGTAGATCCGACACTTTTGTACGTTATGTACCTTTACCACATATGGTTAGGAGACCGCTTACCGCGTCAGCAAAGTAATATAAATAGATGCTTGGTCGTTTTATCAGGGGAAATCAGTCTTTTCGTTTTGCTTCTTGCAGTGACTTGTGGCAACTCTTTAATCCTACCAGCAGGCAGCAGCACGGTTTCTTTTCAATAAGGTAATGATTTAATGTCAAATAATCGGTTTCTTAATCATCTTTTGCCTGACGATAATATTTTAACAAAATTATTGCACTACACAAATCTCACAACAAATCTGATTTATTTGTTCCTGATACTTTCGTGTTATATGCCAAGGGTTACAGAAATGAAGTTGGCTCTGATTTTCCTGTCCATTTTTGTGGCCATATCTCATCAACAATATTATCGCAATCCTCGTATGATGTTCGCGTTTCCTTGGCTGGCTGTGCCATATTCCCATCATCCGGCGTTCTACAGCGACTATGATTCAGGGGTAGGTCTGACTAAGGAACAAATACCGTACAGGATTAATTATGTATTACTGTTTTTATATTGCTTTTCTATTTGTACAACGTTTAGTTTCATACAGAGCACACGTATTTTGTGTATTTTTAAATTTGTGTTTAGTCTGAGGAGTTATATCCCGATGGTACGATTATTAGTACGGATAGTCGCAACGGCATTGAGGAGCAAGAAGAATTTGCGGACACCCAATCAAGGATCAAGGGAATTAGTCGCTACCGTCCCCGGCCCTCTTTTCAAGACCACCAAAATGCACGATTCTTATTCAACTTATTCGCCAGTACTACAGGCACCTTCAATAATCCACTATTGAAAACGGCGACGTTTACGTCCACACAAACTTTGACTCTCGCCAAAATTGTAAACTGTGTTCCAGCAAACAATTTTGATCCAGCTGTTCCACCAGTTGCTTGTCGTCGCAAACGAAGTGATGAAAACAACAGCAACAACCAAGAAGATCAGTTCCCCATCGCACCTTCGATAACCCTTGGGTAAGTTTTTTAAAATGCTGATCTTTCCGAGAAATTTTCCCGGAAATCTTCCTAAATGATAAATGCCTATTACACACTATACACAGCATATATTATGTATATTTTTTAGTTTGATGCCAACGACTCTTTTGTCTTCTCGTGATCGGAGTTTAAACCTTCTATCGTCCTCCAAAGACGACAATACCGTCGATGAAATATCAGCATCCGACCATTATTTTAACAGAGACAAACGATTTTTCATCAATAAAAACCAATTTATAGTTTCTTCTACTTTGACAACGTTTTCATTTGTAAACACAACGGTTACGGTCACTGCTAATCTAATCCCTCCCGCCTTACTTGCTGCTAATGCTGGTGCGTGTGATCCTGCTGGAGTCAAGGTACCACAATGTATTCCATGTTTACCAGCAGGCTATGTTGTCTGCCCTGCCGTTAATGGCTAAGCAGTTTGTTAAATGTTTTTACTTCCATGAATGTTTATAACTAATATTATATAGTTAACTTAGACAATATATAGTAGACGCTGCAATATTTATTCTTAACTATTTGAAATGCACAGACCACATATTGAGAATACATTTGGATCTGTATAAGCCGGCGCAATTATTTTTTTAAATATTTTATTTCTACATCACACCTGATTATTCTTAAATTTTTGTATAATTCAATTTGAAAGTTTGCCTTTTATTTACTTTTGAAGGTGACTCGAGAAATAAAGAAAACGATGTGGAAATAGAAAGGAAGTTTCCGTACGACCTTCCGGTAAACTTTGGCTCACAAAATTATATTGCATAATCGACATTCACCAGTCCATATAATTGACGTTAGGTTACCTTATCAGAAGTATTTCATATTCTATCTTTGCGACCCCATAATTTATGAAACTGTTTACGTATTTAGGCTACATATTTGCGCTGTATACGCACACACAATTATGCGCGTGTTTTCAGAGTGTGATGTTATATCTGCATACCAAAGTAATAATAAGCCTGTATTATCTTTGCTGAGAGATTTACCTCATAAATCTGAAGGGTAACCTGGTTTATTCCCTAAATTGTTTATTATATACCAAAAGGAATTTTAGCTCGGCTTCCTATATTGGGGCGAACAGTTGGGTATCTCCACCTAGATTTTCATTTTGTTTCTCATTTTAATATAATTACAGGCCGATTCACCGTGAAAACTACATTCGTGGCAGGTTAGTTTCAGTATCATCAAGGACGCTATAGACCTGCTTACCAACTCTACACTGTAAGACTGCGACATATGAAAATGTATAGCCAACCAACTGTCGAATACAGTATACCGTGAAAGAAACTGTTGTGCTGTTGTTCTGTAACAAAAATATATTTTAAATGAATGAGATAACTTTGTTGGCCTGTTTAGGGCATGCATAGTTCAACAGAGTCGACTGAGTTCACATCGCTATAAAATATTATTTAGCCATGAAGGATGAGCCGTACATCTTTATCTTAAATTGTGTGTCACGAATCCCCCGATGCTGCTAATAAACATTCCTCCCGGTACGTTCCACATGTTGTCCGCGCTGCATAAAGAGAGAAATTATATATTATGCATGATTGAATCCATATTTGTCAGTTTTTCTTTAAAATAATAATAATAATTTGTGTTATTTAGATTTTCGGCGATCGAATTTGTTGAAAAAGTTTTCGATTCGTCGTATATACTGCGCAGTTTGCTGTACTAACGGGCGAGGCCTTTACAAAAAACAGAGAAAGATTCATTTTATATCTGCTATACCAGCAATAAAACAGCAGTTGTAAAATACTTAATCAGCGGCCTGGTGTAATTAAGTAATTAACCACTACTATTTTGTTCCCATAAAAACTCTTTAGGGCAATCAGTTCATTTTAGACATCCGTGGAAGTTATCTGCTCTACCTTGGAAAATCCTTTTTCACTGTTTTTACTAATTCATCGGGCCTAAATATTCACAGGTAAATTTTAATTTTATTTAGACATAATTTGTCTTATTCTTTTCGGTATTGTCATTTTCTAAATGAGATTTCTATATGATGCGATAACAGCAAAAATGGAGAAAAACAGAATTACAGTCATTTTCGTCGTGTTCCTGTTTCTGGCCGTGTTCGCAATCGACGGTATCGCCGGAAGCTGTTGGAGTGACTGGAGTAGATGCTCACGATGGAGTTCATTCTTGACCGGTAAACTTTGGAAGGATTGCGCAAATCATTGCATAAAATTGGGGAAAAAGGGAGGAAACTGCGTGGAAGTTAAGAGTACCTGTTTTTTCGTCAAAAGCAAAGTTCTTCAATGTAATTGCTACTAAGTGTATAAATGCTTCTGACATTTATTTGGTACTTAATATTAGTTTGGTTACAGGCTACAAATCATTCATTTTTACACAATTTCCCTGACATTATTCGATTTCAGTGAAAATGACATAACCCAAATTTCTCTTAATTTCTTTTGTAATTTTCACTTTTAATTGAGGTGCCCTAATATGTATGACTCCTACAATTGCTTCCACAATATAGAACATTTACAAACTTACCTGAACTGTATGTTGCAGTCACGTTTCCTTTTCATATTGTGTAATGTGTAATATACTGTGTCATGTTTTTGGTTTGTTTAATCTAAATGTCAGTTTCCGCAATTTCATTTTCAAATATACACAAAAGAGCCTCCTCCTCTATAAGCCAACTATTAGCTAGTCTAAAGATTTATACATATAAGGATCACAATTGTGAATTTCCTCTTTTAGGATAACAAAGTTTTATCGTTTGGTAGGTTCTATACAGAAGAAAGGCGCTGGGGACTTTAAAAAAATCCCGGGGTCTCAGAATGTAAAATGTCATGAGTTATCTCCAAGGAGAAGGAGATGGCGCTCAATGCAAAAGCCTTGACAATTTCAGGTGTTTTTCATTTAGTTTTTGGGGCGTTTTTCCGGTGAAACGGTAATGCACTATTCTCCTTTTCAGCCCCATTTAAAAAAATATAGAGAAGAAAAAGTGAAACACGACGAATGAATTGATTGTTACGTTACCTGAAATACTTGAGAGCGTGACAGTTGTAAGGTAGTTATAAACGATATCATCATGGAGGGATAATTTTGAAAATTTTGAAAAGGAGGACGATGGAAACACAGTAGGTAAGTGCAAAGATAAATGACGTAATCAGTTGAAGTCATTTCAATAATCAACCCAACAGATTTTGTGTAATCCAATTGGACTTGTCACCAATAAGAAACATTCCACCTATTGAAATTTGAAGGTATTATTTCACACGTGTATATTTCACTGTTATAGTGAACAAAGGTAAACTCAACAAAATCCTGTTTCATTTGAAATGGGCTTCAAATTCCTTATTCAGGTGTATTCCTTCCTGTGTACATACATTATTCCCGGAGAAATTTTATTTTTGTATTGAATACCCTTCTGCAGCAATATATGTTCTTCTATTTTCTAGAGGAGGATTCATAAATGATTTCTAGTGTCGAAGAACAGGATAGGGATTGAAATTGATTAATAGCCAGTTTAATTGTCTTCGATATTTATAATTTCTTTTTATTTTCAGGAGAAACGTTGAGAGAGGAATGTTTTGACGAAGTTGTCTAAGGCGAAGCGATACAGGGATCCCAAGAGAGAAGCCGGAAGCATTTATGTTACTCTGATGTTACTGTCAAAATAGTGGCCATCAAAAAAGATTCGTATTAGAGAAAAATTATTTTTCTTACATTCCTAACTATTTTTTTAGTATTGCACCTTCGGTAATAATCAAAAACATTATTTGATAGGAAGCTGATGGTGAAATGCAACCGAATGTTTGTTTTACTTATCTGGATTCCTGCTTTATTTCCACGTCAGCTATTTAATACTCTTGTTCTCTTTCAAATTGCCCGTGGAATGGAGTGTATTACGCAACGAAAAATGTACAAACACTTTTGCCATTAAAGTTTACATTTATTAATCACGTTATACGCGCTGTTTGTCTGTATAAGAAATAAAGTGCATTTGCTTATAATCTTATGCAACAGGTGCCTTTACGGGGATTTATCTGCCACCAGCAAAATTCTGCTGACGCTGACGACGGAGTGACCATTGCGATTTGTCTCGTAAAACGAAAGATAATAAGATTTATATTTTTTTTAAATGTAGCGCTAATTATATTTCAAGAATAATTGAGAAATTGCTGCCAGTCGAAATGGACGGAAATTGAAGTATCGCATCTTTCGGATCCCAATCGGACGTCGGGTCCAATGTTGCATACTGTAGTGGGTATACTCTTTCTTAGGAAAACTCGATTATCATGTAAAGAGAATTTATTTGATTCTGTAATAAATTTTATTGTGTAATTCTTTTATGAGAAATGGAAGCGATAACGTCTTATTACTAAAACTATATTAAGGAAAAGACAACGGAAATTTGGTGGCGATTTTTTAAGTTTGGGCGAATAATTTCCTGTTGGGGAAATAGTTGTTGAATTCAGCCGTTTATTGCGCATTTCAATATCTTTAATTACGTCGTAAATATGTGAACCAGTGAAATCACAGCATGTTGCAGGTAAGATTAGAAAAATGATGCGATTTACTGTAAATAATGTTTATTTTCCCGATGTAAAATCAAAGCCAATTCTACAAACTCCAAAGAATATGTATGGAAATAGAAAAGTAGTTTAATGCAAGTAGATTAAGGAAACAAATGGAATTAGAGTAAAGTAAAAAACGGAAGAGTAAAAAGATCAAAGTGTACGAAATAAGAATAAATCGCCATATCTTAGTCACAACGGCTGCATCGACATATACCGCCGCTACAATAGCCTGTACTGCAATCTTGCCATTGACAACTATTGATGCAACCAAATCGTCCAAAGTCGCAAGAGCTCCAACGTTTCAAGCGTCGTTGAAAAACTGGATACTCGGCGGCTCCGGCAAAAGTTTCTATTTCGGCAGCATCGGGACTCATCGCGCCAACAGAATCGATGGACTCGCCGAGTGTGGCAGCTTCCACCGACTGTTGGTACTCTCCCGTGGCCACCAGAATCAGGAACACGGCGGCAATGATGGAAAACGATGAAAATTGCGAGGACATCATTTTTTCTAATTACAATTATAAAAAGAATAACAAGAGTATTTCATTTAGAGTTCAAATTTATAACAATTTTTTGATATGATTTCATTTTAGACTAAAATATAACGATAGGATTATACTTGCGTTGTAGAGATAGAAGAGACTTTCTGTGATCTTTACGCTTGGATTTGATGAGTCGTTATCGGACGACGTCGACGACGCAGCGGTCGCTATATATAGTCGAATGTAGAGGGCAGATTTTTGGTGAATCATCTTTACAATGTCACCTTGCCATTTACTTTTAGTCCGTTAAGAGCGAAGATACTGGCCTTGACAATGAAATAGCAGATGTACAGTAATTTTATACGTAAATAATAATGTACTCCGACAATCAGTCAAAAAAAAATGTCGATTAACAGGTGTTTGGCCTTGGTAATGACAAATCGATTTTTTCCCTTAAAGTCTATCCGATGTAGTTTACTCTCCCGTCTGTTTGTTTCCCATGATTTCATCATATGCTGATGAAATAGACCAAATAATCGAAGAAACGCAAAGAAATGGCAAAGACGTGACATTGTAAAGATGGTTTATCGCTAGTCATTATTTTCAAGGCTAAGCAATTTTTAGCTACGAAAATAAATAAATAATAGAGGTGAAATGGGTCCGACTCGGTCCGTACACCCTTTGCCAGACCCCTTATTTTAGTTGAATCTAAAGAACACTCATAAAATAAAATAAGTAAACGTATAGAATACACACACCAGCCAGGTCTAGACGTTTAGTGTACAGTCAGCTGCCAGTACATTATTGACAAAAAATACATTTGCTATTTCATTGTCAAGGCCAGCTCCTTTAAACTAACGCAATGGCAAGGTGACATTAATTATAAAGATTCAAACAAAGAAACAGCCCGACAGCTTTCGACTATATATAGCGACTCCTGCGTCGTCGACGTCGTCCGATAACGACTCATCAAATCCAAGCGTAAAGATCACAGAAAGTCTTTTCTATCTCTAAAGCGTAAGTATAATCCTATCGTTATTTTTTAGTCTAAAATGAAATTTTATCAAATAATTTTTATAAATTGGAATTTCTTAAAAATGAAATACTCTTAGTATTCTTTTTATAACTGTAATTAGAAAAAAATGATGTCCTCGAAATTTTCGTTGTTTTCCCTCATCGCCGCCGTGTTCCTGATTCTGGTGGCCACGGGACAATTCCAGCCGGTGAAAGCTGCCGCACTCGTCGAGTCCATCGATTCTGTTGGCGTGATGAATCCTGATGCCGAAAGAGTTATAGAAACTTTGGGAGCTGAGTATCCAGTTTTGCAACGACGCTCGAAACGCTGGAGCACTTGCGACATGGGTCAATGGATGTGCATTAATTCTTGTTATTATCAGGACTGCAGTGGAGGCTATTGTAGCTCGGGCACTTGCCGATGCGTCCGTTGTTCAAAATAAGAAGAATTCCCAAGAAATTTCTTTTTTATCATTTCAATAATTTTATAACGACACAAGGCATTGATAATTGGTTTGTTAACGAGAAATATTAAAGGCTTTTTTCACTTAGAACGATTCTGTTCCGCTCTAGCCTTTGCTGTCTGTGTAATCTCCCAGCTTCATTAAACTGATTCCGGTCAATAAAATTGAGTTCACAATAGAACATTTGCACAACTGTCGTGTGTTATTAATTCTCCAAGTTACAGTAGCCTATTTGTTCGCAAAAATTTCAGTTAAATGAGATTTTTGTCAGTTCCTTTGACCTTAAAAAAATTGATTTAGAATCAACGGAAAATTCTGTGTGAGGTTATTATAATTATTCGCAAAACTATTCAAGTATTCAGTACATTAATCAATTATATTTTAATGTCAAATGAAACAAAAATGATAATAAGAATTCCTTTTATTTTTAGCCTTTATATTTTTAAGTGAATTAAAACGAAGATATTTACCGGATCCCAAACGTAAAGCGTTTTGCAGTGATTTTCAAAGTCGTTCAAGTAAAGAGTGTTGTTGTTAGCTTCGTGGCAGCAGTGCGTCAATTTCCTAAGAGCTTCTACCCAACGTTTCATTAATTTGGAACGATTCACGTTGAGACATTGAACCACTAGAGCAACTTGTGGGCTGTTAAATTGTTGCTGAATCAAATTCAAACGTGTGCTGCGAGTTTTCCAGTATTCAATCTCGTCACGCGGACTGTCATCATCGCAATCGCGACGCAGCATCTCGGACTCACAGTTTTCCTGCAGAACATGTTAAAATTATTGTTTCATTGATTATCTATTACTATCAATGTAAAATGCGTGCCCTCTCAATCATAGAAAGCCGTAGAAAGCCAATCGGTAGCGATTTTCTCGGCCTTCGCCACAGTGTCCGGATGGCGAATAAAGTCGGCCCGTTTCTTGGATTCATTCGGTAGATCCAAGTTATCCACTTGACGTTGAGCCAACAAGGTGTTGTCGTGTTTCAGGATATTCTCAGACACTAAAAAAGAAGAAAATTTATAATCAAAGATCATAACTTATCATTTTAAATTACTTTACCTTTAAGTGACGAATACAACGACTGGATAGCCATCAGTACCTCTTCATAAACGCGAGTTTTATCGGGACCTTCGTCGGCGAAGAAGAGCAAACATTCCAAAGCGGGACGATAAACGTGATGGAGCAGTTGAATGAAATTTGAAATTAATTCCTACTCCATGGCGTCGCACATCCCGACCATCAAATCCTGAACATTTACAAAACGTAATAATTTAATTGACCCAAAATTAAGCGAATATGAATAAAAGCGGGACTAACGCGATGAACGTTATCTTCGGTCAGCATTTTCTTGACGTTGAGTTTGAAGTAATAGACTGCAATTCCGTCTGGTGGATACTTCCTCTCTTCACTCACGACAACCAACTGTGAACGTGCGGAGGGAACTTTATAACGTTGATTCAAATTGGGCAAATAATGTTTCTTAAAAGTAGCGCTAAATTTTAAAACTATATTTTACAGTTTTATTAGGAGCAACGAGTTTGTTGTTGGAAGTGGTGGATTTTTCGACTCGACTCTTCAAATTTTGATCTTGGAATGCTTGGTAGAAGAGCAACACCGTCCTTTTTGTATCCTGTAATCAGAAAACTCAATCGTATGTGCTAGATAGAGGTGGAGACGAGAAGGAATTTAGTACATACCTTCAAGACGAAATCATGAATATTCCTAACCTAAAAAAGAAAAGTAAGGACCCCCCCATAATAAAACGACGAGTTGGGTTAGTTGCTGTCATGACAGATGGGCTATATATACACATCCGTGAAGTGTTGTGGTGTCACAAACAACACGCGACAACAACATCTGGCAATATATTATGCGTCTTACCCAGATTTCTTGCAGCAAGCTGTCAATAACATCTTGCTTGGTGATGGAAGAAGACTCAGCAGCCCAATGGAAAAGGAAGTCGTAGCGATAATCTGGAACAGCCGCATCAAAAGAACACGATTTCAATACCACCATGTAAAATATGTGAACAACAATGTATAATAAATAATCGAGCAGTCAGCTGAACGGCTGCTTATATCATACAAACATACCTAACTCCCCGCGCCGCCCTTTTCGTTCGCTTCCCTGTCGAGGTTACATTTTTTGTCACGATGAGAACAAAAACATTAGATCGATTCAATCAACAAAGCGTATGAAAAACTTACAAAGTTATCCGAGCTCTCCATAATTTGTTTATTTCTAACCAGTAACCACAGGATCTAGTTCATCTTTAGAAAATGTTGTTGGAAACGTTTATGGGGCGTGGTCCCTTGGGCGTACTCTAATGCCCCCTGGCTGGTTGAATCCTTATAGTGAAAAAAAGGCCTTTATCCTTCCACAAAATTTCAGGTAAATAATAGCCTTTGCTTACCTTCCCTTATACCTTCCCTTAGTCTGAGCACAGAGAAGTGTCTGTGCTATGAAATAAAAGAGTAAACAAACAAACTGAAAAAGAATAACCAATCAAAAACAAACAATGCTGTTCAATTCACGATTTTTTCCAAGAATTACAATTCCGCAAGATTGTATCATCCGGCGGTTCTCTGCATCCGAATTTTATTTTTGTCTTAGTTTTTCTATTTTCAATTGAAATTCAGGCTCATCAACAACTGCACATGCTGCCCAATGTGACGGAGCAAGTCATTCAAGCCGGTTCGAATTTACAACTGACTTGTGTATTTACTTTCGAAGAATTAAGACTGGGAAAATAAAGAAAACGACGTGGAAATAGAATGGATATTTCCGTACAACCTTCCGGTAAATTGTGGCTCAAAAAATTACGTATTACATAATTTAAAGTAAACCGTATAGAATTGTAAGGCTTATCCTTTGCAAAATCAATATTTTATAGCGTTGTGAACTCAATCGACTGCTGTGTTTAACTGCTGATGCCTTGAACAGACGAAGAAAAGAATCTCTTGAAAATTTATCTCGTTAATATTTTTGTTACAGAACAACAGTAAACGTCTTAAAACAAGAATGGTTAAGAGTGACACACAAAGAGCGACATCAACGATGACTCTAGAACACGTCAGACCTCAAGAAACCGGTTATTTTGGTTGCAAGGCTTTGCCACCAACAAATCAAACGGGCATCAAGAAATACCTTTTGTTCAACACTACGTCTACATCTACAGTTCGTCAATTTTCGTAGATATCAAAACTAAAACCTATAATACCGCTTGGATTCATTATTAATTATTCTTAGATGAAACCAAATTTGTGATTGTTGATTCGTTTTTTACTCAATAAAAATATTATTGCAATCATGGGAAACGAAAAAAAATTGCGCAAAAATTCTGTATACAGTATCCAACACACACAATAATAACATTTGTTTCTCTCTCAACAGGTTATCAAACACCACAAATTATCGCAAATGCCACGCAGAGAGTGATAGAAGCCGGGTCCAACTTGACGCTGACTTGTGTCTATGCCTTTGTATTTGAACATGGAAAAGACAATTTGCAAATTGTCTGGGACTATCCCCAAAGCCTCTCAATAACACCAACAAAAGTATAATCTGCACATCATTGATTATACGTTTGCTGTTTAAAAAATTCTTAAAGGCTTTAAAATTTATTACGTATGTGCTGATTATATAGATGGTTGGACGCAAAACAAATCCGCAACACTGGTACGATAGGAATGAAACGCATATTACATCGAAAATGACTCTAATTAACGCCAGACCTGAAAATACTGGCAATTTCAGTTGTAGCGTTCACAGTGTAACCGGTGAAACTTTCACAACATTACCCGGTGTATCTTACCGTTTATATTTACGTATACGGTAAGATCGTTTTTTGCTTCATTTTTTGTTTCAGTACAAACTACAAAAAATGCGTGTCATCATGACTCGAAAAATTTTTTTTCTTAGAGAGTACCAGATTAATAATCATGAATAACAGCTTGCCTCATTATCAGAATTTAAATCTACATTTGTATTTGATTCTGCAGAAGAAACGATTCACATTCCCTGCAAAGTGACTCATCCTAACGTCACCGTCTCGCTCAGTTACGTAAAACAGTCGAACGGAAAGGAATATCAACCAAATTGGAAAGTATGATCAGAGTCAGAAAAAAAAGTCGTTTTGGAGAGGATTTATTGTTTCCCGGATCGAATTCGAATTGGCTGCTCGAATCACTGCCCGAACGTGGACTAACGCTAAAGAATCCGAGGATCATGGACGGAAAAGAATATTCTGGCTTAGTCTATTCAAGCGACGATTTTTCCGTCTTACCTCTTCAAGGAATCCAGGAGGAAAGAGGAACTTATGCATGTCGTTGGAAAAACAGCAAACGTCAGACGAGATTCAAGAATTTCACAGTCGTCTTGTCCACCGAGGAAATCCAAGCAAATATTTCTATCACCATCCGCCTTTCAGCAACTACCGTAGTTATGTTCGTCATCGCTATTGGCATCACTCTTAAAATGTACTTGGACAAGGTGAGCAAGGGCAAATTTTAAATTATGACACCTATTATGATTGAATTCAATAATCTTTTCTTTCTCGTTTTCGGACAATATCATATGTTCGCGAAATACTAGAAAAAAAGCGTCCAAGATTTTTTTAGAAGAGTCTTCAGAAATCTTAATGGATACAGTTCAAATATTCCTTTTGAATATCATTTTATGCACTATGATGCAAAGTGGGAATTTCCAAGAGACCGCCTCACACTCAGTCAGTTATATATTAGAAATCCCTTAGTTTTTAAAAATAATCGAAAATGACTTAATTCAAGAAAGACTATATGATGCACCATATTATTATGTATGTATAAACATTTTCAGAAGAAACACTTGGGGAAGGATGTTTTGGAAAAGTTGTCAGAGCCGAAGCCGTTGGTATCCGAAATTCGGAACAAATCAGGAGTATTATAGTGGCCGTCAAAATGGTCAAATCAATGAGCGATACTTCTGCTTTAGACGCCCTTGCCAGTGAATTGAAAATTCTTATTTATTTGGGCTCGCATCTCAACGTTGTCTATCTACTCGGGGCGTGCACAAAAAGAAACACCAGAGGTACAATAAGTAGTTTTTCAACACAATTTTTGCTACCGGTATTATTTTAACTGCAAACGTCGTTAACAGTTAGTTTTTTTTTTAAATGTATTTATAGGAGGGCTTCTTGTTATTGTTGAGTATTGTTGTTTCGGCAACCTACAAGATTACTTGTTGAATAATCGAGATAATTTCACCAATCTGGTAGATGGCATGGGCGAAATGCAACCGGATTCTTTTCTTGATTCAACTTTATTTTCCACTCTGGATTTGATTTCCTGGTCTTATCAGATAGCTCGAGGAATGGAGTATTTGTCTAGCAAAAGGGTGTGTATATAAGACTCGGTATACTCATCTATTGCACAGTATCTCTATAATAACTTCAAATCATTTCTGCATGGTGGGCTCATGCAGGTTCTTCACGGGGACTTGGCTGCCCGCAACGTTCTGCTCGCTGACGACGGAATAGTTAAAGGGGCTGATTTCGGATTATCTCGAAAGATGAAAGATACCATTTACCAGCAAAATAACCAGGCAAATACTACACTAATCAAGTCTTAATTATTTCTAAAATATTGCCTGTTTCACTGTGTTTGCCTATTTTTTCAGGGATTGATGCCAGTCAAGTGGATGGCCATCGAATCCTTAACGGATCGCATCTTTTCGACGCAATCGGATGTCTGCAGACTTCTGTAACTTGGAGAATTAATAACACACGACAGTTATGCAAATGTTCTATTGTGAACTCAATTTTATTGACCGGAATCAGTTTAATGAAGCTGGGAGGTTACACAGAGTTCTATTTGTTACGTTGTTCAAGAAGAGAACGTTAGGCAATCGATGGAATATTTGACGCTCGTAGATCGGATTAATCAGCGATCCAACCACCGAAATGCTCAAGACGCTCGACAAGTCAAAACGATCCAGTTCCGGATATTTGCACAGCCAGACGATATGAGAAGGAAACATACTGACGGCTCAAGGCTATTTCAAGATCACCCCAAAATTATTTGATTCGAAATGTTTAGAAAAAGGTTTTTTATTACTTTGACTCGATCGATGGCAGCCAAAAGATTCTCTTCGCTGAAATTGGACATGCAGTAAAGATCGAAATGGCACAGGGAGGAGCCAACGACCGTCGACAATCCGCCCGTGTTGTTCATGTTGTTGACGAAGAGAAATTTGGTCCCGCCCACATTACCTGATGGACTGTCATCATCAATAAATCAATTAATCAAAATCTTAAGAAATTCAACTTTAAACCCCAAGTTAGGAATAATTTGACTCACTTGTAGCGCAAAAACCATCCGATGATGGACCGATGGGACAAAACGATACATTTGGCCGCTCCCGTTATCCAGCTAGTATAGGCCAACCAGGTCATCGAATTCACATCGAAATCATCGGGATAGTCTTATTATTTCATCAAAATAATATTCAATTAATTAGAGTAAATTTTAGCGGGAAATTTCATTGTTTACCATCTCCAGGGTTTTCCAGCAATGCACTAAACAGAGTGCAACAACCGGTTTATCTCCAATCAGAGCTATAGATTCCGATATATAACAGGATTTTTTAAAGAAAAAGGGGGGAAGTATGAAGGGGCAGCAGCATCAAGCACACAAAAACAAAGAAAAAAAGATCGAAACATTTTTCATGGTGGGGGGAGGGGGGGGGGGGAGAGAAATAACGATTAAATCTTGATCCGACATACAAGTTCTAGTTTGCCTTGCAGAGTGCGGAATTCGGCGATGAGACCGGCCGACTGGACGTAGCATGAACCGTACAGAAGAGATCCGTCAGGTAAATTCCCACAGCTTCGACGCACTGGCCAATCAGAGCGTGACGATCGGCAGTCGGCACCACCGCAGCCATTCCGCCGGATGAAGAATCGACCAATCGGTTCAACATGTCGGCCAACACTTTGAGCAAGTGATTCGGTTTGCCCTCCACCTGCCAAACATCGTCTTTAGCTCCGTACACAACCAATGATGTGGCAAACAGGCGCTGGAAAGAAACTCCAGCTGTCAACATGATCGACACCACCCAACCTGTCAATTTGAAACAATTGAAATAGATTAACTAAAGAATACAGTCAATACTCAAATTTCCATCAATCATTCACCTGGAGATCCGTTCCATCGGATCGAAAACCATCCGTTTCCAGTGTCTTCACGAGGAATTTCAGGGGGAAAAACTGCTCAGATTGAGCGTAAGTCCGTCCCAGCGTTTTCATCTTGCTGGCCAGAGTAGCCAATTTCTTCTCAGCGTCGGCATTGCCCAGTTTCTTGACTTTGGCGTTGATGACGTTCTGCCAAATGTTGGTGACGAGGGCAGCGTCGTAATGATTGGCGCAGTGCAAAATGGCCAATTTGCATTCCCACAGACCAAGAGGCTGAGCGAACTACTCGTAGAGTTGAGTTACGTCCAGCAAGTCGCAATGCAATCGACTGATCGTAGTATCGGCAGGCGGATAACTGTTGACAAACGTGGGACAAATTGATGCGAGGAGAAATCTGTTTGCAGGTTTCCATGGTTTGCTGTAGTAGACGCTCCTTGTCCATGCCATTCATCGTCGTAGTTCGACCTTTCAGCAATTGATCGTTGACCTTAATACAAAGGGCGTCCTGCATTAATAAAAAAAACAGCGAAATATAATAATATTAATAACAATCGGTGTCGTGTTATAAATATTATTCAAATTTTGAGCAGAATTGAAGTTTACCTCATTTCTGTAGAGAGAGGGGCACACTTGTCTCAGTTGTCTCGTCTTGTGTCACTTGTCCGTCGTGTCTGTAAGATGAAATCCGCAAGTTAATTATCACGCGCAACATTTCTATTTATTTATATGAGAGTACTGTTGGAATTCACTCTGAGATTGAACCCAAAAAGAAAATAAACTAACCAATAAAGATCCACGTAATATTAGGAGTTGGAGCTCCTCCTGCTTTGCAATTAAATGTTTCATCACGACCGTCACGGACTGTCCGGTTTTCTGGCGGCGATTCCATGACAGGAGCGGACGCTATGTTACGTCACACGAGACGACGGCAACAGAATAAGAAAAAACGAAATAAAAAATGAGAAATAAATAAACAACCAAAAATGAGAACGGCGAGACTCAATTAATTACGTCCTATTCCGGTTTGTAGCAAACGAAATGTGACATAAAAGGACACGACAGACACGGAAAACCATTAAACTAAGAGGACATGACATGATCTATTCGGTCATGTAAAGAGAGGAAACCAGAAAGTAAATAAATTTAGAGTTCAGTTGTAATTAATGAAGTTAGCAGTACATAACTACTCAGTACATAGTTTAAGTTTTATGAAAAAAAAAAGAAAAGAAAAAATAATTTCGAGAGTGTTGGTTTTGTTAGTTAGCTGTCGATTAGTTTACCAAAGAAAAGAGATGTGTACGAGCCATCAGATTCCTTGCTCCTGTCAGGTAAATCATTTAGTCGTAACCGGACAACGTTGGTTAGTTTGAACGAATCGCGTTCATCTTCTGCAAAAATAAAAATCCACCAAGGACGGACAAAACAAAACAAGCGCCCCGAGAGAGAGAGAGAGAGAGAGAAAAAGTGTTAGTAGAATGTTGGAGACATAAAGGATTAATAATTATGGGGTTTCATCTTAGCTAGAATAAAGAGGCGCGACACACAACCGTTGAACTACAACGAGGACGTAAATAAAATTACAAAATTAAGAAAAAAAATCGAAAAAAAAAACAAAGGGACTAAACTACACACACGGACACAATGGATGATGATCCAGCGACTTGAACCTCTTTCTAGTTTTCTTTCGTTTGTTTCGATAAGACTTACTTTTGACCTTGAGCCACGTATAAGCTGTAGCTTGACCAGCGCTATTGGATGCGACGCACTGGAACATGCCGCCATCCTCCATGGCGAGCTTCTGGATCTTAAGCGATCCATCTTCCGCCACAAAATACCTAGTAGTAATAAATTATTCAAGAACGGTCAGAGAATGAGAGAGTTGGTCAGCAATAACGAAGGACAACAATAAAACAGCAAACAAATAGAAAGCTGAGCTTACTTGTTTCCTGGTAAGGATGTCACGTCGACGACATTCCTATACCATTTGACGGATGGAGTAGGCACTCCGCGGGCCCGGCAAGGTAGCGAAGAGATTCGACCAAAATCGCCTAGCGTCTCTAGTGAAACTTTTTCCAAAAGGATGGGTTTTTTCTAAAATAAAGGAAACAAAAGAACACGTAAAATTCAAAAAACCTTCAGGGCGGAAAGAAAATGGCGATGAAAACAAAACAAACAACTGGCAAATCGTGTACCCAAAAAAGGAATGACAATAACTAAAAGCTTGGGGCGTTACCAGAGGGTGGGGGGAAAAGAGACGAGACAATCGAGACAATTGCAGCAGCCGCAGCAGCCACAACATTTTATTGTTGTCTTACCAAGAATGGTGACGTTGGCGCCGGCCGTGACGGGTTCCGATCGCAACGATTTTGTAGAAACTCTGCAACTGTAGCGACCAGAATGGCTCGGATCCGCATTGAGCAAAGAGAGAGTTCGATTCCATAAATCGTTGAATGTGTGACCAATTCCAGAGTTCTCGATGGGCTCATCATCCTTAAACCACAGGGTTTCCAAATGATATAGCGACCTACGTAGTTGGATTAGAGAATAATTTTAATTTCAAAAGTTTAAGACCATAAACCACCTCGTCCATATTTCAACACATACCTGGCATTGGCTATGCAATGAAGTTCAGTGACGGGAGACCCGCGAACCACTTCCGAATCTCGCGGCGCGATGACTATGCGGGCCGGCACGTCATCGGTTTCGCTATTACCCGCGTACGACTAATCGAACTCCTCCGCTCAACTCTTCTTGACCCAACTGCGTGTTTGTTACGTGAGCCCTGCGTGATACACACACACACACAAAATCGATCAATCAATCATCGTAGGCCATATATCACAGTCATAAAAGATACATTTCAAATGATTTCTAAGCCCATTAGGTAGAGTTTACCCAACTGAGTAAACATCGTCAAAACGGATAATCTCTCGACGATAAGATACGACCACAATATGTCAACAGCAATTCAAAGAATAATGGATATATTTATTTTGTGTTTGCTTTACCTGTAAAGTTTCTGGTCACTTTCAGAAACCGACAGGATAACCCGTTGGTTATCAGGACCGATGGCATATTTGTGTCCATAGAGCGGCGCTCCGTCTTCAGCTTCCCAAGTCACCGCCGGTTTAGGTTGAGATTCTAGCGCTGACGTACAGGCGACAAGGACTTGAACTTGTTCGCTGAATATGGATCCGACAGCGTTACGAGCTACGCATTGATAAGCGCCAGCGTCCTCTCGTCGTATGGACTGGATTTTGTAAACTGGTTCCGATGAGAATTCTGTCTGAAAGGAGCCATCTTTCATCCATCTGTATTCCGGTTGAGGGTAGCCTAGGGAAGAGGGAAAATGAACAACGAAAAAGAACGAACGAGCGCATATTGAATTAGACAAGTGAATTTGCTTATCATCCGTCACCAGTTCAATTATTGGGGTTGCGGATGGCATAGAAAAAAGAATCAACGGGGGTGGGAGAGTGCAGACGACATACACCACGAAATTCGAGAACGCAGGACTAGACTTGTACTATAACCGAAAAACAGAACTACTGGTCTCAGTAGAGAGAGAGAGAGAAGCCGGAAATTATGGTCAAGCTTTGCCTCGTCAGCCCCTCCCGCAGACTATTGTCTGCTGAATAGCAAAGGGCAACGCATAACGCACACATACAACAGGGACGAATGGGACTTTTTGGAACGGGGCGTGAAATTGTCCCCTTTCCCAATTTCAAAATAAAAAATATTTAAAAAGATGAAAATATTGCAGCAAACCCGCAAGGAAATACAAAAATAGTGAAAAAGAAAATATCCGACCCCCGAAAATATCATTTCCAGTGCCTATATAACAAGGTTTGAAAACGTCATTCAGCAGCACTAGGACTAGAGACAAGACAGAAGGTCTGGTAGCCTAGTTTCATGTTACGTCGGGGGGTAAAAGACACTAATGATGGGAGACGAGGCAGGGCCCAGAATAATGGATTAGTTAGTGCTAAGTCTTTCTCTCTTTTTGGTGCAGTGCATTTCGTTTTCAAAGAGTAGCTAGAGAGCGAATGGAAAAGTTAAAAAGAAAGTGTACGTTATAGCACAGACGTTACACACTCACCAACGGCTTGACACTGAAGGAATTTGGCCCGGCCTTCGCTGACGATGCTGGCCGAAGCGGATGGTTGAGTGAAGAAGAACGTTTGTCCGGCCGAAGCGGATGGTTGAGTGATGAAGAACGTTTGTCCGTGTCCTTTTTACCACTTTCCTTCTTGTCTCTTGATTTATCAACTTTATTATCTTTGGTGTCTTCCGATTTGTCGTTCCTGGCAGGTGGTTGTTCCGGCTCAGTCTTGTCCCCCAGCCTGTCGCTCACCGATTTTTTTTTCTCATCAACGTCAAGGAGTTTTAAATAAACAAGAGCAGGATTAAATTTCGGTAAAACCGTCGGAGCGGCGGCTACTCTTAGATTTAATAAAGAATCTGGCGACACCCTTGTTGTGTTGCTGTCATCCATTTCAATTTCACCGGATTTTTCCGGCGCTGAATCCAGCAAAACACGCCGTTAAGGTCGCAATTTGATTTCGATCACTTTAGGCTTGATAGCACTTATCGCCCGACGAAATATGGCGTTATCTGGCCGTTTGACTTGACCAGAATCTCCACCGATAGCACCGGTGTCACCCAGATTTTTCAGGGAATCAGCCCCATCGTCTTCTTCCGAATCTTCTTCCCAACGCGAGTGCGGAAGTGGCAGAACTTTATTTTCTTTCGCCTTATCTTCCCTCTCTCTTTCCCTACTTCTTTCTTTTTTCACTGTTTTTAGACTATCAGGATCTTCAAGGGCAGGTGTTGTATCATCAATGAGCGATTCTAGGCTTTTGTCAGTGGTTATGATAAGAACATCCTCTAAGGCGGCTTCTTCCTCCTACACTGCCGGAATTCGGAAGTCATCGCTGTCTCGATGATTTGCATGCTCCAATTTCCCTCTGTCAACTCCTGTTGCGGTTGACTCGTCGATACTTCCGATGCAATCACCTGTCAAATAAAAAATATGAATCCGTCAGTAAAATTGGGAAGCTTCTGACAGCAACTTTGAACGAAAAAACAAATTTTACCAGCAATTGACGGCTGGTCCGGTTGGCTTTGCGATCGAACAGCTTCAGCTTCGCGGTCCTCGCTATCGGCGTTCTTCTTCTTGTCATGTTTACTCTTTTTCTTTCTTCTTTTTGCGTTTCTTGTCCTTCTTCTTGTCCTCCTCATCCTTTTCTTTCTTTTCCTTTTTCTTCTCTTTTTCATGATCTCTTTCTCTTTCTTTCTCTTTTGATTTTTCCTTGGTAGCCGTACTGGATTTGCTACTGACTGAACTGGGAGAACCAGCTCGTTCACGATCCCGTTCTCGCGAAATGGCTTCCGTTCGTCGACTAGTATCTTTAGTGTCCCGGTCATCGTGTCGAGATCTTCCCTTTTCTCGCTCGCGATCTCGTTCCCTGTCTCGCTCGCGCTCTCTTTCTCTTTCGCGCTCACGATCACGTTCCCTATCCTTATCTCGATCTCCTCGCTCTCGCTCCCTGTCTCTTTCTCTCTCTCGATCTCGGCCATCCTTTATATGGCCGTGATCTCTTTCACGTTCACGCTCTTTGATCCTTTCCCTGGTTCTGGGTTTTTCTGGACCTTTTTCGGGCTGATCAGGGCGTCGTGGTTTAGTGTAAATCAGAGGAGCGTCAGACTCAAATTCTCTGGGTGGAGGCGGTGGTGGTGATCGGCGAGTTCGGTCTCCTTCGGGGTAGTACTCACGATCGTAGTCGGTCCGTCGCTCTTCTCGATATCCACGTCCTCTTCCCAGATCGAGTGAGAGCAATGAAGGAGGTGCACCAACTATTCCCATCGGTCCTCTTGGTCACATATACCCAGGAGGGTAGGGTCCACGTGGCCCCATTCTTCTAGGCATACCGATTCCAAAGTGTGGTCCTCTTGGTACATAACCACCCATCGGGCCGCCTCTGCCAATTGGACCCATAGGACCTAGAGTACCGCCGTATCCTCTCATTGGTAGGCCTTGTGGACCCATGGGTGGATAGCCGTACGGTGGGTAGTAATTTCCAGATGCGGCATTGTTGAATTCGTCGCGATACTCTCGAGGATACCTGTAATACAAAGATGTTTTTTAAATCTGAAACAATTATAAATAAAGAAAGAAAAAGGATTTTTTTTATACCTTCCAGGGGATCCATGTGAAGGTGACCGATCGTAATACCCATGACGTCCGCCGCTTCGAGGACTAGGAGATCTACCACCAGACGGAGACCGTGATCGTGATCTACCTCTGCGAGCACGTACTGCTGGACTTCTTCTTCGTCGACTGGGAGAATGAGATCGAGAACGTCTAAACCATTCACACAACCAACACGAGATTAATCAATGCCTTTTCAACGAATATGTACAGTGACAAAGCAAGAAAGAAAAAAGAAGTCAAGTATCGAAAAGTTTCTAAAATTTAATTTAATTAGCACGAGATTAGAAAATCAAAGAAAATTTCTCCTTCACAAAAGAAAAAGATAAGTGTCAACGAAACTCAACGTTAGGATTTACAAAATAGAAAGAAAATTAACTACCTTCGGGGAGGAGATCCACTGCGTGATCGACTCCGCTAACGTGGTGATTTGGATCGACGTGTTCTAGACCGAGAGCGACTCCTTGACCGCGAAATCGATCTCCGTTTTTTTCGTGCCCTGTCACGTTCTTCTTTTTCCTTCAAGAGTTTCCTCAAAGGCAGCTAAGGGGTCTTCGATCACGCTGAAATCGTCATTCAATTGTACATTGTGAGTATTAATCAAATAAAAGGAATTACGCTATAAATACCCCTGCTGTAAAATTGGATGGCTAGCCAGTTGGCTGGCTGCACTAGAAGCATGATTGCCGTAACCTGGAGGCATTCCCATACCGTTAGGAGGAAACGGTGGAGCACTAAAACATACAAAAGAGAAATTTGCGTTTAGAATTGCCTGTAAAATTGTCGAACAACTCGGCTATAATCCTTACCCTGGGTAACCCATAGGAGGTAGTCCTCTTGGCCCTCCTGGAGGTAGCATAGGTCTAGCTCCGGGAGGTGGGATCGATGGACCCTGAAATCTAGGAGGTGGCATGGATCGAGGGAATCCCGGAGGGGGTATATGAGTGGGAGGTTGGGCAGTCATGAGTGGCTGAATCGGCAAAGAATTCTGTGGCGGTATTGTCGATGGAGCCGGTGCAGTCTGTATTGGACTGGGTGTAGGCAACAAAGGGGCTGACTGTGAAGAATGAGGAATACGTTGCATCGCCATCAACCCCTGTTGAATAAGGGCAATCTGTTGTATATTCTGAGAGCCTGTAACGACATTTACAACGCTTTAGGAAAACAATCACATCTGGTGCTAAACTTAAAACAATACCAAGCAAGAGTGGATTTCCTTGTAATAAAGCTTGTTGAAGTGCAATTAATGGAGCTTTTTGAGCTAAGATAGACAAATTGTTTACTGTCGATGGGGCACTTTTAGTCGGAGCGGTAGGTGACTGTTTAACCACATCAGACTGGGTGCCCTCAGCAGTAGCAGAGGCAGCAGCAGCAGCAGCAGCAAGCTTTTCATCGACCGTAGGCGTATGGACTCTAACCTCTTCGATGCTTTCTCCCCCCGGTGGAGGTGGCTCAGTCGGTTCTTCATTCACCTCTTCTTCGGCAACTGGAGAAGTTACGATTTCTTCCTTGAATTCTTCTTCATCCTATTGAAATGAAACACGTTAAAACCACAATTTCCTACCATGGGTGCAAACATAAAAAAAAAAAATTGTTCGATTTACCTCTAAAATCAGTTCGGGTTCTTCTTTCTCGTCTTCAATATCTTCTTTGATGACTTCAGGAACAGCCACAGGTTCCGGAACAGTAGCAGCCACAACGGGAGTGGCTTTTGTATAGCCCGTTTCGCTTCGAAAATTTGTAACAGCCGTACGTAAAACCCGATTTGGTATCAGCGTGTCAGGGGAAACAGCTTTCGTGTGGCACTGAGGACATTCTTGTTCTTCTGAATCGAGAACTAGGGCTCGTATACCTTAGAGGATTCATAGAAAACCGTTAAACCAAATAACAAATTTCAAGCCAAATATTTACGTAATAAAAACTTACAGTCATCACAGAAGGAGTCTCCACAGCAGGGAATAAGTACTGCGTCGGATAATAGATCTTTGCACAGAGAACACAGTAATTCTGATGGAATGACAGGTTTTACCACCTCGGGTGTAGGCGATTCAGCCTGAAAAGGTGGTCTTTCTTTCTTGATCTCCCGATATGCCTCACTAATACGAAAATATTTAATGTATTACACTTTTTAAAATTCAATAATAACTAAAAGTACTTACTGATCAATTGCAGGGACAGCAAAATGTCAAAACATTTCTCACTGGTGGCGTCCGTGCTGGCCGCATCATCCAAGTATCGATGGATGAGGGAGTTGATAAGGCCGATGCAAGTGTCCGAGCCGGAAAGAATCAAATCGCGGAATAAAGTAATTTTCAATGACAACCGCATTTCAGCCGATAGCGATTGGCCAAGAAAATGAAGTTGGTGGTTGCACAAGACTTTCCACAAAGTCAACACTTCCACCGTGTGATCCAGGAGTTGTTCTTGCATTTGGGCCTCCTAAATGAACAACAAATTACAAGTTTAATTAATAAATACAACAAGATGCTCTCAAAAGGCCAATTTTTTACCTGAAGTCGAACTTTCTCGCTTGACTGGTAACTGTTGGAACCATTCTGATGGATGTTGGCGTGGACGAACCCTTTGAGAGCATTCAACTGGCCCAAAACAGTCAGCAACTCTTCACTGGTGAACACACTGTCCAGCAACGGCTGCTGAGGTTTCAGATCGATTGACGATTGTGAACCAGACGATTGCACAGCAGCAGCACTACATACATCTTGGCTTTGTTCTTTCTTACAATCTTTCACTTCAACTAAATCTTCTGTAGCTGCGCTTGATCCAGGAATATTTTGCTATAAAATATTCCAATAATTGTAACTCTAATCCTCACTGGATGTAAACATGATGTTATGATATTTACCTGGTATCGAGCTTGAATTTCTTAGGGGGACATTTCTATTACTGGAGAGTGGGATGTTGCCAACTGACAATTGAAGAACAAAAGGGCAATTTGGAGCATGTCTTCTATGCTCAGCCATAGGATCATCATGAGCTTCCCATTGACTGATGGTAATGCAACAAAATGCACATTGGGTTTGATCTGCCAGGCCACGATAAAAAAAGCCTGCAAGTGAAAGATCTCTGGGAGAAAGGTATTCAAGAGGCCATCCCTGGAAAGTTGCTAGACAAGTAGTTTCACTTCTTAGAGCCCATTGAGAAGCACTGTTGCTGGATGGAACACTTTTTTGCAAACTGGGATGAATATTAAGTAGCAAGGTGGTGGTATTTATTTAATTTATTTATGAGAGCAAAACAATATGCGGATGGAATGCGATTTTACTATACTGAATCAGTATCAACATTCAATAAAGATGAGTATCAAAGTACGTCAGAGACGTCGGAGTCTCGGAGATAAGCAGACGAAAACCACAGAGTCACAGACTAAGAGGGAGAGGCTAAAGGCTACGATCGGGAGTAGGGCTGAGATAAATGGTCAAAGCTATGCGCGTCGCATGCCGTATGGTGGCGCGCGGAACGCTAGTTCTAAAATGAACTAGTTTTTCTCTTCTCCCTACTAATTCCCAGTCTTCACACACCGTAATTTTCCACTAAACTATGTAACAAATTCTTTATCTTACTTTGTAAATTAAGATTAGAAATTCCCCTTCTCTTATTTAAGATTTTTAAATGCTTTCTATCCGTCAATTCAAAAATACTTTTTTTTTTGTTTTTCTTACTTACCCGCAAGCCGCAATTCACTCCACATAACCGCATAGAAGAAAAGAAATTAATTAAAAAGAAAAGACTGCAGAACACGCAACATATTTAAACAGCATTTCAAACATTTTTTTAAAAACAACCCCTATCGGGAAACTCGCGCGCGCAGCAAGGGTCAAGGGATTCAAAATTCATTATATTTTGTTTTCTTCCAGCGTCACAACGCTGCCTTCCTACCCCTTGATTTATTAAAGACCGCCCCCTCCTTTGTTCTCGATGGGGCTCCCCCTTGCGGGATTTATCCTCTAACCGTACGGTCGCAAAAATACCTCGCTCTCCTTCCTCCTTTTTTCACACGTTTTTTTACTGCACTTGATTAATTCAATACAATTGAGTTCGAGGTTTTCGAACCCTTTAAATAAAACAAAAAAAAACAAGAAGAATAAAAATTAGGCCTAACACTTATTGTGAAAAAAACTTACACGACCAATTATTAGCTTATCAGTTTCACATTTGCATTTTGCAACATTTGCATCAATTTGCAACATTTGTTCAGTCAGAGTCAGACCAGCTATTTTTTTGTGTATAATGCCTTCCTTTCTTTACATCTTTTTTTCTTAGTATTTGCGACCATTTGCGACTTAGCCATGGCCGCCCCTATAGATAAATGTTGCAATCGATGCAACAATATTCGCATTTATGAACCCAATGATCATCTATGTGATGCCATTCCAAGTGCCATTTTGTGGCGAATGACATAACACAGTCTTTTTCGGAGCAATTGTGCAACATCTTCTTCATCCTTTAAAAAAACAAAAAAAAAACAAGAAGTATAAGAAGTAACACTTATTGTGAAAAAAAACTTACACGAACACCCAGTATCCTCTGGTTCATCCCATTTTGTGTCGAGTTTTTTTTGTTATTACGAAATGTGGCAATTGCACTAGCTAATGTATTCATTGTTGGAGTGATCGTAAAGACTTCATCACGTGATGGACTTCATCCTCATTAGACCCCTCTTTTTCTTCTTCCTTAAAGTTCATCACTACGGCCAAAATGTGAAGCGGATTGAAATTAGAAAAAAACTCAAGGGAAGAAAAGGGATTAAGAATGGTAACCGGGGGGGGGGGGGGGGGGGGTAAGGACGGGTACGGAGTCGTTGAACTCGGGGCAAGCCGTCTCGATCTCTCATATTGTGGAATGCCTCATGCGATCATCGTGTAGTCCCTTGGCCTTCTTTTGGGGTGTCATGCCAGGGGTCCAATTTTTTGGCCTAGGAGATTGAGCCGGCTTTTTCCCGCGGTATTGGCGCAGTTGCGGACGGGGAGGGGTGGGGGGATTCGAAAAAAAGGGTATTCTGCGAGCTAATAGGGGAGGTTGGTGGTTTGGAGGTTGGACTAAATGAAGAAGATGAAACAGAAGTGGGGATTAGAAAGGAAAACGGAAGAAAAGGAACTAAAAAAGACGGGGAGGTCCAGGCGGTCGAAAAATTAGGGGCGAGCCGTTTTCACGCTTGATATTTTTATCGTTGGTCACATCAATAGCTCTGAGCCACAGCCTCTCTACATTCAACATCCTTGCTGTTTCACGCATATGAGGAAGGGGAGGGGGCGGGGGAATCCAAACCACATCGGGTGATCGAGGAGGTGGTTGGGGGCTTGGAGTCCGTGGGCGTGGTGCTTGTTCTTGCCGTTTTTTAGTGGGGTAGTGGTTAGCAGGGCCTAAAGAAAGACAAGTTTGTTTTGATTATTGATTTATGCAAAAAATGAAAATGAACTTTACTTATGGCCATTGTATTTCTTGTGATTATGTAAAAGATGGGTCCCTGTCGCATCAAACAAATCTCGACATCTTTTACATCGGGCTTGCTAAAATGAAAACAAATGTATTAGTACTAAAAATTGCAGACCAATAACAAAATAACTTACGACTTTGGTTACTCCTTTCACGGCTACCTCTTCTGGTATTTCCCATTTCTTCTTGAGTTTTTTCTTGTTTTTATTAAAAAAGGCAATTGAAGCAGCCAAAGAATTCATGGTGACTGATGAGAAATTTCCCGAAGGGATCTATGGCGAGGCGTTTTGGTATAGACTGAAATTTTAGAATGAAGAATAAAAATTAGGCCAAACACTTATTGTGAAAAAAAAAATTACACGACCAATTATTAGCTTATCAGTTTCATCTATCGAAAAAATGTAAACAAAAATGGGAAAACTGGAAAAAAATGAAGGAAAAAAAGGGATTAAGGATGGGGTAAAGACGGATTAAGATAATCAGGGGGGTAAGGACGGGTAAGGGGTCTTTCAAGAGGGGGCAAGCCGTTTTGTTCACGAACATTTCTCGCTGCAGCATCTTGCAATCGACGAAAAACCCTGTCATTTTGTAACGCCCTGCCCTTTTTTCGGGTGCCATACCAGGGGTCCAATACACGGGCCTCGGGGATTGAGGAGGCCGCCTCCCGGGGTATTTGCGCATTGGCGGAAGGGCAGGGATGGGGGGACTACAATTGTGTCTTCTGGGAGGAGATTGCAGAGGTTCGGGACTTGGAGTCCGTGGGCGTGGTGCTGCAATTGGTTGCCGTCGTTGGGTAGGCTTGTGGTTTACATGGAATTCGTTTAAAATACAATTATCCCACCTAAAATTTGATGGAGATAACGAATCTGTAAGTTATTTCATTCATTGATCAAAACCTAATACTTAAAGGGAAAACAAGTGGTTTTCTGCTTTTTCGATTTTTAAATGTGCTTTAGCTCAGTAACCATTGAGCTAACACCAAAATAGACTTGATTTTCGTAAGATTCCTCGTAAAAAAGAGATAGAATTCAAGTTTCCATTTATATAATTTAACAATTTTCATTTTTACCTAACACTGTTTGCAACAACTAACGGTTTTCCACTTTTTGTCATGAAATTCCCTAAGAATACATCTGTCTCACATAAAATGTGATGGAGATAACGAATCTGTAAGATATTTTAATCAAAACTCAATATTTAAGGGGAAAACAAGTGTTTTTCCGTTTTTTCGGTTTTAAATGTGCTTCAGCCCAGTAACCATAGAGCTAACACCAAAATAGACTTTATTTTCGTAATCCTCGTAAAAAAGAGATAGAATTCAAGTTTCCATTTATATAATTTAACAATTTTCATTTTTACCTAACACCGTTTGCAACAACTAATGGTTTTCCACTTTTTGTCATGCAATATATTTCGAATACATCTGTCTTATCAAAATAACTTACAGATTCTTTATCTCCATCAAATTTTAGGTGGGATAGTTGTATTTTAAACGAATTCCATGACATGGCCAAAAACTAGAATTTCTCTGAACGTCAATTTTTGACGATTTGTGGATTTTTCAGATGAAAACATGAGCTGGATCCATTTTTTCTGCGAAATTTTTTCTTAAAATTTCTGGCTCACAATTATCACAAGGACACCCTAAACATAGTTCTATAAAAATTTCATGGTATTTGTTCTTCAAAATCCCAAGGTAAAGCCACAAAGATTCGAAAAATTGAAAAATGCATTCCCATAATTTCAATGAGTTTACTGTGCTATACAATGGCTATGGAAAAAAACAATTTTTGTATTTGAGTGTTTTTCGAATCTTTGTGGCTTTACCTTGGGATTTTGAAGAACAAATACCATGAAATTTTTATAGAACTATGTTCAGGGTGTCCTTGTGATAATTGTGAGCCAGAAATTTCAAACAAATACAATAGATTTTACGAGTAACATCCCCCTAAAATGTAAATGATTGTCCTGATAGTGGCTTAGGGACCCAGTTAGTTATTTTTTGTATTTTTCAATACTTTGTGGAATACTGCAGTAACCAATGCTTCAGAATACATAAAACAGTTTTTAAAAAATCCATAGCTTGCATTTGAAGAATGTGGAATCCCACAAACATATTGAATTTTAAAGCTAAACAATGACTTTACAAGATCAAATTTTCAATTTGATTTCTATAAGGGTTGTTACCCCAGATATCCCTATAAATAGTGTTTTTAATAAAAAATGGTCCTGGGTCATACTAGGGGACCCAAAAAAACCCTCAAATACAAAAATTGTTTTTTTTTTCATAGCCATTGTATAACACAGTAAACTCATTGAAATTATGGGAATGCATTTTTCAATTTTTCGAATCTTTGTGGCTTTACCTTGGGATTTTGAAGAACAAATACCATGAAATTTTTATAGAACTATGTTCAGGGTGTCCTTGTGATAATTGTGAGCCAGAAATTTCAAACAAATACAATAGATTTTACGAGTAACATCCCCCTAAAATGTAAATGATTGTCCTGATAAGGGCTTAGGGACCCAGTTAGTTATTTTTTGTATTTTTCAATACTTTGTGGAATACAGCAGTAACTTATGCTTCAGAATATATAAAACAGCTTTTAAAAAATCCAAAGCTTGCATTTGAAGAATGTGAAATCCCACAAACATGTTGAATTTTAAAGCAAAACAATTAATTCAGAAGATCAAATTTTCAATTTGATTTCTATAAGGGTCAGTTACCCCAGATATCCCTATAAATAGTATTTTTAATAAAAAATGGTCCTGGGTCATACTAGGGGACCCAAAAAAAACACTCAAATACAAAAATTGTTTTTTTTCCATAGCCATTGTATAACACAGTAAACTCATTGAAATTATGGGAATGCATTTTTCAATTTTTCGAATCTTTGTGGCTTTACCTTGGGATTTTGAAGAACAAATACCATGAAATTTTTATAGAACTATGTTCAGGGTGTCCTTGTGATAATTGTGAGCCAGAAATTTCAAACAAATACAATAGATTTTACGAGTAACATCCCCCTAAAATGTGAATGATTTTCCTGATAAGGGCTAAGGGACCCAGTTAGTTATTTTTTGTTGTTTTCAATACTTTGTGTAATACTGCAGTAACCAATGCTTCAGAATATATAAAACAGCTTTTAAAAAATCCATAGCTTGCATTTGAAGAATGTGGAATTCCACAAACATTTTGAATTTTAAAGCTAAACAATGACTTCACAAGATCAAATTTTCAATTTGATTTCTATAAGGGTTTGTTACCCCAGATATCCCTATAAATAGTGTTTTTAATAAAAAATGGTCCTGGGTCATACTAGGGGACCCAAAAAAAACACTCAAATACAAAAATTGTTTTTTTTCCATAGCCATTGTATAACACAGTAAACTCATTGAAATTATGGGAATGCATTTTTCAATTTTTCGAATCTTTGTGGCTTTACCTTGGGATTTTGAAGAACAAATACCATGAAATTTTTATAGAACTATGTTCAGGGTGTCCTTGTGATAATTGTGAGCCAAAATTTCAAACAAATACAATAGATTTTACGAGTAACATCCCCCTAAAATGTAAATGATTGTCCTGATAAGGGCTAAGGGACCCAGTTAGTTATTTTTTGTTGTTTTCAATACTTTGTGGAATACTGCAGTAACCAATGCTACAGAATATATAAAACAGCTTTTAAAAAATCCATAGCTTGCATTTGAAGAATGTGGAATCCCACAAACATGTTGAATTTTAAAGCTAAACAATGACTTCACAAGATCAAATTTTCAATTTGATTTCTATAAGGGTTTGTTACCCCAGATATCCCTATAAATAGTGTTTTTAATGAATAATGGTCCTGGGTCATACTAGGGGACCCAAAAAAACCCTCAAATACAAAAATTGTTATTTTCCATAGCCATTGTATAACACAGTAAACTCATTGAAATTATAGGAATGCATTTTTCAATTTTTCGAATCTTTGTGGCTTTACCTTGGGATTTTGAAGAACAAATACCATGAAATTTTTATTGAACTATGTTCAAGGTGTCCTTGTGATAATTGTGAGCCAGAAATTTCAAACAAATACAATAGATTTTACGAGTAACATCCCCCTAAAATGTAAATGATTGTCCTGATAAGGGCTTAGGGACCCAGTTAGTTATTTTTTGTATTTTTCAATACTTTGTGGAGTACTGCAGTAACCAATGCTTCAGAATACATAAAACAGTTTTTAAAAAATCCATAGCTTGCATTTGAAGAATGTGGAATCCCACAAACATGTTGAATTTTAAAGCTAAACAATGACTTCACAAGATCAAATTTTCAATTTGATTTCTATAAGGGTTGTTACCCCAGATATCCCTATAAATAGTGTTTTTAATAAAAAATGGTCCTGGGTCATACTAGGGGACCCAAAAAAAACACTCAAATACAAAAATTGTTTTTTTTCCATAGCCATTGTATAACACAGTAAACTCATTGAAATTATGGGAATGCATTTTTCAATTTTTCGAATCTTTGTGGCTTTACCTTGGGATTTTGAAGAACAAATACCATGAAATTTTTATAGAACTATGTTCAGGGTGTCCTTGTGATAATTGTGAGCCAGAAATTTCAAACAAATACAATAGATTTTACGATTAACATCCCCCTAAAATGTAAATGATTGTCCTGATAAGGGCTTAGCGACCCAGTTAGTTATTTTTTGTATTTTTCAATACTTTGTGGAATACTGCAGTAACCAATGCTTCAGAATACATAAAACAGTTTTTAAAAAATCCATAGCTTGCATTTGAAGAATGTGGAATCCCACAAACATGTTGAATTTTAAAGCTAAACAATGACTTCACAAGATCAAATTTTCAATTTGATTTCTATAAGGGTTGTTACCCCAGATATCCCTATAAATAGTGTTTTTAATAAAAAATGGTCCTGGGTCATACTAGGGGACCCAAAAAAAACACTCAAATACAAAAATTGTTTTTTTCCATAGCCATTGTATAACACAGTAAACTCATTGAAATTATGGGAATGCATTTTTCAATTTTTCGAATCTTTGTGGCTTTACCTTGGGATTTTGAAGAACAAATACCATGAAATTTTTATAGAACTATGTTCAGGGTGTCCTTGTGATAATTGTGAGCCAGAAATTTCAAACAAATACAATAGATTTTACGATTAACATCCCCCTAAAATGTAAATGATTGTCCTGATAAGGGCTTAGCGACCCAGTTAGTTATTTTTTGTATTTTTTCAATACTTTGTGGAATACTGCAGTAACCAATGCTTCAGAATACATAAAACAGTTTTTAAAAAATCCATAGCTTGCATTTGAAGAATGTGGAATCCCACAAACATATTGAATTTTAAAGCTAAACAATGACTTTACAAGATCAAATTTTCAATTTGATTTCTATTAGGGTTGTTACCCCAGATATCCCTATAAATAGTGTTTTTAATAAAAAATGGTCCTGGGTCATACTAGGGGACCCAAAAAAACCCTCAAATACAAAAATTGTTTTTTTTCCATAGCCATTGTATAACACAGTAAACTCATTGAAATTATGGGAATGCATTTTTCAATTTTTCGAATCTTTGTGGCTTTACCTTGGGATTTTGAAGAACAAATACCATGAAATTTTTATAGAACTATGTTCAGGGTGTCCTTGTGATAATTGTGAGCCAGAAATTTCAAACAAATACAATAGATTTTACGATTAACATCCCCCTAAAATGTAAATGATTGTCCTGATAAGGGCTTAGGGACCCAGTTAGTTATTTTTTTGTATTTTTCAATACTTTGTGGAATACAGCAGTAACTTATGCTTCAGAATATATAAAACAGCTTTTAAAAAATCCAAAGCTTGCATTTGAAGAATGTGAAATCCCACAAACATGTTGAATTTTAAAGCAAAACAATTAATTCAGAAGATCAAATTTTCAATTTGATTTCTATAAGGGTCAGTTACCCCAGATATCCCTATAAATAGTATTTTTAATAAAAAATGGTCCTGGGTCATACTAGGGGACCCAAAAAAAACACTCAAATACAAAAATTGTTTTTTTCCATAGCCATTGTATAACACAGTAAACTCATTGAAATTATGGGAATGCATTTTTCAATTTTTCGAATCTTTGTGGCTTTACCTTGGGATTTTGAAGAACAAATACCATGAAATTTTTATAGAACTATGTTCAGGGTGTCCTTGTGATAATTGTGAGCCAGAAATTTCAAACAAATACAATACATTTTACGAGTAACATCCCCCTAAAATGTAAATGATTGTCCTGATGAGGGCTTAGGGACCCAGATAGATATTTTTTGTATTTTTCAATACTTTGTGGAATACAGCAGTAACTAATGCTTCAGAATATATAAAACAGCTTTTAAAAAATCCAAAGCTTGCATTTGAAGAATGTGAAATCCCACAAACATGTTGAATTTTAAAGCTAAACAATGACTTCACAAGATCAAACTTTCAATTTGATTTCTAAATGGGTTTGTTACCCCAGATATCCCTATAAATAGTTTTTTTAATAAAAAATGGTCCTGGGTCATACTAGGGGACCCAAAAAAAACACTCAAATACAAAAATTGTTTTTTTCCATAGCCATTGTATAACACAGTAAACTCATTGAAGTTATGGGAATGCATTTTTCAATTTTTCGAATCTTTGTGGCTTTACCTTGGGATTTTCAAGAACAAATACCATGAAATCTTCAAAGAACTATGTTCAGGGTGTCCTTGTGATAATTGTGAGCCAGAAATTTCAAACAAATACAATAGATTTTACGAGTAACATCCCCCTAAAATGTGAATGATTTTCCTGATAAGGGCTAAGGGACCCAGTTAGTTATTTTTTGTTGTTTTCAATACTTTGTGTAATACTGCAGTAACCAATGCTTCAGAATATATAAAACAGCTTTTAAAAAATCCATAGCTTGCATTTGAAGAATGTGGAATTCCACAAACATTTTGAATTTTAAAGCTAAACAATGACTTCACAAGATCAAATTTTCAATTTGATTTCTATAAGGGTTTGTTACCCCAGATATCCCTATAAATAGTGTTTTTAATAAAAAATGGTCCTGGGTCATACTAGGGGACCCAAAAAAAAACACTCAAATACAAAAATTGTTTTTTTCCATAGCCATTGTATAACA
Source organism: Daphnia galeata (assembly GCA_030770115.1). Classification (NCBI taxonomy): domain Eukaryota; kingdom Metazoa; phylum Arthropoda; class Branchiopoda; order Diplostraca; family Daphniidae; genus Daphnia; species Daphnia galeata. Next base: position 13,090,065 of record CM061114.1, read on the forward strand.
CAGTAAACTCATTGAAATTATGGGAATGCATTTTTCAATTTTTCGAATCTTTGTGGCTTTACCTTGGGATTTTGAAGAACAAATACCATGAAATTTTTATAGAACTATGTTCAGGGTGTCCTTGTGATAATTGTGAGCCAAAATTTCAAACAAATACAATAGATTTTACGAGTAACATCCCCCTAAAATGTAAATGATTGTCCTGATAAGGGCTAAGGGACCCAGTTAGTTATTTTTTGTTGTTTTCAATACTTTGTGGAATACTGCAGTAACCAATGCTACAGAATATATAAAACAGCTTTTAAAAAATCCATAGCTTGCATTTGAAGAATGTGGAATCCCACAAACATGTTGAATTTTAAAGCTAAACAATGACTTCACAAGATCAAATTTTCAATTTGATTTCTATAAGGGTTTGTTACCCCAGATATCCCTATAAATAGTGTTTTTAATGAATAATGGTCCTGGGTCATACTAGGGGACCCAAAAAAACCCTCAAATACAAAAATTGTTTTTTTCCATAGCCACTGTATAACACAGTAAACTCATTGAAATTATAGGAATGCATTTTTCAATTTTTCGAATCTTTGTGGCTTTACCTTGGGATTTTGAAGAACAAATACCATGAAATTTTTATTGAACTATGTTCAGGGTGTCCTTGTGATAATTGTGAGCCAGAAATTTAAAACAAATACAATAGATTTTACGAGTAACATCCCCCTAAAATGTAAATGATTGTCCTGATAAGGGCTTAGGGACCCAGTTAGTTATTTTTTGTATTTTTCAATACTTTGTGGAATACTGCAGTAACCAATGCTTCAGAATACATAAAACAGTTTTTAAAAAATCCATAGCTTGCATTTGAAGAATGTGGAATCCCACAAACATGTTGAATTTTAAAGCTAAACAATGACTTCACAAGATCAAATTTTCAATTTGATTTCTATAAGGGTTGTTACCCCAGATATCCCTATAAATAGTGTTTTTAATAAAAAATGGTCCTGGGTCATACTAGGGGACCCAAAAAAAACACTCAAATACAAAAATTGTTTTTTTCCATAGCCATTGTATAACACAGTAAACTCATTGAAATTATGGGAATGCATTTTTCAATTTTTCGAATCTTTGTGGCTTTACCTTGGGATTTTGAAGAACAAATACCATGAAATTTTTATAGAACTATGTTCAGGGTGTCCTTGTGATAATTGTGAGCCAGAAATTTCAAACAAATACAATAGATTTTACGATTAACATCCCCCTAAAATGTAAATGATTGTCCTGATAAGGGCTTAGCGACCCAGTTAGTTATTTTTTGTATTTTTCAATACTTTGTGGAATACTGCAGTAACCAATGCTTCAGAATACATAAAACAGCTTTTAAAAAATCCATAGCTTGCATTTGAAGAATGTGGAATCCCACAAACATGTTGAATTTTAAAGCTAAACAATGACTTCACAAGATCAAATTTTCAATTTGATTTCTATAAGGGTTTGTTACCCCAGATATCCCTATAAATAGTGTTTTTAATAAAAAATGGTCCTGGGTCATAATAGGGGACCCATAAAAAACACTCAAATACCAAAATTGTTTTTTTTCCATAGCCATTGTATAGCACAGTAAACTCATTGAAATTATGGGAATGCATTTTTCAATTTTTCGAATCTTTGTGGCTTTACCTTGGGATTTTGAAGAACAAATACTATGAAATTTTTATAGAACTATGTTTAGGGTGTCCTTTTGATAATTGTGAGCCAGAAATTTTAAGAAAAAATTTCGTAGAAAAAATGGATCCAGCTCATGTTTTCATCTGAAAAATCCACAAATCGTCAAAAATTGACGTTCAGAGAAATTCTAGTTTTTGGCCATGTCATGGAATTCGTTTAAAATACAACTATCCCACCTAAAATTTGATGGAGATAAAGAATCTGTAAGTTATTTTGATAAGACAGATGTATTCGAAATATATTGCATGACAAAAAGTGGAAAACCATTAGTTGTTGCAAACGGTGTTAGGTAAAAATGAAAATTGTTAAATTATATAAATGGAAACTTGAATTCTATCTCTTTTTTACGAGGATTACGAAAATAAAGTCTATTTTGGTGTTAGCTCTATGGTTACTGGGCTGAAGCACATTTAAAACCGAAAAAACGGAAAAACACTTGTTTTCCCCTTAAATATTGAGTTTTGATTAAAATATCTTACAGATTCGTTATCTCCATCACATTTTATGTGAGACAGATGTATTCTTAGGGAATTTCATGACAAAAAGTGGAAAACCGTTAGTTGTTGCAAACAGTGTTAGGTAAAAATGAAAATTGTTAAATTATATAAATGGAAACTTGAATTCTATCTCTTTTTTACGAGGAATCTTACGAAAATCAAGTCTATTTTGGTGTTAGCTCAATGGTTACTGAGCTAAAGCACATTTAAAAATCGAAAAAGCAGAAAACCACTTGTTTTCCCTTTAAGTATTAGGTTTTGATCAATGAATGAAATAACTTACAGATTCGTTATCTCCATCAAATTTTAGGTGGGATAATTGTATTTTAAACGAATTCCATGTAAACCACAAGCCTACCCAACGACGGCAACCAATTGCAGCACCACGCCCACGGACTCCAAGTCCCGAACCTCTGCAATCTCCTCCCAGAAGACACAATTGTAGTCCCCCCATCCCTGCCCTTCCGCCAATGCGCAAATACCCCGGGAGGCGGCCTCCTCAATCCCCGAGGCCCGTGTATTGGACCCCTGGTATGGCACCCGAAAAAAAGGGCAGGGCGTTACAAAATGACAGGGTTTTTCGTCGATTGCAAGATGCTGCAGCGAGAAATGTTCGTGAACAAAACGGCTTGCCCCCTCTTGAAAGACCCCTTACCCGTCCTTACCCCCCTGATTATCTTAATCCGTCTTTACCCCATCCTTAATCCCTTTTTTTTCCTTCATTTTTTTCCAGTTTTCCCATTTTTGTTTACATTTTTTCGATAGATGAAACTGATAAGCTAATAATTGGTCGTGTAATTTTTTTTTTCACAATAAGTGTTTGGCCTAATTTTTATTCTTCATTCTAAAATTTCAGTCTATACCAAAACGCCTCGCCATAGATCCCTTCGGGAAATTTCTCATCAGTCACCATGAATTCTTTGGCTGCTTCAATTGCCTTTTTTAATAAAAACAAGAAAAAACTCAAGAAGAAATGGGAAATACCAGAAGAGGTAGCCGTGAAAGGAGTAACCAAAGTCGTAAGTTATTTTGTTATTGGTCTGCAATTTTTAGTACTAATACATTTGTTTTCATTTTAGCAAGCCCGATGTAAAAGATGTCGAGATTTGTTTGATGCGACAGGGACCCATCTTTTACATAATCACAAGAAATACAATGGCCATAAGTAAAGTTCATTTTCATTTTTTGCATAAATCAATAATCAAAACAAACTTGTCTTTCTTTAGGCCCTGCTAACCACTACCCCACTAAAAAACGGCAAGAACAAGCACCACGCCCACGGACTCCAAGCCCCCAACCACCTCCTCGATCACCCGATGTGGTTTGGATTCCCCCGCCCCCTCCCCTTCCTCATATGCGTGAAACAGCAAGGATGTTGAATGTAGAGAGGCTGTGGCTCAGAGCTATTGATGTGACCAACGATAAAAATATCAAGCGTGAAAACGGCTCGCCCCTAATTTTTCGACCGCCTGGACCTCCCCGTCTTTTTTAGTTCCTTTTCTTCCGTTTTCCTTTCTAATCCCCACTTCTGTTTCATCTTCTTCATTTAGTCCAACCTCCAAACCACCAACCTCCCCTATTAGCTCGCAGAATACCCTTTTTTTTCGAATCCCCCCACCCCTCCCCGTCCGCAACTGCGCCAATACCGCGGGAAAAAGCCGGCTCAATCTCCTAGGCCAAAAAATTGGACCCCTGGCATGACACCCCAAAAGAAGGCCAAGGGACTACACGATGATCGCATGAGGCATTCCACAATATGAGAGATCGAGACGGCTTGCCCCGAGTTCAACGACTCCGTACCCGTCCTTACCCCCCCCCCCCGGTTACCATTCTTAATCCCTTTTCTTCCCTTGAGTTTTTTTTCTAATTTCAATCCGCTTCACATTTTGGCCGTAGTGATGAACTTTAAGGAAGAAGAAAAAGAGGGGTCTAATGAGGATGAAGTCCATCACGTGATGAAGTCTTTACGATCACTCCAACAATGAATACATTAGCTAGTGCAATTGCCACATTTCGTAATAACAAAAAAAACTCGACACAAAATGGGATGAACCAGAGGATACTGGGTGTTCGTGTAAGTTTTTTTTCACAATAAGTGTTACTTCTTATACTTCTTGTTTTTTTTTTGTTTTTTTAAAGGATGAAGAAGATGTTGCACAATTGCTCCGAAAAAGACTGTGTTATGTCATTCGCCACAAAATGGCACTTGGAATGGCATCACATAGATGATCATTGGGTTCATAAATGCGAATATTGTTGCATCGATTGCAACATTTATCTATAGGGGCGGCCATGGCTAAGTCGCAAATGGTCGCAAATACTAAGAAAAAAAGATGTAAAGAAAGGAAGGCATTATACACAAAAAAATAGCTGGTCTGACTCTGACTGAACAAATGTTGCAAATTGATGCAAATGTTGCAAAATGCAAATGTGAAACTGATAAGCTAATAATTGGTCGTGTAAGTTTTTTTTCACAATAAGTGTTAGGCCTAATTTTTTATTCTTCTTGTTTTTTTTTTGTTTTATTTAAAGGGTTCGAAAACCTCGAACTCAATTGTATTGAATTAATCAAGTGCAGTAAAAAAACGTGTGAAAAAAGGAGGAAGGAGAGCGAGGTATTTTTGCGACCGTACGGTTAGAGGATAAATCCCGCAAGGGGGAGCCCCATCGAGAACAAAGGAGGGGGCGGTCTTTAATAAATCAAGGGGTAGGAAGGCAGCGTTGTGACGCTGGAAGAAAACAAAATATAATGAATTTTGAATCCCTTGACCCTTGCTGCGCGCGCGAGTTTCCCGATAGGGGTTGTTTTTAAAAAAATGTTTGAAATGCTGTTTAAATATGTTGCGTGTTCTGCAGTCTTTTCTTTTTAATTAATTTCTTTTCTTCTATGCGGTTATGTGGAGTGAATTGCGGCTTGCGGGTAAGTAAGAAAAACAAAAAAAAAAGTATTTTTGAATTGACGGATAGAAAGCATTTAAAAATCTTAAATAAGAGAAGGGGAATTTCTAATCTTAATTTACAAAGTAAGATAAAGAATTTGTTACATAGTTTAGTGGAAAATTACGGTGTGTGAAGACTGGGAATTAGTAGGGAGAAGAGAAAAACTAGTTCATTTTAGAACTAGCGTTCCGCGCGCCACCATACGGCATGCGACGCGCATAGCTTTGACCATTTATCTCAGCCCTACTCCCGATCGTAGCCTTTAGCCTCTCCCTCTTAGTCTGTGGTTTTCGTCTGCTTATCTCCGAGACTCCGACGTCTCTGACGTACTTTGATACTCATCTTTATTGAATGTTGATACTGATTCAGTATAGTAAAATCGCATTCCATCCGCATATTGTTTTGCTCTCATAAATAAATTAAATAAATACCACCACCTTGCTACTTAATATTCATCCCAGTTTGCAAAAAAGTGTTCCATCCAGCAACAGTGCTTCTCAATGGGCTCTAAGAAGTGAAACTACTTGTCTAGCAACTTTCCAGGGATGGCCTCTTGAATACCTTTCTCCCACAGATCTTTCACGTGCAGGCTTTTTTATCGTGGCCTGACAGATCAAACCCAATGTGCATTTTGTTGCATTACCATCAGTCAATGGGAGCTCACGATGATCCTATGGCTGAGCATAGAAGACATGCTCCAAATTGCCCTTTTGTTCTTCAATTGTCAGTTGGCAACATCCCAGTAATAGAAATGTCCCACTAAGAAATTCAAGCTCGATACCAGGTAAATATCATAACATGTTTACATCCAGTGAGGATTAGAGTTACAATTATTGGAATATTTTATAGCAAAATATTCCTGGATCAAGCGCAGCTACAGAAGATTTAGTTGAAGTGAAAGATTTCAAGAAAGAACAAAGCCAAGATGTATTTAGTGCTGCTGCTGTGCAATCGTCTGGTTCACAATCGTCAATCGATCTGAAACCTCAGCAGCCGTTGCTGGACAGTGTGTTCACCAGTGAAGAGTTGCTGACTGTTTTTGGGCCAGTTGAATGCTCTCAAAGGGTTCGTCCACGCCAACATCCATCAGAATGGTTCCAACAGTTACCAGTCAAGCGAGAAAGGTCGACTTCAGGTTAAAAATTGGCCTTATGAGAGCATCTTGTTGTATTTATTAATTAAACTTGTAATTTGTTGTTCATTTAGGAGGCCCAAATGCAAGAACAACTCCTGGATCACACGGTGGAAGTGTTGACTTTGTGGAAAGTCTTGTGCGACCACCAACTTCATTTTCTTGGCCAATCGCTATCGGCTGAAATGCGGATGTCATTGAAAACAACTTTATTCCGCGATTTGATTCTTTCCGGCTCGGACACTTGCATCGGCCTTATCAACTCCCTCATCCATCGATACTTGGATGATGCGGCCAGCACGGACGCCACCAGTGAGAAATGTTTTGACATTTTGCCGTCCCTGCAATTGATCAGTAAGTACTTTTAGTTATTATTGAATTTTAAAAAGTGTAATACATTAAATGTTTTCGTATTAGTGAGGCATATCGGGAGATCAAGAAAGAAAGACCACCTTTTCAGGCTGAATTGCCTACACCCGAGGTGGTAAAACCTGTCATTCCATCAGAATTACTGTGTTCTCTATGCAAAGATCTATTATCCGACGCAGTACTTATTCCCTGCTGTGGAGACTCCTTCTGTGATGACTGTAAGTTTTTATTACGTAAATATTTGGCTTGAAATTTGTTATTTGGTTTAACGGTTTTCTATGAATCCTCTAAGGTATACGAGCCCTACTTCTCGATTCAGAAGAACAAGAATGTCCTCAGTGCCACACGAAAGCTGTTTCACCTGACACGCTGATACCAAATCGGTTTCACGGCTGTTACAAATTTTCGAAGCGAAACGGGCTATACAAAAGCCACTCCCGTTGTGGCTGCTACGGTTCCGGAACCTGTGGCTGTTCCTGAAGTCAAAGAAGGTATTGAAGACGAGAAAGAAGAACCCGAACTGATTTTAGAGGTAAATCGAACAATTTTTTTTTTTTTAATGTTTGCATGCATGGTAGGAAATTGTGGTTTTACCGTGTTTCATTTCAATAGGATGAAAAAGAATTCAAGGAAGAAATCGTAACTTCTCCAGTTGCCGAAGAAGAGGTGAATGAAGAACCGACTGAGCCTCCTCCACCGGGGGGAGAAAGCATCGAAGAGGTTAGAGTCCATACGCCTACGGTCGATGAAAAGCTTGCTGCTGCTGCTGCCTCTGCTACTGCTGAGGGCACCCAGTCTGATGTGGTTAAACAGTCACCTACCGCTCCGACTAAAAGTGCCCCATCGACAGTAAACAATTTGTCTATCTTAGCTCAAAAAGCTCCATTAATTGCACTTCAACAAGCTTTATTACAAGGAAATCCACTCTTGCTTGGTATTGTTTTAAGTTTAGCACCAGATGTGATTGTTTTCCTAAAGCGTTGTAAATGTCGTTACAGGCTCTCAGAATATACAACAGATTGCCCTTATTCAACAGGGGTTGATGGCGATGCAACGTATTCCTCATTCTTCACAGTCAGCCCCTTTGTTGCCTACACCCAGTCCAATACAGACTGCACCGGCTCCATCGACAATACCGCCACAGAATTCTTTGCCGATTCAGCCACTCATGACTGCCCAACCTCCCACTCATATACCCCCTCCGGGATTCCCTCGATCCATGCCACCTCCTAGATTTCAGGGTCCATCGATCCCACCTCCCGGAGCTAGACCTATGCTACCTCCAGTAGGACCAAGAGGACTACCTCCTATGGGTTACCCAGGGTAAGGATTATAGCCGAGTTGTTCGACAATTTTACAGGCAATTCTAAACGCAAATTTCTCTTTTGTATGTTTTAGTGCTCCACCGTTTCCTCCTAACGGTATGGGAATGCCTCCAGGTTACGGCAATCATGCTTCTAGTGCAGCCAGCCAACTGGCTAGCCATCCAATTTTACAGCAGGGGTATTTATAGCGTAATTCCTTTTATTTGAATCATACTCACAATGTACAATTGAATGACGATTTCAGCGTGATCGAAGACCCCTTAGCTGCCTTTGAGAAACTCTTGAAGGAAAAAGAAGAACGTGACAGGGCACGAAAAAAAACGGAGATCGATTTCGCGGTCAAGGAGTCGCTCTCGGTCTAGAACACGTCGATCCAAATCACCACGGCAGCGGAGTCGATCACGCAGTGGATCTCCTCCCCGGCAGAGGTAGATCACGATCACGGTCTCCGTCTGGTGGTAGATCTCCTAGTCCTCGAAGCGGCGGACGTCATGGGTATTACGATCGGTCACCTTCACATGGATCCCCTGGAAGGTATAAAAAAAAAAACCATTTTTCTTTCTTTATTTATAATTGTTTCAGATTTTAAAAACATCTTTGTATTTCAGGTATCCTCGAGAGTATCGCGACGAATTCAACAATGCCGCATCTGGAAATTACTACCCACCGTACGGCTATCCACCCATGGGTCCACAAGGTCTACCAATGAGAGGATACGGCGGTCCTCCAGGTCCTATGGGTCCAATTGGCAGAGGCGGCCCGATGGGTGGTTATGTACCAAGAGGACCACACTTTGGAATCGGTATGCCTAGAGGAATGAGGCCACGTGGACCCTACCCTCCTGGGTATATGGGACCAAGAGGACCGATGGGAATAGTTGGTGCACCTCCTTCACTGCTCTCACTCGATCTGGGAAGAGGACGTGGATATCGAGAAGAGCGACGGACCGACTACGATCGTGAGTACTACCCCGAAGGAGACCGAACTCGCCGATCACCACCACCGCCTCCACCCGGAGAATTTGAGTCTGACGCTCCTCTGATTTACACTAAACCACGACGCCCTGATCAGCCCGAAAAAGGTCCAGAAAAACCCAGAACCAGGGAAAGGATCAAAGAGCGTGAACGTGAAAAGAGATCACGGCCATATAAAGGATGGCCGAGATCGAGAGAGAGAGAAAGAGACAGGGAGCGAGAGCGAGGAGATCGAGATAAGGATAGGGAACGTGATCGTGAGCGCGAAAGAGAAAGAGAGCGCGAGCGAGAAAAGGGAACGAGATCGCGAGCGAGAAAAGGGAACGAGATCGCGAGCGAGAAAAGGGAAGATCTCGACACGATGGCCGGGACTCTAAAGATACCAGTCGACGAACGGAAGCCATTTCGCGAGAACGGGATCGTGAACGAGCTAGTTCTCCCAGTTCAGTCAGTAGCAAATCCAGTACGGCTACCAAGGAAAAATCAAAAGAGAAAGAAAGAGAAAGAGATCGTGAAAAAGAGAAGAAAAAGGAAAAGAAAGAAAAGGATGAGGAGGACAAGAAGAAGGACAAGAAACGCAAAAAGAAGAAAGAAAAAGAAAAGGAGAAAGAGAAGGAGAAAGAAAAGAAGGACAAGAAAAAGAGTAAACATGACAAGAAGAAGAACGCCGATAGCGAGGACCGCGAAGCTGAAGCTGTTCGAACGCAAAGCCAACCGGACCAGCCGTCAATTGCTGGTAAAATTTGTTTTTTCGTTCAAAATTCCTGTCAGAAGCTTCCCAATTTTACTGACGGATTCATATTTTTTATTTGACAGGTGATTGCATCGGAAGTATCGACGAGTCAACCGCAACAGGAGTTGACAGAGGGAAATTGGAGCATGCAAATCATCGAGACAGCGATGACTTCCGAATTCCGGCAGTGTAGGAGGAAGAAGCCGCCTTAGAGGATGTTCTTATCATAACCACTGACAAAAGCCTAGAATCGCTCATTGATGATACAACACCTGCCCTTGAAGATCCTGATAGTCTAAAAACTGTGAAAAAAGAAAGAAGTAGCAAGTAGGGAAAGAGAGAGGGAAGATAAGGCGAAAGAAAATAAAGTTCTGCCACTTCCGCACTCGCGTTGGGAAGAAGATTCGGAAGAAGACGATGGGCTGATTCCCTGAAAAATCTGGGTGACACCGGTGCTATCGGTGGAGATTCTGGTCAAGTCAAACGGCCAGATAACGCCATATTTCGTCGGGCGATAAGTGCTATCAAGCCTAAAGTGATCGAAATCAAATTGCGACCTGAACGGCGTGTTTTGCTGGATTCAGCGCCGGAAAAATCCGGTGAAATTGAAATGGATGACAGCAACACAACAAGGGTGTTGCCAGATTCTTTATTAAATCTAAGAGTAGCCGCCGCTCCGACGGTTTTACCGAAATTTAATCCTGCTCTTGTCGATTTAAAACTCCTTGACGTTGATGAGAAAAAAAAAATCGGTGCGCGACAGGCTGGGGGACAAGATTGAGCCGGAACAACCACCTGCCAGGAACGACAAATCGGAAGACACCAAAGATAATAAAGTTGATAAATCAAGAGACAAGAAGGAAAGTGGTAAAAAGGACACGGACAAACGTTCTTCTTCACTCAACCATCCGCTTCGGCCAGCATCGTCAGCGAAGGCCGGGCCAAATTCCTTCAGTGTCAAGCCGTTGGTGAGTGTGTAACGTCTGTGCTATAACGTACACTTTCTTTTTAACTTTTCCATTCGCTCTCTAGTTACTATTTGAAAACGAAATGCACTGCACCAAAAAGAGAGAAAGACTTAGCACTAACTAATCCATTATTCTGGGCCCTGCCTCGTCTCCCATCATTAGTGTCTTTTACCCCCCGACGTAACATGAAACTAGGCTACCAGACCTTCTGTCTTGTCTCTAGTCCTAGTGTTGCTGAATGACGTTTTCAAACCTTGTTATATAGGCACTGGAAATGATATTTTCGGGGGTCGGATATTTTCTTTTCACTATTTTTGTATTTCCTTGCGGGTTTGCTGTACAATATTTTCATCGTTTTAAATATTTTTTATTTTGAAATTGGGAAAGGGGACAATTTCACGCCCCGTTCCAAAAAGTCCCATTTGTCCCTGTTGTATGTGTGCGTTATGCGTTGCCCTTTGCTATTCAGCAGACAATAAAATAGTCTGCGGGAGGGGCTGACGAGGCAAAGCTTGACCAGAATTTCCGGCTTCTCTCTCTCTCTCTACTGAGACCAGTAGTTCTGTATTTCGGTTATAGTACAAGTCTAGTCCTGCGTTCTCGAATTTCGTGGTGTATGTCGTCTGCACTCTCCCACCTCCGTTGATTCTTTTTTCTATGCCATCCGCAACCCCAACAATTGAACTGGTGACGGATGATAAGCAAATTCACTTGTCTAATTTAATATGCGCTCGTTCGTTCTTTTTCGTTGTTCATTTTCCCTCTTCCCTAGGCTACCCTCAACCGGAATACAGATGGATGAAAGATGGCTCCTTTCAGACAGAATTCTCATCGGAACCAGTTTACAAAATCCAGTCCATACGACGAGAGGACACTGGCGCTTATCAATGCGTAGCTCGTAACGCTGTCGGATCCATATTCAGCGAACAAGTTCAAGTCCTTGTCGCCTGTACGTCAGCGCTAGAATCTCAACCTAAACCGGCGGTGACTTGGGAAGCTGAAGACGGAGCGCCGCTCTATGGACATAAATATGCCATCGGTCCTGATAACTATCCTGTCGGTTTCTGAAAGTGACCAGAAACTTTACAGGTAAAGCAAACACAAAATAAATATTCTTTGAAAATTTCTTTAAATATTCCATTATTCTTTGAATTGCTGTTGACATATTGTGGTCGTATCTTATCGTCGAGAGATTATCCGTTTTGACGATGTTTGGGCTTAGAAATCAATTGAAATGTATCTTTTATGACTGTGATATATGGCCTACGATGATTGATTGATCGATTGTGTGTGTGTGTGTGTGTGTATCACGCAGGGCTCACGTAACAAACACGCAGTTGGGTCAAGAAGAGTTGGGCGGAGGAGTTCGATTAGTCGTACGCGGTAATAGCGAAACCGATGACGTGCCGGCCCGCATAGTCATCGCGCCGCGAGATTCGGAAGTGGTTCGCGGGTCTCCCGTCACTGAACCTCATTGCATGGCCAATGCCAGGTATGTGTTGAAATATAGACGAGGTGGTTTATGGTCTTAAACTTTTGAAATTAAAATTATTCTCTAATCCAACTACGTAGGTCGCTATATCATTTGGAAACCCTGTGGTTTAAGGATGATGAGCCCATCGAGAACTCTGGAATTGGTCACACATTCAACGATTTATGGAATCGAACTCTCTCTTTGCTCAATGCGGATCCGAGCCATTCTGGCCGCTACAGTTGCAGAGTTTCTACAAAATCGTTGCGATCGGAACCCGTCACGGCCGGCGTCAACGTCACCATTCTTGGTAAGACAACAATAAAATGTTGTGGCTGCTGCTGCGGCTGCTGCAATTGTCTCGATTGTCTCGTCTCTTTTCCCCCACCCTCTGGTAACGCCCCAAGCTTTTAGTTATTGTCATTCCTTTTTTGGGTACACGATTTGCCAGTTGTTTGTTTTGTTTTCATCGCCATTTTCTTTCCGCCCTGAAGGTTTTTTTGAATTTTACGTGTTCTTTTGTTTCCTTTATTTTAGAAAAACCCATCCTTTTGGAAAAAGTTTCACTAGAGACGCTAGGCGATTTTGGTCGAATCTCTTCGCTACCTTGCCGGGCCCGCGGAGTGCCTACTCCATCCGTCAAATGGTATAGGAATGTCGTCGACGTGACATCCTTACCAGGAAACAAGCAAGCTCAGCTTTCTATTTGTTTGCTGTTTTATTGTTGTCCTTCGTTATTGCTGACCAACTCTCTCATTCTCTGACCGTTCTTGAATAATTTATTACTACTAGGTTTTTTGTGGCGGAAGATGGATCGCTTAAGATCCAGAAGCTCGCCATGGAGGATGGCGGCATGTTCCAGTGCGTCGCATCCAATAGCGCTGGTCAAGCTACAGCTTATACGTGGCTCAAGGTCAAAAGTAAGTCTTATCGAAACAAACGAAAGAAAACTAGAAAGAGGTTCAAGTCGCTGGATCATCATCCATTGTGTCCGTGTGTGTAGTTTAGTCCCTTTGTTGTTTTTTTCGATTTTTTTTCTTAATTTTGTAATTTTATTTACGTCCTCGTTGTAGTTCAACGGTTGTGTGTCGCGCCTCTTTATTCTAGCTAAGATGAAACCCCATAATTATTAATCATTTATGTCTCCAACATTCTACTAACACTTTTTCTCTCTCTCTCTCTCTCTCGGGGCGCTTGTTTTGTTTTGTCCGTCCTTGGTGGATTTTTATTTTTGCAGAAGATGAACGCGATTCGTTCAAACTAACCAACGTTGTCCGGTTACGACCAAATGATTTACCTGACAGGAGCAAGGAATCTGATGGCTCGTACACATCTCTTTTCTTTGGTAAACTAATCGACAGCTAACTAACAAAACCAACACTCTCGAAATTATTTTTTCTTTTCTTTTTTTTTCATAAAACTTAAACTATGTACTGAGTAGTAGTTATGCACTGCTAACTTCATTAATTACAACTGAACTCTAAATTTATTTACTTTCTGGTTTCCTCTCTTTACATGACCGAATAGATCATGTCATGTCCTCTTAGTTTAATGGTTTTCCGTGTCTGTCGTGTCCTTTTATGTCACATTTCGTTTGCTACAAACCGGAATAGGACGTAATTAATTGAGTCTCGCCGTTCTCATTTTTGGTTGTTTATTTATTTCTCATTTTTTATTTCGTTTTTCTTATTCTGTTGCCGTCGTCTCGTGTCACGTAACATAGCGTCCGCTCCTGTCATGGAATCGCCGCCAGAAAACCGGACAGTCCGTGACGGTCGTGATGAAACATTTAATTGCAAAGCAGAAGGAGCTCCAACTCCTAATATTACGTGGATCTTTAATGGTTAGTTTATTTTCTTTTTGGGTTCAATCTCAGAGTGAATTCCAACAGTACTCTCATATAAATAGAAATGTTGCGCGTGATAATTAACTTGCGGATTTCATCTTACAGACACGACGGACAAGTGACACAAGACGAGACAACTGAGACAAGTGTGCCCCTCTCTCTACAGAAATGAGGTAAACTTCAATTCTGCTCAAAATTTGAATAATATTTATAACACGACACCGATTGTTATTAATATTATTATATTTCGCTGTTTTTTTTATTAATGCAGGACGCCCTTTGTATTAAGGTCAACGATCATTTGCTGAAAGGTCGAACTACGACGATGAATGGCATGGACAAGGAGCGTCTACTACAGCAAACCATGGAAACCTGCAAACAGATTTCTCCTCGCATCAATTTGTCCCACGTTTGTCAACAGTTATCCGCCTGCCAATACTACGATCAGTCGATTGCATTGCGACTTGCTGGACGTAACTCAACTCTACGAGTAGTTCGCTCAGCCTCTTGGTCTGTGGGAATGCAAATTGGCCATTTTGCACTGCGCCAATCATTACGACGCTGCCCTCGTCACCAACATTTGGCAGAACGTCATCAACGCCAAAGTCAAGAAACTGGGCAATGCCGACGCTGAGAAGAAATTGGCTACTCTGGCCAGCAAGATGAAAACGCTGGGACGGACTTACGCTCAATCTGAGCAGTTTTTCCCCCTGAAATTCCTCGTGAAGACACTGGAAACGGATGGTTTTCGATCCGATGGAACGGATCTCCAGGTGAATGATTGATGGAAATTTGAGTATTGACTGTATTCTTTAGTTAATCTATTTCAATTGTTTCAAATTGACAGGTTGGGTGGTGTCGATCATGTTGACAGCTGGAGTTTCTTTCCAGCGCCTGTTTGCCACATCATTGGTTGTGTACGGAGCTAAAGACGATGTTTGGCAGGTGGAGGGCAAACCGAATCACTTGCTCAAAGTATTGGCCGACATGGAAGCGATTGGTCGATTCTTCATCCGGCGGAATGGCTGCGGTGGTGCCGACTGCCGATCGTCACGCTCTGATTGGCCAGTGCGTCGAAGCTGTGGGAATTTACCTGACGGATCTCTTCTGTACGGTTCATGCTACGTCCAGTCGGCCGGTCTCATCGCCAAATTCCGCACTCTGCAAGGCAAACTAGAACTTGTATGTCGGATCAAGATTTAATCGTTATTTCTCCCCCTCCCCCCACCATGAAAAATGTTTCGATCTTTTTTTCTTTGTTTTTGTGTGCTTGATGCTGCTGCCCCTTCATACTTCCCCCCTTTTTCTTTAAAAAATCCTGTTATATATCGGAATCTATAGCTCTGATTGGAGATAAACCGGTTGTTGCACTCTGTTTAGTGCATTGCTGGAAAACCCTGGAGATGGTAAACAATGAAATTTCCCGCTAAAATTTACTCTAATTATTTGAATATTATTTTGATGAAATAATAAGACTATCCCGATAATCCCGATGATTTCGATGTGAATTCGATGTGAATTCGATGACCTGGTTGGCCTATACTAGCTGGATAACGGGAGCGTATTAGTAATTACAACTTGAAAAAAACAATTTTTGGCTATCGTCTTGGGCGGACGTTAATTTCTTTCTTTATTTACCTTAAAAAACGTGAACTTGAGTGAAGGTATAATATTGACAAGTTCTACGTCCTTTTGCGGAGCAAGTATATAAGCGATGGCGAAGACACCGGTCAACTTGTCATCTCTGTGACAGTCTTCGACAGGTAACCAGCAACTTTGACAAAGAGTCAGAAAATGTCAACATTTTGTCTAGTTATTCTTTCTGCTGTTGCTTTGATGTTACAAGTCAGCAGTGCTTGTAATGGACAAAATGATGAGCAAACCGAGCAACTAGAAGTTTCCAGACAACTGCAATCGGATGAGTATTTTGCAAATGCTTTCGGATTCACTCCGGAAACTTGGGAGGCTCTTTCCTATCGACCGTCAAACGCTTATTACGCTCAGGCTCCGGGTAAATTACATTTTATCTAATAAATTTCAATCGTCTCAATCTTATGAATTGTACTGTATTGTGACGTTTTTCAGACTATTTCAGCAGTCGGTATCAAGGACGAACGCCATTCAACAATCCGCAACCAGTTAACGTGAATCCATATAAAAAAAAAATTGCAACCAGCAGTAAGTCAATTTGAATTAGTCCCTCTTATCTACTGCGTCATGAATCTATCAGATTATTATAAAAATGATTTATTTGATTTTAAACAGGTAATGTAGAAGAAGAGAAGAACCAGGAAGCAGAAAATCGTTTTCTTCTCGGTGGTTTTGGTGTCAATTTGATCAACACGGGTCTCTTTAACAATCGATTCACCCCGGCAAACACTTGGAGACCGTTCGCCAATCTCGCTACCAGAATTCCATCAATAACCGTGAATCCAAATTTCGGCAATCCGATCAACACATTTGACGCCTGTAAATCTCCCCCTGGCGAAGATGGTATCTGCGTCCCAGGATCGGTCTGTTCCTTATTCGGTGGTCGACCCAGTGGTTCTTGCATCTTGGGCAAAGTCTGTTGCATCAGTAAGTAGCAAACATTTTTCTTGTCCTATCAAAATGAAATCATCAATTTTATTTGTCCGTCTTTATGAACAGATGCGATCACCACCTGTGGTGGTACAGTAACACTCAACAACACGTATTGGCAATCCCCCTCGAATCCCGTGAGTGCTCCTTCTACTTGCGCATTAACTGTCCGGATGGATACTAAACTTGTTGAGCAATCAATCAAACCGATTTGACAAGTTCGGTAAGTTTTTAAAAAATTTAATTTAATTTTGCCAAAGTCATTCCCTTAATTCATGTTTTTTCTGTTTTCAGTTTGGATTTCGTTTCGTTCACGACCGCTCAGCCAACCCTTGGCACTTGCACGGACACTTTTGTGGTTGGCGGATCAATTTCCTCGGCTCCCATAATTTGCGGAGACAACACGGGACAGCACAGTACAATCCAAAATTTAAATTTACTTTTAAAATATTTTGTATTATTCATCCTTTTATATTGTTATTATAAGTGTACCTTGACGTCCCGTCTTCTGCTATTACTCCGACTGATATCCAGTTGATGTTCAATTTTGCTGCTGGAACAACAGTCACTCGGGGATGGAACATCAAAATTGCGATGCTGCCATGCGGCGCTTCGTATCTCGGTGAGACTTTTCTTCTTTTAAAATGTGAAATGAGACGACCAATCATTTAATGTATGTTGATTGATTTCTACGCATAGCTCCAACAGATTGTCTCCAGTTTTCGAAGGTGTCGACGACACGGTTGACGAGATGAAATGACAATTGAA
The DNA here is from genome assembly GCA_030770115.1 of Daphnia galeata. Taxonomy (NCBI): domain Eukaryota; kingdom Metazoa; phylum Arthropoda; class Branchiopoda; order Diplostraca; family Daphniidae; genus Daphnia; species Daphnia galeata. The sequence goes on from CM061114.1 coordinate 13,107,393, forward strand.
ACGACGAGGACAGCCTTTCTTCTTTTGGGTCAGCTCGCACATGTCCATCTGGAGTCAAATCCTCTTCAACTTGGCCGTCATTATCAACTTGATTGTCGCCTTCTTCTACCCATTCGACACTGATGGACCCGCTCCTGATCCTGGAACTCATCTCTCAGGTTTGTGTCTAGTTCATGTCAACTAAAATTCCAGCTTATATTAAAGAATCTTTCGTGATTGCCCCACTTAGGTCTTATTTGGGCCGTTATGCTTCTATCGGCCGCTGTGGCCATTACACTACCTGAACCGTCGGATATCAGGACTCTTATCACGACGGTCATCTTGCAACTGATTTGCTCAGCCGGCCCTCAACCCACGTTAATGCTCCTTGGCACCGCCACGGTTGTGTTGAAGGGCGTTCATCTGTTAAGCATCATGGGCAACGCAGGAACATTCCAGCGGAGCGTCAGACAAATCTGCACCGACACGGAGATTATTTAGCCGCTGAGAATGGTCGATGACTTCATTGATTTCATTATTACTCTCATATTTCTCTCGACAACTGTAAAACGAAATGGCATTATAGAAGAAAACTGCCCACAAGCCTTAATTAAACTCTAAGGTGCATTAATTGAAATGAAGCAATCACCAACGATTTAACAGATCCTGTATATGCGCTATATAGCGCAACAAAAAAGGCTAATGAAGTTGAAATATTCAAACGTGAGTTTCAAATGCAAAATTTTCTTTCCTTCAAAATAATTCTATTAGTTATAATAGAAAACGGAAATGCAGCAAAATCGATTTGTTCGTTGGTCGATTGGCTTTAAAAGTGAGAAATGGCGTAAAATATTTTTAAAAGTTTCGTTAAAATTGTATGGTGATATGAAAATCCTGGCCAACGGCCGAATGCTTACCACATATAAAATTTGTGTTAATTAACTGCCACGCGCAGACACAAATGTAGAGAAAAACAAAGAAATTAAGTAAAATTTAGAAAATACCCTATGGTAGTCCGATACAGGGCGAAGACGGCAGCTAACGCAATTTCACCACTGATTTATTTTGAATTTGTTTCATAGTGCATAATAAAGATGCTTCGAGAAGATTACAAGTTCGGGTTGGCCTTTGAGAATTCCTTGTGCACCGATTACGTTTCGGATAAATTGTACACGGCGCTGGAGAATGGCGTCCTTCCCGTCGTTTACGGTGAGGCGGACTATCGAGCCTACGCCCCGAGCTAATCGTATGTCAATGCCCGCGATGTCGGCTCGCCAAAGGAGTTTGCCGAGTACCTTTGGCTGTTGACTAATTATATCCGGTGCGGTACGTGTGGCGACTGTTCCGCTATGGGGCAGATAAATTCCTTATTGCCTTTTTCAATCATGGTATTCCCGACGTTATTGTAACATGGAATTTACTTTATAGATATCGTATTACTATAGCAAAATTGATTTGTATAAATATAGGAACCGTGGCAGATAATGATGGGCTCAGTGGACTATTAGTTAAAAGGAACAGCTGGTTATCGGACGTTTCTTTGCTTGTAAAAAGGTAAACATAAATCGAAACCATTACCTTGGGCACCCACAAAACACGACAGTATTTCCGGCGGAAATTTGCATAAAAATGCAAAATGGGTTGTCTGTGTATTTTTGAACGTCCCATGACTTCTATTCAGATTTTATTTTTTAAGTAAGAAAAATGGATTGGCGAGATTGGTAATAGCTGTCCGAACCCTTTCATGTTTTGAAATCGATCCAAAGTTTTACAAGGTGCACGGCAGGTAGAATTATGTCAGGCGTGGTATAAGTATGATGTCAGGTAAACATCGCCGTAATTTATATTCAAAATGTTGATCTCTGTATTGAACGTTGTCAAATGTCAACAAACCTGCTCTAGAATATATTTGGCCACAATTGGTCATATACTAATATCTTGCAACGTCGGAGGCCAGAACGCGAAATCACCAAATGTAAATTACGAAGTTCAGAAGCATAAAAATCAAACAGTCAAACAGAAACACCCAACCGAATACAATATGCCTCGCGTAAATCAAGTAAAATCCCTTCGAGAACTTTGTTTAGGGTATGTAGCAAATGTAATCGAAAGCTGGGCCGATCAACATCAACTCTTTGAAGGATCGGATCCAAGTTTAATGAAATTACTGCAACAAGGAGAAGATGAGGAACTCTTTAACAAATATGTCAAACCAATTTTGGATATATTGCGTAAGATTACACGCATTGTGCTTATTTGCCTACACATTCACTAACATTTCACTTTATATTTTAGCCTCTACACTGTCTTCAGAGATTGCAGGCTATTATCCCTGGGATACTTGTGAATCCTTGGTTTTCATTGGTTGTTCAGAGGAAAGCGAGTTGTTGTGGAGCTACATGAAAATGTTGGTTCTTAGAGAACTCTACTTCGTAGGAAGCAATCCAGATGAAACATTGGATGGACTACTTCAAGTTGCTTCTAATAGATGTCCAGTAAGAACACTGTTGACAAAATTAAGTCACCTTTTTCAACTAATCATTGCCTTTTCATTCTTATATTTTTCAGCTACTGATTTCATTAAATATTTCAGCTGCGAACGACCACCCCAACTATGATTACAAATACAATACTCATAAACTGGAGAAATTTCTCCCGAGATTTGAAAAACTTCAAGATTTGGATATTGCAGGCCTTAATATTGAAGACAGTTGTTTAGAGGTCCTTGGTGCTTTTTGTAAAGATTTGAGGTAATCTGACTTTCTACTATTTTCATAAAAATGCTTGAATTATTTTCTAAACTGCTGTTTCCATTACAGAACGCTGAATGTAGAATTCTGCGAAAAAGTGACAGATGCAGGAATTAAGGCGTTGTGTGTCAGTGTTGATCATTTAGGTAATGCAAACGAAGCACTTGGTCAATGCAAATCCATTGTCAAGTTATGGACCATTGACACTCAAGTAACCATTTTTGGCATTCATATTGCTCTCAAAAATTTACCAAATTTGATTTACTGGGATATGGTTACATTGCAAACCTTGATCGAGATGCACGAACAGATGGACCTGGAGAAGGAGTTTGTGGAAATTCCCAAGTGCTTTTCTAATTGTTCGGAACTTAAACATCGGCACCAACATTCTGCATATACTAGTGGCTCACTCAAGATGGTTGTACCTTTTTGTCCTTTCCTGTCAAAAGTGAGAATTGATACGAAACCTGGCTTCAAGGACGCTGATCTTATGTACCTCGTTTATCTCGAAAAGCTAAGCGAACTTGAAATCATAGGATGTGAACTAGGGAATGAAATTTCTTTTGATTATGGGATCATTCCCCTCCTAAAAGCCATAGGGCGAAATTTAATTAATTTGAACCACGCACATCTTAGAACCCCAATCAACATCACCGCTGTCGGCGAACTATGTCCCAATCTTCAAAAACTTTCCCTCCTTCAAAATCACATTTACACTTTCATAATTCAACCAAAGTTCGAAATGAAGAATCTAAAGGAAGTCTCCATCTTTGATCTTAAAAGTTGTGAGATACCTTCAGAAAATCTTGCCTTTCTTTTATCTTCCCCTTTACTCCAGAGAATTACTGTAGATCATTGTGATGCGCTCACCGACGATCATTTGCTAAGGATCGCCAAAGTGAATCCATTCCTGAAGGCATTAAATCTACAGTATTGCAATTCCATCACAGAAAAAGGTGTCAATGTCTTCATGCAAGAAAACGAAATCTCTTTTGTTCATCTTCATGAATGTAGAAATATAAGTCCGTCTGCTAAGATTAAATGGGAAAGAGAAGCTCTTCAAAAGAATTGGAATTTGCTTGTTTAGTATTAGGCTAAGGGTTTTATTATTTCATTATTCTGCAGTTTTTCGTCCCCAATTTGTATTTAAAAAACTCGTATTTACTGCGCTAATTCGCTTTTCTCAATCCAACTTGGTGTTTGAGTTATGTAATGCGATCATTTATCAGTATGTTTTTTCTGGTTCATAAAATAAAGCCTTGGGTAAGAAGTTGGAGCTGGCAGAATGTGTTTTACCAGAATTTCTCCCTTATTTATTCCTCATTCCAAGAAGCCGTATTTAATTTATTACTCATTTCCTATTTTTTTCCGCTGCTCACTGATTTCGCTATGGCCTTTATTGTAAAGATTCTTTGATGTGAATTTACTGGAATGATTTCAATCCAAAATTCAAATGATTTTCCTCTAAGGCCATCTTGCGAGTGGGCATATAATTACACTTACCCGTTGAATAAAGTCGTCTGCTTTAGTTTTTCGTTTCATTTACATTTTATTTTTACGGCTCAAAGTCGACAAAGGTGGTCTTGTGGTCTGAGTTCTGACTTCTGACGCTTCTGAGCAATCGAGTTTCTTATTCAACGTTAGTTTTTTCTTTCCATGTAAGCAAGTAAAGTATCAATAAATTTAAAAGATAAAAAGATTTTAAAAGATAACTGCTGTTGGTCGTATTTTTGCGTATTTAACGACTGCATGGTTGACTGAGTATCCAGTTTTGCAACGACGCTTGAAACGGGCCAGTTGCTACTTCGGGCTGCTTCGGGGAATGGGTGTGCATTAATTCTTGTTATTATCAGGACTGCAGTGGAGGCTATTGTAGCTCGGGCACTTGCCGATGCGTCCGTTGTTCAAAATAAGAAGAATTCCCAAGAAATTTCTTTTTTATCATTTCAATAATTTGACAACGACACAATGCATTGATAATTGGTTATTTTATGGGAAATATTAAAGGCTTTTTTCACTTAGAACGATTCTGTTCCGCTCTAGCTTTGACTATCTGTGTAACCTCCTAGCTTCATTAAACTGATTCCGGTCAATAAAATTGAGTTCACAATAGAACATTTTCACAACTGTCGTGTGTTATTAATTCTCCAAGTTACAGTAGCCTATTTGTTCACAAAAATTTCAGTTAAATGAGATTGTTGTCAGCTCTTTTGACGTTAAAAACATTGATTTAGAATCAACAAGAAATTCTGTGTTAGCTTATTATAACTATTCAAAAAATTAGTCAGTATATTTATCAATTATATAATGTCAAATGTATAAAAAATGATAAGAATTCCTATTTTCCTATAATCAATTATAAATCATGTAATAAATTTGAAAAAAAAATTTATAAGACGTTTTAAATATAGTTAACAGATGGCGTTCGAGCATTTGTTGATAATATTCATTCGTTTCTGTTTTGGTGCAAAGTAGGTTGGAATCATTTGATTTATGTCTATTCCTTATGTAACAATAACATTTCTGCTCTCGTACACATTGAAAACGCATGCTCGTAGTCACGTAGCACCTGCAGTCTTAGATGAACAAAGTACTTGACTCCCATTATCAATCATCAAACCCTTTGAACTTTTGATAGGCAACTTATCGCATCACGTCGCTTGCTGGCTACGTCGTTGCTGGCCTTGGTTTTAAGGAGATAAAATAACGTTTTCTTCAATCACCTTGTTGGCTGAGATTTCTATCTTGTTGGTGCTCACAAATTTAAGGTTAAAAAACTGTTTGTCAGTTCCTTGCATAAAATTAATTAGCAAATTAATCAAGAAATATTCATTTAGGCCATTCCTGTTTTAAACCCATTTAATCATGGCCGATGCTAGATTGAAAGCTGTCCTTGGTCACATGAATAATGGAGGATATCAGGTATTGAAATTCAATTTGATAAAAGTTCTCAGCATGTTTTAAAACTATTTACTGTTAGGGACCAATAAATGGCTATTCAAGATTCCAGTACACCTTGGACAATCCTGTGTTGTCACTGGAGCAGAGACAGTTCTACGAAGACAATGGCTTCCTTGTCATTCCACGCCTTGTCAGTTCACAGTTTTTGGATGCCTGCAAGGAAAGATTTCTTGCCCTGTGTGATCGTAGAGTTCCATGGGGTGGAATCACCATGATGAGAGACATTTCCCTGGCTAAAAACAACACAGTGTCAGGTGAACGTCTTTACAACAAAGCTCAAGACTTTGTCTACGATGAGGTTCTCTTTCAGTTCTGTCTGCTCCCTCAGGTAAGACATTCATTTCCCTTTCCTCTTCATTTTCACATATTTAACTACAAATCTTCAAAATTTAGATTTTGGACCATGTTGAATGCTTTGTTGGACCCAACATTCGCGCTATGCATACCATGTTGATCAATAAACCCCCCGATACTGGAAGTCAAACTTCTCGCCATCCTCTCCATCAGGTAATTTGCCAGTCTATAATTTATTCTCGTTCCAAATTTAATAATCTTTGATATATAGGACTTGCACTATTTCCCATTCCGTCCGGCTGATCGCATTGTCTGCGCTTGGACTGCCATGGAACGCATCACTCCAGACAATGGGTGTCTGATTGTCTTGCCCGGCACTCATAAAGGAGTTTTGCATCAGCACGACTATCCCGATTGGGAGAAAGGTGTCAACAAAATGTACCATGGAGTTCGTGGTTACGACAATCACCCAATGGTCGAATTGCCAATGGAGAAAGGTAAAAAAAATTAAATGAAAAATGAATCGAAATAAATTTCAACATCGTGAACATATTTATAGGTGACACTGTTTTCTTCCATCCGATCCTTATCCACGGATCGGGAATGAACAGGACCAATGGATTCCGCAAAGCCATTTCATGTCATTACAGGTAAAATATTTTTTATAGGGAACAAATTAAGAATTTTATTAAAACTCTTTGTTATTTACAAAAATTTCAGCTCGGCTGACATGCAGTACATTGACATCCGCGGAACTACGCAGGAAAACATCGCTAAAGAGGTAGAAGAAATCGCCAAACGTCGCGGTATGGAACTCGAATTCCAGGTAAATTTATCTTATCATTAATTCGACTATGGGAGAAATGTTAATTACATTCGGGATGTTTTCAGGATATCTGGCGTTTCCGTAGTCGCTTGTGTCGTGGCCATGATCCGTTGCAGGCTTAAACTCGAATACCAACATATTCTGTCGAGCTTTTTTCATCCGCATGTAATGCCAAATTAACCAATCAACGTACATAATATTAACAAAATGGGGTATTTTTTATTAAAATATATTACTTATGCAATGCTGGGAATTTTTTGTTTTTAAACTCAAATATATTTAGATGTTATCGCAAAAAAAACAGTTACGAAAAATAACCGACTTTTTACGTTATCAAAGTGAACGAGATTAGACTGTCGGTTTCAAAATGTCCTTCAAGTTGCATTTTATTGACCCAAAGTTTTGAAAGTCAAACTGATAATTTTTAAGTAAATATGGTGCAATCACATGAGATTTCAGACGATGTACAAACGGATCGTCGTATTATTTTAAAAAATTAGAAGCTTTTATGAATTCACATAAGGCAATTTAAATGTAATTGAGCAGAATCAAATTGCAGATGTGGTTGCGCTATAATAGCCGAGGATTTAGAGAAAACTTAACGGGTTTTTGCCACTCGCATCCTAATGCGTACAAAAATACGGGGAATTAAATGAAATAAATTGTGCCGTTGACAGAACCTTCTAGAACTTTTGAAAAGTGAACTGATTAGAGGTAAGGTACGTGCGCGTAACGGCGATATAAAAAACAATAGTAATGCGCACAATTACATACATAATAGATTTATTCAATTTTGTATGTAACTTATAGTTAATTAAAGACATTTAATTTGATTAATTTTGTATTATATTTCATAGCAATTTTCCCTTGTTAACTAAATAACGTTTGTTATCATTTTAGGAAAAGATAAAGGGACACCTATGGCCTCGGCCTACGTGATCACGAAATAATAAAATATGTTAATATGCCAAGCCCCTAAAACGGGATAAATTGTTAGACTTGCATAGACTTGTTTTAGAAGTGGGATTTGATCTATACCGTCTCGTCGACAACGAACTATGAAATTTGTTATGTGATTACCCTGGGATATCACAACCGTGATAAGGCTATAGAGACTTGGTAACTATCTATCTTTCTCTATAACAATATACATGTATAAAACCCAGTTTCAGGGTTTTCAGTTCACTGCGACATATGCGCTAGCCGCTAATGCAAACTAGCAGCGTCTCTACAATTACGTAAAACCGTTTTTTTTTTCTTTTGATTTGTAACAGTAAAATTCGTTAGAAATGGTAAATTTATGAACGTTTTGTCAGTCTCAGTTCTGATGAAATGTTCTAATAGTATTATAAAATTATTTCCAGAAATTAAAAATCTAGAACTTTTGATATTATTATTTAAAATCTCCCTTTAAAATTACTGTAATCGACTGTTTTTACATACAAGAAAATCTACATTATCAAGATCTGTATCTGCTGTATAACGGTGAGTTATCTTTCATTTTTTTATTCTCTTATTAGGCAATAAGCTTTTTAAAAGTACCGCTTCCGGCTATGACTAGTTGGGAAATTCCATCGAGGCACTGAGGCATTTGTTTCAATACATTTTTAAAAGCTATCTGCGGTAAAACCCTCAAATATCGATTAGATAAGCTGAGTCATCCTCCCTTGTATTTTAGCCATTGGAATATTGATCAAAGTGGCGAAATCCGTCGAAAAATTCTTCCGAGAAAGAATATCATATTTTATTGCATTCTTGGTAACAGCGTATGGCAACGTCCTTGTTTTCCCCCCCCATTGTTGGTATTGCCGTCGGGCACGATACGCATTCCAAAGTCAGTCGCCATCTTTACTCGACAACATACGCTTATTCGTGTTCCTCCCTTCTTTGTTTTCAGTCTTTTTGTGAGCGAAAATGTATCATTTTTAAGGAAAATCATTCTATTTATTGGTAAGTCAATCAGTATGATCCGTTATTAAGTGTTATTTCATTCAAAAGAATAGTGAAAAGTGAATTAAAAGCGATGCCCTCAATAGCCTTAGTAACGTGTTGTGGTACACACATTTCTTTTGTTGCATGGGAGACGTTTTCTCTTTACTTAATACGTATTTTCAATTTTTTTTGTTTTCAGTGTGGCTTTCCTAAACTACAAATCCAATTCAAGTTTATCAATCGACCGAGTGTGCTCCTCTAGCAAAATGAGCTTAACTCAAGTAGGACAATACAGACAAAATCTACAACCCTTACCGTTTAGTGATCAGTGTCATCAGTCAAACAACGTCCTGGATGCTCCAATTCATCCCAGTTTGCAGAAAAGTGTTCCATCCAGCAACAGCGCTTCTCAAAGGGCTCTAAGAAGTGAAGCTCTACGTCTAGCAACTTTCCAGGGATGGCCTCTTGAATACCTTTCTCCCAGAGATCTTTCACGTGCTGGCTTTTTTTATCGTGGCCTGGCAGATCAAACCCAATGTGCATTTTGTTGCATTACCATCAGTCAATGGGAAGCTCACGATGATCCTATGGCTGAGCATAGAAGACATGCTCCAAATTGCCCTTTTGTTCTTCAATTATCAGTTGGCAACATCCCACTCTCCAGTAATAGAAATGTCCCCACTGTTCCCGTCGCTTCGTCCTCACGCCCTTCATGTGTATTTCCCTCTTTGGGCGGTGGGGGCGCAGATACGTGCTCTCGATTTCAAAATGAATCTCGCCCTAATGCGTTACCCGAAAGAGGTGAGCCATTTTCAACTAAATTTTGGGTTTCAGTAATTCAGTAATTCAAAAATTCTTTTATTAGTTCCAGTAGCATTGACGATCCGTCAAAGTAACGGCGGTGAAGGGCCATCGACTTCGAACGGGGACTTGTCATCGTTAAGTCTTTTGCCACATCAACAAGCTCGTCGTCCTGAATTGACATCGTTAGAAGCTAGAATGAATACTTTTGGTGATTGGCCGCCTGGTTTAGAACAACGCCCATCGCAACTAGCGGAAGCAGGATTCTATTACATGAGTAAGTCAGAAATTTGATACCCATAATGCCATGCAATTTTTGGTATTCATTCGATACTTTTTTCTTTCCTCTTAAAAAAAAAGAAACTGGCGATCACGTCAAATGTTTCTGCTGTGACGGAGCTTTACGCAATTGGGAGCCCAAGGACGACCCGTGGGTGGAACACGCCCGTTGGTTCTCTCGTTGCAACTTTCTAGTATCCGTGAAAGGAAATGACTACATCAAAGAAATTCAAGCTAGATACCAGGTAAATATCATTACAGCATGTTTACATCCAGTGAGGATTAGAATTACAATTATTGGAATATTTTTGTAGCAAAATATTCCTGGATCGAGCGCAGCTACAGAAGATTTAGTTGAAGTGAAAGATTGTAAGAAAGAACAAAGCCAAGAGGTATGTAGTGCTGCTGCTGTGCAATCGTCTGAAGAAGCTACTGGTGGTGTTGCGCCGTCTACTTCTCCTTCGTCCAAACTACGAGACGCCCTTCTTTGTCAGATTTGCTACGACCAACAACTCAGTATGGTCTTTCTGCCCTGCGGGCATTCCATGAGTTGTCCATCCTGCGCTACTGCTCTCACCACTTGTCCCCTTTGTCGTAAACGCATAGAGGCTACGGTCCGCGCCTTCTTTCCCTTTTCTTAATTTTTCCCTCAAATGAATAAGAAATACGTTTAATTAAATATTTGTTCGAAGAAGAAAATACGCCCTAATATGGGTAACCGGAACTTCAAAACGCTTTTCTCTGTGTATGTGTGTGTGTTTCGGAAGAGAGAGAGATAGCCTTTATATGCATTTTGATTTAAAAGAAAAACAACGTTGGCCCTAACAAACCAGCAACATAATATCCAGATAATAAATGTAATTACAAGAAATCTCTCGTTTCACAGACAAAAATTTCTGACAAGTGGACCCAGAGCTACGTACAGTTCGGGTAACCATGATTTTTACATATTCAAGACATTTCGAATGAACGGGTCCTTGGTCTCCATTATTTCTTTTCTTAATTCTTGCATTTCTTCACAATTCATATCTTTCTTTTCATCCATAATCTTTTTGGCACGCTCCAAATATGTCCGCATCAATGTATCACTTTCCTGTTAATATACCATTCATTGTAAACAATTTAACATGCGTTGGATCATGCATAATATTATGTGTTCACTTACTCCGACATTTGCTCGGCGACGTTTTGATGTTGGTTCCCCTGAATCATTTTCATTTTTATCAGGCTGAATTGCTTCTAACTCTTTCGCCTTCTGTCGTGCAATCTACAAATGAATATTAAATTTTTAATTGAATTTTATACTCTCACACAGGAAAAAACTTTGTACCTCTAAAACCTCTTGAGGGAAATGAACTAATTCGGCTACATGGAGACCGAACGATTGATCGCACGAACCTGGCTGGACGCGATACAATAACGTGAAGGTGTTATCACCTGTCAAAGCTGTGACGTGAAGATTGTCCACTGCCGGCACTTCATCTGCCAGAGCAGTCAGCTCGTGGAAATGAGTGGCAAACAATGCACACGGCTGAATTTTCACAGCAATGTGTCTGATGAATGGTAAAAATTGTGATCAAACTTAATAACAGATGAAAATGAAAGGTAAATTACTCTGCAATAGCCCAGGCTAATCCAAAGCCGTCAAAGGTAGAAGTTCCTCTTCCCAACTCGTCAATTATAACCAAAGAGTCTTTTGTAGCAGTCTGTAAAAAAGATATACAGGCAATGAATTTAATTCTATTGATAAATATGTGATGAGAATTACTCGAGTGATGTTGGCAGTCTCAATCATTTCAGCCATGAAAGTTGATACGCCTTTAAGCTGACAATCACCAGCTCCAACCCGAGCTAAAATTGCATCGACGATTGAAATGGTAGCTGATTTAGCTGCTACAAAGCAGCCGATTTGGGCCATCAGTACAGCCACGCCGACGGAACGCAAGTAAGTGCTTTTTCCACCCATATTTGGCCCGGTAATTATGTAAAAACGATGCCCATCTAGAAAAAGACGCATCAATAAATTTAACAAGACACACTTAATTCTTTGATTACCTTTGTGAAAAACTGCGTCGTTGGGAATGAAATTGACTCCGTCTTGGAGTTCCATGCACGGATGTCTGACTTCAATTAGCTCGATGTTGCCCGATCCTTTCTCCAAAATGTCTGGTCTGACGTAGGGAATTGGAGCGCTGATTGAACAAACGGCGAAGCTTGTCAGTACATCCAACTGTGACAAGGCATCATTCAACAACTGCATAGGTTCAACGTATCCAGCTGCGAGTAAACAACGTGAAATTAAGCGTAATAATCTCTTTGACGTAAGTTTGAACTAGATATAGATTATAATTACGCACAAGCGACAGACAGGATCTCTTTGACGACTGAACTTTGTTGCTGTTCATAATCACGGCGCACTTTCAAGTAAGTTTCGTTGACTCCTTCCAGGGCTGAGTTCCGGAATCGAACGCCACTTTTATTAGTATCAATTGTTTGGTAATTGCGGTTGTTGCGAAGATTCTTTTCATCCTTTAGGGTAACTCGGAAAAAATAACCGATCTGTCCATTGCTCTCCAATTTGACGCTCTTGGAAGTCTCCAGTTTAAGATCGGATCCCACTCGGGAGAGGATCTTTTCAGCTCTCGAGGCACATTCATCTAATTCACTTTTGAGCTCTATAATAGGACGAATTGAAAGTCATTACCCTTTAATCACCTGGCACGGTCGTATGCAAATTCAATACCTCCTAGTTTGTCGTCGAAATCCGCCTTGACGATGAACTCGCCTCGTTGTGCTTGGTCCAGGTCTAGAGTTGTCTCCACCATCTCTTTCAATTTGAAGAGCTTTTCATTCGCATTTCGTAATGGCTGGATGAGAACGGCTATAAAAACTGCTGCATGCTCCCCTTGATATTCCAGTAGGCAGTCGACCAGCACTGGCAAGCGACACAAGCCGAGGTACAACCTGCGTAAGAAATTATCGAGAGTTCAAGCCAACAGCTCGGGAGAACCAACAGGTATTTTGGAATTTGAATTACTTGTAGAGGTCTTGTAAGTTAGCTTTAGACTTTTGTAACTTCTTGGCTAGCCTTTGGTAATCCGGCATTCGTCGGAGGTGATCCTCTGTAATCGTTTGTCTTAATTGGACATTGTTGACAAAAGTCTCTACAACATCTAGACGTCTATCAATCCTGTCTGTAAAATAATGTTACACAAATATAATGACAAACATACTTTTGAAATTTATTGTAACACTTACTTTTATCTGTCAGCGGTTGTTTTATCCACTGAGCCAAAAGTCTCTGACCACCCGGCGTTCGACACTTGTTGAGAAGAGCGGCGATTGTACGAGGGGCTCCAGCTTTGGAAGTCAGGATCGTAGAGGTTTCGGCTCCATAAGAAGTAAGATGTAAAGCAGTTGAAGCTGCCGAATCAAGTCTCATGTACTGAGTAAAGTCAAAGTTATGTAGACTAAACTGTCCGAAATTTGTGTCGTCAGACATGAGCTATACATAAAGAACGACCCAACAGTCAATTTAAAATCATTTAGAATAGAATGTGTACAGATAAATTACGTCTAGATGTTTCACTAGGGCGGCCAGAGCTGCCATGGAATGATCTAAATTCACTTCAGGAAGTGCAGCTGCGTTTTCTTGTTGTCCTTTTTTGAAGCGCAAGAGACGATTAAGTAAACGAATTGCTTCTATGGATGAAAACTCAGCTTTTTTGTTTTCATTTACTAGCAGTCCATGACGATTCAAGACAGTTTTTGCCGTAACGTAGGCTTCACCATGTGGAATCAAAACTTCCTGTTGGTAAGTTTATACTATTATTATATTTCAACATTTGTAAGAGCTTAAGAGTAGTGCTTGCCTTTGGACTTAGTTGGACGATTAGAGATTCCAAATTTGAGAATGCTTCATTGTCTGAAAACTGTGCCACAAGTATCTTTCTTGCATAAGTGTCCACATAGGTGCATCCTACTTGATTTTCTGAGCCAATTTTGAATGCTAGAATACCAATCTGAGCAGTTATGTCAGTAGATCCGAAAATCAAGTCTTCCACTTGGGTGAGGTTTCCAGGAGATGCTTGATATTGGAGAGACCAGTCGGTTTTGGACCCAGTGTAGATTTCAATGCAGTAGTGCTTGACTAACAGTACATCACGTGCAAAGCTCTCAAAGTGACTTTTGTTGAAGACCACCGATTCCAACTTCTTAGCTCCACTCCCCAACATCTTGACTACACTGTGTGTTTTGAAGTAATCTCTTGAAGCGAGAAGGGCATCCTGCCCATGTAAGGTAAAATAGTCTCCTCGATCAAAGAATCTGAGGGTAGTGGCATGTTTCTGAAACAAAGCAATAGGTTAGTAAAGTTTTTAGTCTTTCAATCATCTGCTGTTCTTTATTTTATCATTTGCCCATGCTTACCTCTGGAAGATTTTTATAGTAACTGATGAAACCTTGTTCTTGAGGGATTTCTATACACAAAAAGAGGGTATTTAAGACAATCAGTCATTTTGTTCGAGATATTGATAAAATTAGTAAATTACCCAGTGCTGGTACATTTGAAGTTTCAATGCAAGAAGCCATGTTTGCAATCGTGCAATTTTGCTTCTCTTTATTTTTCTCGCTTTTACGCGGGGTAGTAAGAATTCTTGTCAAGACAACCGTGTTGCCAGATTAGTTATGTAAATCTTTCACTTACGATTTTCAAATTCGTTTTTTTTCTTGTAAAATTTAATTTAATTTTTTAAATGTAAAATGCGCTAAAATCGCATTGAGGACTTATTGAAACATTTTAATTAGTTTACATTAAATATTTGCATACATCAATCAATTTTTTAAATGCTCAACTATTGCTCCGAAATTGCTCTATTTTTTTTTTGTTCTTTTAAATAGGTAAGTATAACGACAGAAACGTTCTGTCTTTTTCAATTTGTATTTGTCAGCCAAGCATTGCGCATGTTGACATCCTGCAGTAAAATAAAATCCGATCCGCACGAAAGGATCGGTTATTTATTATTCCGCACTAATCGCGCACAATTAAATCCGTCAATGGAAACTGAGAATTTTTCGATTATTCTCGATTCTGATTGAAATTGGGAAGAAATCGGAACATTTTCACTTAAACAAGCGGATCGCTAATTACACCTCAAATGCCTAAATCGCTTTTCGCTTTGTACATTTTTTAAAATTCAATGCGTACATAAAAATCATTTGTATTAATCTAAAACCTCGCTTTCATCATAATCATTCATTAGAATCTGAAAAAAAATCTGCTTGCTTGCACAATTTAATGAAATTAATGTGTCCAACTGTCCATCATTGGAAAAATCACCCGTAATCATGTATTTTGAAATTTACTTCCTTCTCCTTTCCAATTCTTGATTTCCCTTTTAAATGTATTGCATAAATTCAAATGACATCCCATATTTTGAAAAAAGTTTAATTTTAAAAAATACCATTTAAATTTTTAAATTTAATTTGTTAAATTTAAAAAGGGGGGCTTTGTCGCTTATAATTATGTGGGTGCCTGGGTGGCTTCTTCTCCCATATTGTTACACGCTAAATCGGACTGGGTGTACTTAACGACACTAATTAAGTATTTGAAAGTTAAGTACATCGTAAGTGTTGTTTTTCCCGTACTTACTTAAGTATATAGAGTAACTAATTAAGTACGTGATGTACTTTAAGTACATCGAATGAGTACTTACGCATAAGTATTCAGTTTTAACTTATAAGTACTCAAAATACGTACTTAGCATTAAAAAGTTATTGGAAATTTAGAAATTTTTTTAGGTAACTTTTTTGCTTGATTTTGCCGTAAGGGTTGATCATTCCCTATTTTAAACAAAATAATATTTTGCATTTATTACCCTATGTATAGGCGAGCTTAAAATTTCTAAGTCCTAATACTATATAGAAACAGATTATTATAAGATTATTTCGTTACTTTAAGATTTTTCCGTAAGGGTTGATCATTCCCAATTTTAAACAAAATAATATTTTGCATTTATTACCCTATGTAGGCGAACTTAAAATTTCTAAGTCCTAATACTATAGAAACAGATTATTATAAGATTATTTCGATAGAATAATATAACTACAATGGCTCAGTGGTAGAGCACTCGATTAGCAGTGAAGAACACCCGTGTTCGATTCCTGGTGGAGACATATTTTTTTTTCGTACTTGGAAGCCAAGTACCCCGCATACCTAAGAAAGTACCCGATGACACTTAGTATATAAGTACATAAGGAACTAAGTAAGTATTAAATCGACACTTATAAGTGTCGATCTGCAAATCAACACTTATAAGTGTCAATAAGTATGCCCAATCCGATTTAGCGTGTACATCACATGAAAATCTTTAGTGCATTACGTGAAATGTTTTAATTTCTGTGTGTATGAGTGTGAATTTCCCTGTGGTGACGACTCAAAGAGAAGGATGTTAAACGACCTAAGGTAACCGTGAATTTGTAAATAAGGATCCGACTGCTGAATTCAAAGTTCCGGAATTACTGAAAATGAGTTATTCTCGTCGAATTATTCTGATGAAGGGCATTGGAGGGTTGAAGTCGAGGAAGCGAACTCCGACGTCCACGAACATTGTCTTCGATAACAGTTTGCCACAGCGTCTTTTGACGAAAAAAAGGAAACGAATCTATAAAATTGTTCGCCAAAAATCAAACGGCAACAAATTGTCGTCGATAGTGTTTTTTTATTTTCCTTCTCCTTTTGTTGTTGAAAATCATTCACTCTTGTGATCTGAGAGAAACCCTCGCAGACAACGAAACACAACATGGACGAGCGCAAAGTTACCTCGCTCACGTCTACGGATACTCTGGAAAACCCCTGAAGTCATTTCACGATCAACTCGTCTCTCAACTCGCAGGTAATTTATCAAATACATTTATTATATAATATGCTGGTTGGAATTCATGTTCCTAGTACTATCTTAATTTTAAAAATATCAACAAGATCATTTCAACATTTTCTAATTTGAATTAATGTGTTGGAAAAATTAATTACAGAACATACCGAATGTGACAAACAAGTGGAAGGCATTTTGAATTCCGGCGGTCCTGGCATCAACAACGGATTCACTTCAGCAAAACTCTTTAAATGTTTATCCACTCTTATTGAATCTCATCCGAAAACTGTGAAACCTATTGGAAATGAAATTGTTGCCTGTATCGTGTCTGCTCCCACGGGTAGTGACGCCGGAGTCACTTGTGCTTCAAAGTTACTCTGTTGTCGTTCCGGCGGTCGTCCTAAAAATCCTTGCATCCTCCGAAAAGTCAATTACATCGGTAAGTGAATATCAACATTTTGAAAAAAATAAAGATAAATCTAATTTCATGTCATTAGATCCGGCCAGAGATTTTAACGAAACTCGTAAAAACAAGAATTGCTGGCAGCCATATTTAATTGGCATTCCTTCTACCTGCGTTCCGTCTGTTTTCAAAATGCGGTAAACAATTCATTCATTTTCATTCAGTAAACACGCATGTAAACTCCATATTTTTCTGTTCCTTGTTTATATTTCAGGTTGGAATTCATGTCGCTCTCGGTCGCTCTCCATAATTCATCCGACTCCCGGAATGTGTGTGGAATCTCTTGAAAACAGCGGATCAGCCGGGATCAGCTACAGTGATGTTCATCGTTTGTAATGGCGAAGAAGGAAAAAAAAGTAAAAGAAATTAAAAATTAAATTTTCTTTTTTTAAAATCTTAACTTGCTGTCGGCTCTTGTTACAGCTAACGACGTCCAGCGCTTGTTTCATTTTGAAGCTGGAACAGATGATGTGATGCCCCTCTCGTTCTACCTCGTTGGTAAAAAAAAAACAATCCATTTTTTAAAATTTGATTTATTGTTTAGCAGATCTGGGAACTTCTTTCTAGCCGAAATCCTACCTATTTTGTGAAAGTATTTACGCATTTAGGTAGGATTTCGGCGTGTAAGCGGCGTCTTTTCTCATCCGTCCGGCGGATAATTTAATCAATTTCAAAATTTTCAAATTTTTTTCTTTCGCTTTATCTTTTCTCTTTTGTTATTGCGTCACAGGTAACGCAACTCGGCCAATCAACAACCAGAATTACACCGTTTGCTTCCGGACTGAGCTAATCTCAGGCATTCTATCAAGAGATCATCATCACTAACCACAAAATTTTTAATATCCTTTGTATCTTCCCTTAACATAATTTTCAGTGTTTCATGTTTTTATAATCGTAACTGTGTAATGTGATAAAAAATGACATTCTCTCTAAGAAATGCCGTATAGCAAATGGAGCCGAGGGCCAGACAAAAAAGTGTATAGACATTTTATATACACAATATATAGCAATAAGTGTATGAACTGTACAGTTTAAGCGCCTCGCGGCGAAAAAAAAATCATTATTTCTACAATTTGTATGGTGATTTTTTTCTATACAAAATCGTATAGAAAATGTATCAAGGCAGTGGTCAGGGGGCGTTTTATTTTACGGCAAAGATAAGTCGGATTAAGTGTTTTTCATTGTTATGAGTGTCTGAATGCCAGACTCTGAAAAACTTAGAAAAACGAGAACACTTTTCCTTGCAATTTAATAAAGGATAGAAGAAATGCAAATGCAAAGTGGAAATTGCATGAAAAATTGTAATGGAATCAAAAGCCTGCCGTTTTATCGATCCTGTATAATCTGCTGTGAAAATTAAGCAGTTTACCCTTTACTTGTAGTTTCTAGTTGTGAGATATCCTTACCCACCAATTTGCTCCTTATCATATCAATCAGTTAGCTCAGTTGGTAGAGCGCTAGATCTGTGTAACGAAGTTCTTAGGTTCAAATCCTCCTTCAGTCAGTTAAATTAAACTAAACGGTAAGCTTAAATGAATTTTGCCATTTAACCCCATATGGTTACTCTGACCTTGGTTTATGTTTTTTAAATGAAGGGGAGGATTAAGAATCCTTGAAAAGAAGAAAATATATCCTTGAATTTTTTATACATCGCAAACTAAAAAGGCAAAAACAAAACCCATTCATTTTTTGTACCTTTTGTATTGCGCATTTTCTATACACAACTGTACGAGCTCCATTCGTCATACAAAAAAAAATGATGCCAGCAGACATTTTTTTTTCAGAGTTCTGTCGAAAGAATGGCACGTGCGATTGCGTGCGATGCGATGGCCTGTCAAAATGCCTCGACTAACAATTTATGAGAGCTATTCCGTGTTCGTCGTGTTATTTGGCAGATCGTCTTATTGCTTTGTGACATTCGCTCGCTAGGATGAAGTTCGCCTGAACCTATGAAAATGTCCTGACTCAGTGACTCTTTATAAGTCATCTTCAATCCCCTCCATTTGTAAAATCTTTATTGTGCTTTTGTATCGATTTCTCTATTTAAAATCTGAAATTGTATTGTACGCTCATTAATCTGACTTGAATCCCGGTGCATATTTTTCCAAATTTGTAGACTAATATTATATCCTTGTATTAAGAATTCTAGTCCCAATATACCGTCCGTGATTACCTATAATACTCAGTCTCATACACTCATAAAAACACACCACCATTTCTATTTTTGACTTCTCCCTAATGAAACAAAATAATCCCCAAAAAGGCCAAATATTTTTCACGAAGTATTTCTGTACCGTGTATAGAACAGGTCAAACGTCAAATTAGTATTCCAATCACGAAAGCTGAAAAGTTAACGACGGGGCATTCGTTAACAAGGGTCAGTGTTTTGTCTTCAAGGATGAGGCATCCCGGACGATCCCGGAGACTCACCGATACACCTAGCGGCTTCTTTTTAAAAAGAGGAAATCATCTATTAAATTCTGTACCATATAATTAAGAAGCATAACAGCAACAAGCCAGGAGTGAATATACATATAAGAACTATGGCTTTCAGACTCGTAAATAAAAAACCCAAAAAATTTGGGCAGAAAGAAGAACCCGCAAGTAATAACACGTTCAACATTTCAAATTGGTTTTTGTATAAATAGGGATGAAAGGGCAGAGTGAATTTGACAGTCTTTCAACCGCTTTCGATCAAATCAGACTCTACTCATTTTGATCGAGAAAATCGAGAAATGCTGTCGAAATGTTGTCTGCTTCTTTCGGTCGTGTTGATCCTGTTACAAGATAGCCGAGCTTGTCAAGGAAGAAATCACGAAGAATTATTAGCTGCCGACAGTAGACAGCAATCAGAAAATTACTTTGCTTACGCATACGGATACACTCCTAATTTGTGGAATTCTCTGTTTTATCGACCTAGCCTTCGTTTCGTCCCAGCAACAACCGGTAATATAGTATACAAATTAAATTTTCTTCTCATCATTAAATTATTTCTTTGCTGATTTTAGTAAATGTCAGTCCATACGAAGGGAGGACTCCCGCAGCCTATCCGCAGTCGAGGACTAACCCGAATAAAAATAACTTTGCCAGCAGTAAGTAAAGTTTTAATAATGCATCATAAGAAATTTGAAAACAATTTAAATTATTTAGGCCGGGAAGATGATGACGATAAAAATGACGATAAAGAAGAAAGTCGTTTAGCTTTCGCCCTAGAGAATTACATCAGCAATAGGCCGGTGGAATTCAACAGTGGATTAAGCACCGTCAATCCTTGGGGACAGAAAATCAAAAATGTTCTCAACTTGGGTCCGATTTCTGTGAATCCTAACGTCAACTATCAAGTGGCTTCTTTCGATTCCTGCACGTCACGTAATGGCGACGCTGGAATTTGCGCATCGAGGGCCGTCTGTTCCTTATTTGGTGGCAGATCTAGCGGTACCTGCCTCTTGGGTTTAACCTGTTGCGTTAGTAAGTATAATTTTAGAATTAAATTTAAATCTGGTGAAATGATTTTCACGTTATTACACAGACACAATCAATACCTGTAACGGTGCCATGACGTTAAATAACACGTACTGGCAATCACCGGCCACGACAATCAATGCACCTTCCACCTGTTCCCTGACTGTCGTTTTGGACAACAAACGAAGAGAACAAATCAAACCCATTTGTCAAGTTAGGTAATTTAAATATAATAACAACGTAAGAAATTTTCATTTGAAAATTCAATTATTCTTTATGTTTTTATACAGATTGGATTTCGTGACATTCACGACCGCACAACCAACAGGAGGAGCATGCACAGACACTTTTGAAGTTGGTGGATCGTCTAACATTGCCCCAACTATTTGCGGAGACAACAGCGGACAGCACAGTAAGAAAAACAAACAACTTAATTCGATAAAACTGAATTGTAATTATTATTTCATCATAGTGTATCTGGATGTCCAATCGTCGGCTATCAGCTCCACCGATCTGACACTCAAATTCAATTTCGCTGCGGGTATATCCACTTATCCGTACCTTCCGCGTTCGTGGAACATCAAAGTTGCTATGCTCCCCTGCGGTGCTAATTACCTGGGTATAACATTATTCTAAAATATTTTTGAAAATTATTATAGCGCACTCTAAATATAAATATTTCTTATAATAGCTCCCAAAGATTGTCTCCAGTATTTCACAACTTCTTCTGGTAGAGTCAGTTCGTTCAACTGGCAGGACGTTTCCAGTACAGCAACACGCCAATTGAACAATCAAAATTACCGAATCTGTTTCAGAACGGAATTAATTCAAGCGCAGCCAACGGTTTAATTCTATATTATTATTATTCGGTCGTGAATGAAATAATATTTTTTAAAAATGTTGATAGAAAGCCAATCAGATTTGTCTGTCTGTTTGTTCTGTGACGAACGGTGGCGACGCCTTTTCCATAACGACGGTACAACCCGGTGGCGCTGAC
The DNA here is from genome assembly GCA_030770115.1 of Daphnia galeata. Lineage (NCBI taxonomy): Eukaryota > Metazoa > Arthropoda > Branchiopoda > Diplostraca > Daphniidae > Daphnia > Daphnia galeata. The sequence continues at coordinate 13,129,009 of CM061114.1, forward strand.
GTCGCCCTCAACAGTCCAACTTTAAAAATTTTGCGGCAACTCTCTCCGCTGTGGGCACAACTTATAGAGACACACAACAAGGAACTACGGCCGTTTGCCTTTACGATTTCCTTCTCATCGTCGGTGGCAGAGATTCCACCAATGTTGAGGCTGATCGCTATTGCGGCAACGAACTTAATCCAGCCGCAATTGGGGGACCTGCAATTGCTCCGTTGAACGCTCCTGCACCCGGTGGTTCGACTAAAAGCGTCCAAGTTTGTTGTAAGTAAAAAAACACACTGTTAAATAATGTTCATTCATTCGAATTGTGTTTTATTTTTGACAGCTTCCATAGCGCCGTTCAGACTCATTTACCGAACCGACGGAACGGAAAGTGCAGTGACTGCCGTTTCAGCGTCCAATGTAATTGGAGCATCAGCTGACACAGCCAATACGGGATTCTGTTTAGATTTTGTAGAGAAAGTTTTGTGAGTTTAATGGAGTTGAATTAGCGTCGATGAGTGTATAACCATTTAAAAAAAAATTCTATTATTTCTTCCCTCCCCCTGGTTGTGGATACGGTGGTTATTACTGGTTTGAAAGACAGGTTTATTTATCGAATAAAGACTGATTGCTTTGCCCTCGAACTTGTTTAGAGATTTTTCCGTAAGGGTTGATCATTCCCTATTTTAGAGACAAAATTATATTTTGCATTTATTAGCCTTATGGCCGAATTTTATCTTTCCTTAAAAATCAACAAATTTGTGGGAAACCATCAATTTAAAATGCATGCTATGGCAAGTTCTAAAGCTCTGCAATATTTTTTGAAGCATTGGAAACTTCTGTTTTCCACAAAGTATTATTAAAATCGGGACCCAAATAATACAGGTGGTAGGAAGGACTGGGGAAAAAAACCTATATAAAATCAAATTACAATTTTCATTGGGGAATTTCATCTTTCCTTTGAAAATACGACATATTTGTGGGATAACATCAATTTAAAAATGCATCCAATGGCAAGTTCAAAGCACTTCAATATTTTTGGAAGCATTGGAAACTGCTGTTTTCCACAAAGAATTATTAAAATAAAACCCAAATTGATTTAGTTCCTTAAAAAACCTCAGGACCAAATTTTATAATAAACAAATATTTTACCTCGTAATTGTACAATTTCTGTGAGATATGCCAATTTTTGTTTTTAGGTGTTGTAATAGGGTCTTTGCATGAAATTTCGATTGCTTTTAGATATACCTGGTCAGAATCAGTTTTTCACGCTGATTCTCATGGTATTTTTTATTTTTTTTTTAAATCAGCCGAAATGTGTGTATTTTTAATTTAAAGTTCAAATAAGCTCCTCCCATTTCAAAACGGGCCCTCAGCCATTTTTCATGGGCGGAGCCTAATTTGTGATGAATTTGTAGACGACGCTCACCAAAGTAATCAAACTTCTCACTAAAATTTTTTTTTTATTTATTTTTTTATTGTTTTCATTTTGATTTCTGATACAAAACTTTGTTTTGGTTTTTTTTAGGCGATTCTCGGCATAATGAAAGTCATTATCAGAAATCTGGCAACGCATGCATCCAACTCGGCCATGCCGAATCAGAAAATAACGGTGTCGCAACCCTGTTGAAGTGATAGTCTTCTTAGTAACAGACGATCACTGTTTAACTTTCATCTCTGTTGAGTAGGCGAAATATTGGAAGCCTTTTTCTCAGGTTTCAGGTAAGTTCTTTTAATTCTTTTTGCTGTTAGCTTGGCATGCTATGTGTAAAAATGTCAGTTTTCCATTGTGATAAAAAGGTAGTGGTATTTTTGAAAAGTTAGAATGCATTGCTTCTATGAAATGGTCAAATGATGATTTCTCATGGTTCCAGAGCTTAATGAAGACAAAATTGCTTGAACTAGGGCGAACTGATGATCAGAATATCTATTGTATTGTTTCAAATGTAAGAATGTGCATTTATGTGTGGATCTTTATTGTTCTAATTTTCTGTCATTACTATATTAGATAAAGGTGAAAGGGAAAGGATGGCTCTGTTGGGGATGTCATTGGATTCCCGAATATCATATTGAAATGCCACTTCATTGATGCCATTTGATAAGGGTATGGGTCTTGACGGGTAAGATTCATTCCCTGTTACTATGCTGAAGTCAACCCCTAAACATGCAGTGATAATGCCCTGTTCTAAATGTGTTACCATTTGGCTTGAAATGGAATTTTTTAAAACCTGTTTTAGATTGTTCAGCAGTACCAAGGATTGTTGCCCTGACTACTGTGATTGCATGATTACTAATTAGATGCTTCTGGGTTTTCCCTAAAATCATTTGCTAAGGTATTCATGGTTAATATCGTCACATGAGCCTCAGAGTCACCGGTTTGACGTATCCTTAGTATACCGATGCAAGAGGATCTCGTAAAGTAAAGATCTAATCAGTTATGCTCTATCGCTTAATTCATTTCAGCTGATGAATCATCTTTGTTAGATACATGTTGTTGTTGTTGTTTCAAATTAAATTTCTGATTGATATTTTCTAAAGGATTTTGGGGTTAGTCCATGACGTGTTTTATCTGCGTCGATTACTATTTCTACGTTTAACTTAACGTGAGTTTTTTTCCTTACGTTTGTATTTTAAACTGCATGAAGTGATGATAACCTTGAGAGCCAATTCTTGAATTTTAATGAAATTGAATGATATGACTGATTTCAATTGTTTAGTATTGTATTGTGTGTAACAGTGTGGTGGGTTTTAATTGTTTTCGTTTTGTGTACAGGTTTCAGCATTCATGCAGTTCCAAAAAAGGTAAGTTCTTGTTCTGTATTATCTTTTTGTACAATTGAGATGATGAGAACGCTTTAAAAGCTAATTCAGAGTACCTTGGTGAATCATAATGCCTTCCTTTTGATCGCTCATTAAATTTCCGACCTTTTCTACTACAATAAGGTAGTACTAATAATTCAATTTTTTCTAGTTAGACATCTGGTGAATCTGGGACTGCCTTTTATGTACTGTGATGTGCAGCACGTGTTCCTGCCGTCTGTGAAGAAACACTCGGTTAATTTTCAAATTAAACTATTGGTTATTGCATGTGTATAGCATTAAATTGACTAGTTTTCTGTTACATAGTTGCGTTGGTGATAAACTTCTTCCTGGCTTGTCTACGAACAACGACTCTAAAATAAGGTAATGTTAAAAGTGACGTTACTACCATTGAATAAAAAATATTGAATAAAACCATTGAATATAAATTATTGTGATGAAAACGAGTTACCGTTTGAATTGTATGAAACTAGTACCTCTGGCTGCTTTTTAACTGACCGATAACACATTAGGATAGGCGTTTGTACGTTTAGTTCTTTTGTAACATTGCTTTTACTCATCTTTAGGATTGCTGCTTTAGGTGTGGAATTGTGGATATTCCTACCAGTATTGAAACATTATCTTTGGCAAGAAATAAGAACTAGTTGTCGGGTTTGCAAGAGCTGTTAATAACTAATACATGTGATAACAGTATTCCCGCTTGTATTGGCAATTGGCACCATGTGTTATTGACATGGTCGGAAGCGGAGGTTATATTTCTACTCATTAAAAAATTCAGTATGTTCATGCCTCTGTTTCATGTAATCGGGTTCCAAAATGCACTTTCGCAGGTTGAAGTAGTTGAATTCTTCATTCGGTTTAGTTAAATCAGGCACTATTCGCTTTTCATATATCCAGTAGTTACAGCTTCGCTCTCTATCGTGGCCGTGGGAGGTGAATGGTTTTAACTAATCATTGCAACTTGTTTGTAAGTATTGCGATCCGTGTATCGACTGTCGCCCACCCATTTCGAGTTTTAAATCATCGGTTTCTTCCTCTTGCTACGTTGCTTGAGTCATCCACTGCCATGGAATTCCATTCAAGGATCGGCTTGCTCTTTCTCTACAGGGATTAGCCGCACGTCGAAACATCAAAGGTAAAAACGTTATAAAATTCTTCATTAGTTTTACATCTGAAATTGTTTTATTTTTTTATTTTTTAGACTTTACTAAGCCTCATCTTTCATCAGCTAGGAAATATTGGACGTTTTAGGAAGCTACTATTCAGCTGGAAAAAGATCTTTAGATTGAACCAAAGTTTTCTGTTGGCTTTTTATTTCTAGGCTGTAAATCTTAATAAAATGTTTTCAGCCTGTGACAGAATTTTAATGTTTATCATTTTGAGTGTTTACGTTTGCGTAAGTTTAACCAGTAGATGGATTCGACCAGTTGTATTATTACCACTAGTTTTAATTTTTCTCGTAGGCTCATTTCTCTTTATATACAGGCGTTCCGTTAATCTGCTGTTTTTATCTAATATTAGTAATATTATGAGCTTTTCCCCTCCTTATTCGCGGGAATCTGACGTGAGCTATTCTTTTCATAGTTATTTCCTTCGGTTATAAACTTGATATTCTTTAATAGTTTTAAATAGGCTGGGTTGTCTTTACATTTGTATTATAAACGATAAACATTATTACATTTGACAATAAGTTCGACAATATGGGTTTAGTTGAATACAAACAGCTCCGAGTTTTCCAATTTGATAATTGATAAATGAATTTCAAAAAAACAAACTAAGAAATTATTTTATGCAAATGAAAATCTTTAAATTACAATTGACAATTTGGCAAAAGTGGAGAATTTTTTAATGGCTGCCGTATTCTCTTGTGTGCTGTTGTGTCTAATATGGTCAAAAAATTAGTCACAATTCACGCTGGTAAATTCTAATTCCTCTCTTTGTGGTGTATTTGGCGCTTTTTTCACGTTGATAAAACTAACGTCATTTTTGAAAAATCCGCCAACCCGCATCCATTACCGGCACCTAGTTGGCGAAATGTGTACTAGTCTGTGAAATCAAGTCTCTCTTAGTGTGTCAAACCTGACAGAACGTCATCCATTTGTCTCAACCGTTCAAGCTTGAAAGGTGCATTCATTTTTCATTCATATATTCGTCGAGTCAGTGCTGAGTGTAATTCACATTTTCTTCTTGGCATCATTTGAAAATCTACTGAAATGGCATCGGCCAGCTCAAAACTGAAGAGTGTATTCGTCTCGTTTTTGAAGCTGTTAACAAGAACTCTTTTTCTTTATTAAGAAAAGTGAAAAATACTTACAGTGGAATTCAATTACTAACTAGTTTAGCCGAATGCAACGAGAAAGGTGAAACCCCTCTGGCAATTGCCATTAAAAGTAATTATGTTTTTGTTGTGAAAGAGATAATGAAATTCCTGATAAATGTGCCAGACAATGTGGAGCACCAGCTTAAACCAACATTTGTCATTAATCAACTCTTACGCCAAATTCCAATTAAACAATTGATTGACACTCTGATTCATGAGCAATTTAATCCAAAGTGGTTGATGTTCATTTCAAAAATTATCATCGAGTCCAACTCACTCACTCAAGAGGACAAAATTATTTTACTAGAAGTGTTTGGTGCTGCTTTAATCACCCGACTATGTCTTGGAAATTTTGATGAAGGGGACTTAGAGGAGGCATTGTGTGGACTAGAGTGCTGGAGGGAAGCCATGTCTCTTCATTACTTCCCAACTGAAGATGGAGATGGTCCTCTTCCCAAATTACCAAATGTTCATGTTCCATCTGTGTTATCTTCTGTTATTTTTGGATCTGCTGTTGAAGTGGCTACCAGAGAAGAACTGGATCTATTGCAGCAAGATTTCGAACGTAATTACTTGACGGACGTTGGTATGCGAATTCCTTGTGTCAAGCGGATGGTCATTCAAGCTCTTCTCGTTATTCGAAGAATTTCCGCTCAAGAACATCTCGGGCATCCACATTGGTTTTATCTCCAAAGTTTGCTCCATCTTGCTGGTTTCTTTAGGGAGTTTGAAGACCGTTTTCACATTAAAATTTATCTGTTTATCCTGGAAGAACTGAATGGATTCGACCCAAATTTATTTTCCCTCAGATCATTTGAACTTTTCATCACAACACTGAGATTGGTGTCCTACCATTTCGTCTCTTATTTAACAGTACCGCCAAATAGTCCAGAAGGAAGAGATCTGAATTATGCCAATCTCCTGATGATCACCAAATTGAGTACTAAAATCCAGTTCAATCATCCTTATTTTGAGAATTCAGCGAACACAACGATCGAGAAAACGCTGCGTGTTAATATCTTGGTCTATCAACTCGTGTTCATTCTGGATTCAATTTCCTCTCGGATGACGAGCGAAGAGCAACTAAAATTGGAAAAGTTATATTGCGATTTCTTCCGCGACTTTCCAGAACGTACGACCACTGTTTTACACGGGGCAGTGTTAAATATTTGGGATTCTACGAATTACGAACGACTACAGACCATCCAACGGCTTCTTCAATTTGGAGCTGATCCGAACGCCATCGACGAGAACGGTCGAAATCCGCTTCACTTTTTGGCCAAATGGACCCAGTTTAATGATATGGACGAGTCTGTGCCTTTCTTTCAAGTTCTGTTGGATGCAGGAGCTCATCTTGACGTGGCTACAGATGACGGAAAAACTGTCCTCTGTATTTTGAAGGAAAATTTTGAAGGAAAAGTTCATCCTTACTTCGAGTCACTTATCAACTCTGCGTTACCCTTGAGTTGTTATTGTGTTCGAGTCATCCGACGACATGGAGTCCCATTCGAGGATCGACTTTCTCCTCGTCTCAAGAAACTCATCTCAATTCACAACGCCATTGAAGGTAAACAAATAATAAATCATTCAACTTTTCTAGCGAAATAATTTTTAAAAAAATCATTATCCAGCCTCAATCGATCTCCATCAACCTCGTTCTGGGAGCTGCTCAAACTATTCAACTTGAATTTCTCAAGATTTGAACGAACACAGAACTGGAAGGTGTAAGTATCAAATTCGATTTATGATGGAAGATTCTTATAGTTTCAACTAACGTTTGAATTTCATGTCTTTGTTAGATTTGTCATCGTATTCGTCGGCGTATTCTGATGACGCAACTGGTCAGAGGAAAGGACTGCTTCCTAACTGCGCAGCATAATATATCTTGGATGTAACTCTCTTTTGTGTTTAAATGACCTCAGTGTCACTAAATAAAGTTTCTGGTTCATTCTTTACTTATTGTTTCGTAAATTGATATGATACCGTTACATCGTATAATTTCTTTCGAAAATCTATTTAGAGTTTGTAGTGTACGTTAGGTTAACTGAAAGAATTGAAAGTGCTCATCAGGTTATCAAGGCGATTTGCGTTCTATTACCAAGGTAAAATAAATTCAACATGTTGAAAACAAAATTTGAATTGAAAACAAAAATTTCTGGTTGTAAAATTGATTTGTTGTTACTTTTCCCGTTTTCCGGTCTAGTCATCGCGATCGATGTTTATTTGGTTAGGGGGTGTGGCGACGTATTCCTTGCCTCTCACATCATTAAAGAAAACCAGCAAAAAACCCCAGGATGAATTCCCTTTTTTCAAATTTCTGATGACGTTGTTGCGTAATCGGAAGGGAAAATCGACAAAGGACAGGGACCGAAAAAAGAGAAAAGTGTTGTGCGTTTTTACAGTGGAAAACTGAATTCTATGAAGGCCAAAATTCATGACGCTAGATGTCCTTCGCCGTTGTTGTCCTTGTCTTTTGGAAATTTGGAAAATGTCTTCTCTGATTGATATTTTTTTCGATTTATTTGTGGTTTACTGGATAAATTCAACCATAATTTCGTAAGTAAGTTAACTAAGAGCGTTACTACATAACTTGAGTTAATATATGCACCCAAATTCTACTTGAAATTCGAAATAATGTGTGTATTGAAAACCTGTTGCCATTTTCAGGTCTGACAGAACCAGCCTACATTGCTTAATCAACTAGTCGCTTAATGTTCCTTCACTCCTTGTTCCGGTTTTTATTCCCCTTTCTGCTGCAGAAATTCAACTTAGTTACCCAAGAATTGTAGCATTACATGCACTCCATTGGTAAGCATATTTTTTCGATTCTAAAAATGGATTCTTTATGGTAGCACATACGATTTTAAGTTTAACCATCTTTTAATTGTCATTTAATTTGCAGGTTCATCTATCTTGTCTCCTATTGCTAGGTGAAATGAGTTTGCATGAAGTGCAAGTCTACCTTGATCGAGAAGGCGTCTCTGGTTTAGTTGCCGAATTGAAATCGTCTTTATCGCCAAACGTCTTCATTGAAGCGGTTCAATTGGGTATCGCTCTATTGGAAGGTGTCAATCCGGTCATCCAGCGGGGTCTCTACACAAAATTGCAGTCGGCCGAAACGAGCGCCATCTTTTTCAAGGTGTTTCACGACAAAGTGAAAGAGTCGCAAGCTGAAATCTGGTCCACCATGTCGGTCAACACCACCGAAATGGCTTCGGCTGGCAACAACAAACATCATGACTCTCATAATGAAATCAAAGAGAATTACCCCTACGAAATGAAGATGAAACATCAACGTATTTTCCCCGAAAGAGCCTCGAACGGTAACGTAGATGTAGGGGAACGTTTGGACTTTTACAATGACCCATGGAACATCTCCAGGTTGGATGATTCGACTACATTTCCAAAGCCGACAAGACGGAACTGGGAACCAGACAAAGTCGTCAGCAATTTAGCGCTCATGTCCGTATGTCTTCCTGCAACGATGAAGGGCTCTCTTACACTTGCGAAACAAAGTAAAAAGGACCGTACATTAGCTTGAGCGATTGTTGAAACGATTGTAAAACTGTCGTAAATTTTTGTTCACAGGATCCGCTCCAACGGAATTCGCAAAATTTACAAGACGAGGTACAATTGCTGTTACGGTACCGTTCGTGAAGCAGGTGAATTTGGTTGTCACGCTGTCGAGTTGCGTAGCCTCCAGGTACATAATGCGGATTTTAATTTTTTTTGTGTTGAGTAATAACAGACTGGTCACTAACCCTTGTTCAAACGAATACATCTATTGCAACAATAGGAAACCGTTTTCGCACTTGGCGGGCGCAGTTTTCTTTCGCTAATGGCCGAGGCTGAAGTTGACCCGAAATTCTTGAACCAAAACCACACGTACTTTGTTCCAGTTGATCGCTCTTCACCGGCGCCCAGTGACGTCGCTAATGATGTGGTAATTATTTCATCAATTGCTTAAATTTCAAACTTCGTCTAACAATTAAATGGTTCTAACACGCAGAATACTCAGAATGAAGGGCAAACGACTGATGTTAAACAGGACGAACCGGTACGCTTGCGTCGCCAGGCCACAAACATTATGCGGATGGATGTTGATCCCCGTGACATGACCGAAGTCCGCACAGTCGTCCGCGGTCACATGGTGCGCGGAATCTACCTCACTTCAAATTTCCGCGATGAACAGGTAATTTCAATTAACTAATCGATATCATTCCTTGGATTTTACAATTCTTTTTTCCTTTCGCAGCTGTTGGACACGGAAGACAGCGAAGCCAAGATCCGCATCAATATGTACAACGCTCCAGCCCGGATTTATACAGCCAATTGCGTGCGTTTGGTCTCGACGAACAATTACGCTCACCAGGGTGTCATCCACATGCTCGATGGAGTCATGAAACCTGCCACCAAGACAATCGCTCAGTTGCTGGAATCCGATCCTCATTTTTCGTCCTTCCGAAACGTAATTTAGTTTTAAGACGATTAATGAAGGTTAAATTAATCAAATGATATCATTTTCTGATTTGATTTGAAATAGTTCTTAAAGATCAAGATACCGCCATGTTCAGTCAGCCCGGACAGTTGACAGTGTTCGCTCCAACTGATGACGCTTTCGCCAAATTGAATCCGGAATTGAGGGAACGTCTCATGAAAGGCCAGGGATGCGTTCACAGCGTAGTTGAACACCATGTGTTGCCCAATGTTATCTGCTCGACTGTCATTCAATGGCGTGCCCGTTCGACTTCTCTGCTCGGTTCTTCCCTGCTGCTGGAACGTGATCTGGAGGGCAAACTCTACGTTAACGGCAAACTGGTGATTACTTGCGACGTTGTGGCCTCTAACGGCGTTCTTCATGTCATCGATGGCGTCCTCATTCCAGAAAACGCTCGCAGCTTTAGTCAACTACTCTCTTCGCACAATCTCACCGAGCTGGCCCGTTTTAGTTGAAGCCGCAGGTACAATTTCATGTTGGCGACTTTTTGTTGTTATCAGCCAATGTTTTTAAATAACGGTCGATTTATTCACACTTGAAAAAAAAAGGAATGGCACCCATGTTGGATTCCCTCACCAATGCCACACTGTTCGCTCCAAATAACTACGCCATCCGTTCCATTCCCGATGAGATCAAACAGTCGTGGATGACAAATCCCAAAAACTGAAACAAGTTCTCATGTACCATAGTTCAACCCGGAGTCCGCCAGGCCGGCTTAGCCAATAATCAAATGGTCGAGACTGGACTCAAGGGCCAGAGTGTCCGCATAAACTTTTATCAATCGGTAAGTTATTCTAAAAGAGGTTTTTCTCTCTCAAATTTAATTATACTATAATAATTAACCTTTTTTTTAATAGATGCCGTTCTTTAATGCGGCACCAATTCGGGCCAGCGTACAATGCGGCTCGGTTCTCCGCTGGGAACAGGATGCTCGTAATGGTAATGTCCACATTATTGATCGAGTTATGATCCCACCATAATCTTTTTAATCGATTCATTAACCCAACGGAGCTTTGAATGTTGGTCAATAGGACACCAGACTCAATGAAATCCTCAATGCTGAGGGCACTTACACCGTTCTAGCACCTCCTGATGTTGCCTTCTATTAAATGCCCGAAGAAGTCTTATCCGAAATTACAAAAAAAAATCCTCGTAAAGCCGCCACTATTTTGAAACAACACATTTTACCCGGTAATTTCCATATAGATTAGCCTAATTTGTTTTGATGTGCAGCAATAAATGTTTTTCTTTCTTAGAACATATGTGCTGTTCTGGGTTCCGCGGTGATTGGTTCACTAGCAACCGAACGTTTGGACTTTTACAATGACCCATGGAACAGCTCCAGGTTGGATGATTCGACTACAACAACGTTGAGTTCTGTCAAATCTACGCTGGAAGATTTGATGAGACAACACGCTACCCAAATCGGTACAAACCCTTAACACATAATTTGATTGAATAATTTATAAAATAACTCTTCTTTTTATTTAACTACGGTTACCGATTCAGACATGGGTCTAAATTATCGGCCAAGGTTCTCGTGATGTTGCCCGTCTTCCGCTATCTGCAGTTGCTGTGTGAAAATCACTATCGAGACTTGCAAAACTTTTTGCGGGCCCAGTCCAATAAAAACAGCTACAATTTGGTCTCCGAGACACTCATGTTCCATGACGGCATTTGCGGATCGACGACGGGCGAATTGGGTCTTCTCGGCCTCTACATCAATGAGCACAACGTCGCCCTCATCAACCAAACCCTGGAAACATTGACGGAATATTGTCAAGGGCCTTGTCACGAAAACCAGAACTGCATCGCCACTCACGAATCGAATGGACTTGACATAATCACGGCTCTCCTTTTAACATACATCAATCCATTAGGTAATAGTTTCCCTTAATTCAATTTATTCATTTGATTCCAATGTTTTAAATTATCCAGAACAACGAAGAATGGATCTTGTTTTAGAATTGAAAAAACAATGCCTCAAAGTTATTGCTAGCCGTCATGGAGAGTTGTGAACTTGTGATGACAGCGAGAATGCGGAAAGGATTTTGTACAACATGAATCCTCGCCAGCTAGTGGATGTTGCCTGCAAAGCCTATCGTCAAAAGTTGGTTGGCGGTGAAGAGGCGGCTAGTAGTCCGAAAGAAGTCGGACACAACATTTACATTCTGTGCCGCAATCAATTGGCGCAACACAAAAAAGAATTGGATGCGTTGATGAAACCGCCACCAGTAGACGGAGTTAGCGGCGATGCTGCTTTGCAGTACTACGCAAATCACACGGCGTAGATAGAAATTGTCCGTCACGATCGAACGATGGAGCAAGCCCCATTCCGGAAATGTGCGAATATTTGACCAACGACACAAAAGTGCGCGTCCTTAATACGACGGAGCGCGATGACCAAGGATCAAAAGTGGCCGTATTTTTCGAAGGTGTCGACGACATGTTTGACGAGATGAAATGGCAAAAGAAACTACGAGGACAGCCATTCTTCTTTTGGGTCAGCTCGCACATGTCCATCTGGAGTCAAATCCTCTTCAACTTAACTTAAATTCAGTAAAAAATTCGTAAGTAAGTTAACCTAGAACATTACTTCATAACTATATTTACTAAAATGCCTAAATTCTACTTGAAATCAAAGAAAATGTGTATTGTATATCTGTAACCTATGCTTGTCATTTTCAGGTCTGGCAGAACCATATTAATTGCCTACTTGAAGAACTAGTGACACAATTGTTTCCTGTTTCAATTTCCCCTTCTGCTGAAAAAATCCAACTTCATTCTCCAGCTGTTGCAGAATTACACTCAGGTAAGCATGTCTTTCTCAGTCTACTATTTCAGAGAAAATGTGGAATTGAAAATGTCTAATCTAATGCATTTATTATCTTTACTGTTTTAGAAGAGCCTTGAAGATTCATTAAACCATCAGCTATTTTGTTAACTGATGAAGGTAAAATAATTGGCTTTATCACAATAGTTTTCAAATGTCTAACATATTATTTATTTTTTCAGGTTTTATAGGAATGGCTGTTCTTTTGAACTCCAGCCATCACATGGTAGCAGAAAGCATATGTTCTTTCAGAAAAAGTGAGTATTGTCTTGTCTTACAGTATTTTGTATGTTATAATAATAAAATCTTTCCTATCGGTACAGGGAAAAAATCATCACCTCACTCGATCCCATTCACCCCATTTTCTGGACAGCGACAGAATAGAAAACTTGCTCAGTGTTACTACATGTAAATTAAATTAAATGTCACTCAACCGGAAAATTGCTTTAAATATTTATTTTTTTATTTAGCAGCTTTGGTAATGACCGGCCACCGTCGCCCGAGAACACTATGATATATCAAAGTGGACCATTGATGGCGGTATCGTACAAGTTCAACTCGGATAGACTCATCAGACCAGACTCACTCCATTATCTGGCTGAGCCTTGAAAACCTGGCTGGTATTACCATGTGTAAGTCTGCTTGTGAGATCTTTAAATAGAATTGTAGTTAACCCCTTTATTTCTTCATTTAGCCATTTCGGTAAAAGCCAGGAGGATTCATCCTAGAAGAACATCGAATGAACGCGTCCCTTCTTCAAGTTGCCAACGTGGATCATCTATTCATCTTGTATTGCTGTGGTATTTATGTTTTTTTTTAGTTTATCCGTTGGCTGCCACACCTTTGTTCTCCCCATGTTAGCTCTCCTAGGGGCTCGCACTGTTTGATCTTGTGGTCTAAATGCCATAAGATAGAACAGTTGCACTTGCCTATTTACAGTATTCGCCGAAAGGCGCCGTTAGGTCTTTGCACCACAGTGCACCATAGGGACTTCCCCCTTGTTCGACCCGCGTGATGGATTCTAGATGCGTGCACTCAGCTTCTCCCATCACCGTGTCAGCCCGGACTTGTCAGCAATGGCAAGTCCCACCTTGGTCGTAGATCCTTCGGACACGGCGAGTAGAAAGTAGAAAGAGCAACCTACGGGTTGTATGGCGTGGCAGCCAACGGGTAAACTATGTGTATGTTATGTTGTATGTATATACTGTGTTCCGTAAAATTGTGTGGAACTGTGGGTGGAGGTGGGACTTAATAAATAACACAATTCTATTATCATTTATCTTGTGTATTTAATTTATTATGACAAAATATTAAGAAGTGCAATAGACTGACTGAAATACTATAACCCAAACTTTTAGAAAATAATGAAAACAAAAGTAGTTTCAAATTCTGAATAGAGATCTGAAGTCCTTAGGATTGGTTAACAGCATATGCAGAACAGTGTCTTGATTTCTTGAAACACGAATAATCTTTTGCTAAGTATCTAAAACATGATGTGACATCTGCATCGCGTTGGCAAAAGAGTTTTTTTGGCCATAACTGGATGAGGTAAGCCCAACAAAGAAATGAATCCAGCCACAGATCCAACACTTACAAGAGCTTTGGTCTGGACAGATACGCCTGATGCAATGTTAGTGAGAGAACATCAGGGCTAGAATAACAAAAGCATGGTTAGTAAAAAATCAGAAAAACAATCAAACATAATGCTTACTTGATGACATGACAGAGGAACTCTACCATCTTTGGGGATTTGTACAGCATTAATGAGGATGCCCATGGATGAATTGCGTTTTCTACTGAAGATTTTCCAGGCAGCACGGGTTGCAGTGAATTCTTATTTTCAGCACCACTATTGATACCTGACATTTAAAAAATTATCAGTCGTGTTGAAAAAAACTTAAAATGCTTGACAAATAAAAAATTTTGAAGTGAAACTTGGTGAGTCACAGCAAAGTTTTAACTTAAGAAAAAACTAGAACACAATTTGATCCTAGAACCTTAAAGGTATTCAATCTAAATGATGAATACATGAATAAAAATCTAAATGCAAATACGGTAAATTCGAACCTACCTTGTTGAAATTGTTTGGTTTGTTCTCGTTCTCTCTCGAGTCGGCACAAATGGTGGCCGCCATATTGAAAAATTCATTAGACGTTGCCATGTATATGTCGAGAATCCAGTCTTAAGGAAGAGTGTCTAATGACTGACGCTAGATGTCCTAATTCAAGTGTCAACAGTAACATTCGTCTGCTGTTGCTATGACAACTTTCGTCAGTTCAACTGACTCAGTTGCTTATGAGTGTTGTGATTGATTGTGAACTTGTAATGAAACGTCGGTGTCAACTCTGTATTCCAGTTTCTTTATTTGTTACCCAGTAATAGTGTTATCGAAAATTTCATCTCGACATTCGGATACTGTGCAACTTAATTTTGCAGTGGAATATGCACAAAAGTGAACCAAACACCATAAACAACTTCCAGGACAACTTCAGATTCAAATTTTTCAAGTAAGTTTTTTGTGATTACTGATTTTACTAGTTAGAAAACAAAGCTCATTTTTCAGATAAAAAAAAAACAGCGCCCTTCTGTACTTCCGGTTTCTAAATGTGCTTATAGCTAAGTAACCATTGAGCTGACGCAAAAAAGAACCTGATTTTCATGATCCTCGTAAAAAATGTGTTAAAATTCATGTTTCCATCCAAAATACCCGAAAATCGTCGAAAATCGCAAAAATCTACGTACTATAGTTCAGAGAAATTTTTTTTGGGCCATGTCATGGATTTCGTTTTAAATACATCTTTACTACCTGAAATTTGATGGAAATCACGAATCCGTTAGTTATTTTTATCTCAGCTTAATAGTTGAGGAGCTATCGGTCTATTTCCGGTGTACTTCCGGCCAAAATTGACTTTTCTAATTGCCTAAAAGTAAAAAGTGAACTTTATTCTCCACATAGTTTCTATCAATTTAAGCATATTTTAAGTAAAGAAGAAGTAGGCTATTTAAGATTTATTCGTGTTCAAAGAATTGCTGGATTTGCAATCCAGTCTTTAGCATGAGTGTCTAATTACTGACGCTAGATGTCCTTCGCTGTTGTTGTCCTTGTCTTTGGAAAATGTCTTCTTCCTCTGTGTGTTATTTTTTCGATTTATTTGTTATATTCTGGATAAATTCAACCCTGATTTCGTAAGTAAGTAAACCTAGAGGATTAATACATAGCTATGGTTACTAAAATGCCTAAGTTCTACTTGAAATCAAAGAAAATGTGTGAATTGTATATCTGTAAGACTGTAACCTACGGTTGTCATTTTCAGGTCTGCCAGAACAATTTCCCCCTTCTGCTGAAAATCCAACTTCATTCCCCTGCTGTTGTAGAATTACAATAAGGTAAGCATGTCTTTCTGATTCAACCATTTCAGAGAAAATGTGGCATAAATGCCTAATCAAATGCATTTATTATCTTTTTCATTTTAGCAGCAATCATCATTAGCGTTATTAGCTGTTCTCTTGAACTACAGTCATCACATGGGAGCAGGAAGCTTCATTATTCTTCGTTCAGAAAATGTGAGTATTGTCTTCTCATAATTTGTATGTAATCTAATGATAAAATCTTTTCTTTTGTCTACAGTCATAATCATCTCACTTTAATCATCATCCCATCAAATCACTCATCAAGTCATCATCATCCCACTTGAATCGTCATCCCATCAAATCACTCATCAAGTCATCATCATCCCATTCTCTGGATCAGCCAAGAAAGCCTTACTGGTATTACCATGTGTAAGTCTGCTTGTCTCATCTCTAAACTAAATAGAATTGTAGTTAACCCCTTTTATGTATGTAGCTTTTTCGGTAATAACCGGGAGGATGCAGCCTAAAAGAACATCGAAAGAACCCCATCTCTTCTTCAAGTGTCAACGTGGATCATCATCATCATCTGTTCATCTTGTATTGCTGTGGTATTTATGTTTTTGTTAGTTTATCCGTTGGCTGCCACGCCTTTGTTTCCCCCACGTTAGCTTGTTCCGCCGAAAGGCGCGTCTTGTGTGCACCATAGGGACTTCCCCCTTGTCGATGTGGTGATGGGTTGTAGATGCGTGCACGCTATTTACTACTCCCATCACCGTGTCAGCCCGGACTTGTCAGCAATGACAAGTCCCACTTTGGTCGTGGATCCTTCGGACACGACGTGTAGAGTAGTACAAAGAGCAACCTATGGGTTGTATGGCGTGGCAGCCAACGGGTAAACTATTTGTATGTTTGTATAATTGTTTATGTTATTGTATGTAAAATCGCGGTGGAATTGTGGGTGGAGGTGGGACAATAAAATGCAATTCCTTTACATTCTTCACTTTTATTTGTCGTTAATTGTTACATAGGAAGTCAATATTTAGCTTCATGAAAATACATCACCCAATTCTTTATTATATAAAATTAGAAAACTCTAGTCTTAATCCTTAACAGTAATTGCAGAAGTATTTCTGTCTCGAAATTTTTCATGTCTCGATTTTCTCGCCAGACAACCTTAATTAGTAAATGGAACAAAATTCATGTACAGAAATGTGTAAATCCCATTATAACAAGACAATCTATAAAACGAAAAAAAAAAGAAGAAAAAATCCCCAGGGACTTCAAGGAATGAATCATTCCATAACGATGGAAAGTCGAAAGCCAAACAGTATGACGAGAAAACAGGATTGCTTAATCACTACAGCAAATTTCTCTATGGTGCCTCTGATAAAAGAAAAAGACCCAGAAATCCTTTGAAAAAATTGTCCAATTTTTGAATTGAGTTCCTGTCCCAACAAAGCTCTTAATTGATTATTATAAGACAAGAAATTAAAAAGTCGCGTATTTCAGGGGGTCGAAATTGCAAAGGGAAATGAGCGACAGGGTGTAAACTACACGGTAAGGGCTGCAATGGAAGAATATTTTCGACAAGATTAATAGCACAACAAAAATGTGGGATGCAATCCAATATTGAATAAGGTTTTGAGTGAAGCTGCAGTTACTTGTCTTGATTATAAAGAGTTAGGATTTTTTCAAGTTGGGTATTGCAACTTTGAATTTGTTTAAATGAGTTGGTTCAATTGGTAAATTCTAACTTACAGACCACCCAAAAACAGCTGTCAACCCATTTTCTTTCTACTGGAAGAACTAGAAGAGTTACTCATAGTATTAAGTATGGTTCAATATCCACAGTTCTACACTACTAAAAGACAAGCCATATAAGCCGATGGTTGCAAGCTCCATTTTCTGATGTGGGATTCCAGTTAACACAGCACCCTCTCATTCAGAAACATACTTTTCATGGTATGGCAGTGAGGAAACCTAAAATAAGCAAAATATATGGTTTATAGAAATTTGAAACAATATCTCAAAACTACCACAGACCACGAAGTCTGTGAAACTACCCATTGAGCTCAACTTTACCAGACAATGAAAATAAAAACTTAATACAATGCCAGGGGAGACTGGTTGAAGAATTTGGTGTAAAACTAGAAGGTTGTAAGAATGAAACTGAAAAATGTCGGCCATTAGTTCTACCAATTGGCATATCTAGCAACGTAAGGCGAAATACAATTTTGTAGAACTCATACATCGTAATTTTTAATTCTATAAGTGCGGAAATTGTTCAAACACGTTGAGTAGTAATAACTGATAAGAAATAAATAAAAATAAATTGATACAAATAAAAAGAAATGTAGGGTTACGGATTTTATGTAGAAAACCATCTATCGAAGCAGGAACTAAAAAACCACGCGAGTATGTAGCAGACGATGGACGACTCTGATGAGTAGTGCGAATTCTTCTCCTAGGTGTCTCTGCTTAGATCAGCAAACGCGGTATTTTTGAAAAAATGTGGCTACCGTTCTAGTGTTCTACCGCCCTGACATAAAGGTTGTTAGACCACACATTTAGTTGGTGCACAAATGGTCTATCCTAGCTCAGGTCTATCCTATTCTTGTGCTGATCTTCTTTTGTTGCTAACAAAACTAAATTTGTACGCCTGCCATTGGAAATTGATTCCTCGTGGTATCAATGATTCTATCCATTAACTCCATGTATAACAACAGTAAATAAGAAAACAACTTGAAAGGGACAGGAAGGAAGTATAAACGCGCTTTCCATTCAAAACCAGGTACTAGTGACACGAACGTCATAAGAATAAGATGAAAAGGACGTACGTATTGGACGTGACTGCAAAATGACGTCACATTATCTAGCTAGAAAATGTAGTACAAACGTCAAATAGGATTTATACATACACCCCTGCCTCTTCACTCCCAAAATAAATAATACGGTCGTTTTGGCTCGATTGACTACAGCGACTCGGAAATCAAGGTACAAAACCAGGCGATTTATTCCCATTTCAAATGTTGAAAGAGTTAGTCAGACAACAAGCGACCAACTCAAAACTGCGGAGACAAGTCAATGAGACGAAAAACAGTTGGTTTCCATTCAAATAACTGTGACACTGTCCTAGCGTCTTTCAATTATCTTGAAAGCATAAAAAAGCAGGAAACTTTAATTATCTTATTGATCAAGGTCTCTCTAGTTTGCCTGAAGATCAAATTCCGGAAGAGATGCCCAATCCACCGCACACACTGGAAAGCAATTCCGTGCGATAACAACTACAACAACAAAAGTGGCACGGATTGGAAATTGCCGTCCCCATCATGTCCAAGTTATGGACGGCCCAAACGACCCGCAATGTCAAATGGAAAATGGCTACGGCCAATGGGAACGGCGGCCGAGTTCCGCTGATAGCACCGCCTTTCAATCAGAGACGAACGTCGCCTATGCGAAACCTGAACCACGAGCGCCATATTCCCGATCCTGTCCAGTCGCACAACGGACGGCGGATTTCGCATACGCACCAGATAGCAATGGATAACTTTTCCTATCCTGACATCTTGTGTTTGGGAATGGAGAGGGATTTGTCGCAAAAATACGGTCAAAACGAAACGGTAAGAAAAATGACCGACCAACAATAAAACAAGAAAAGAGAGAAACATTAAATGTGAAAGTAACATTTTCTACCTTGTGAGGCATTGCTTGAATCTGGATTCCGGGTGGCGGATGTCCATCCATCGTTCGGAGGAAACAAAAAATCAGGTAAATGACGTGGTAGACAATCTCCGTGTCGGTGCAGATTTGTCTGACGCTCCGTTGGAATGTTCCTGCGTTGCCCATGATGCTCACAACAGATGAACGCCCTTCAACACAACCGTGGCGGTCATGACCGTCGTGACAAGAGTCCTGATATCCGACGGTTTAGGTAGTGTAATGACCATATCGGCCGATAGAAGCATAACGGCCCAAATAAGACCTAAGTGAGACAATAATGAAAGATTCTTTAATATAAGAGGGAATTTTAGTTGACATGAACTAGACACAAACCTGAGAGATCCAGATGAGTTCCAGGATCAGGCCCATCAGTGTCGAATGAAGAAGGCGACAATCAAGTTGATAATGACGGCCAAGTTGAAGAGGATTTGACTCCAGATGGACATGTGCGAGCTGACCCAAAAGAAGAATGGCTGTCCTCGTAGTTTCTTTTGCCATTTCATCTCGTCAAACATGTCGTCGAAACCTTCGAAAAATACGGCCACTTTTGATCCTTGGTCATCGCGCTCCGTCGTATTAAGGACGCGCACTTTTGTGTCGTTGGTCAAATATTTGCACATTTCCGGAATGGGGCTTGCTCCATCGTTCGATCGTGACGGACAATTTCTATCTACGCCGTGTGATTTGCGTAGTACTGCAAAGCAGCATCGCCGCTAACTCCGTCTACTGGTGGCGGTTTCATCAACGCATCCAATTCTTTTTTGTGTTGCGCCAATTGATTGCGGCACAGAATGTAAATGTTGTGTCCGACTTCTTTCGGACTACTAGCCGCCTCTTCACCGCCAACCAACTTTTGACGATAGGCTTTGCAGGCAACATCCACTAGCTGGCGAGGATTCATGTTGTACAAAATCCTTTCCGCATTCTCGCTGTCATCACAAGTTCACAACTCTCCATGACGGCTAGCAATAACTTTGAGGCATTGTTTTTCAATTCTAAAACAAGATCCATTTTTCGTTGTTCTGGATAATTTAAAACATTGGAATCAAATGAATAAATTGAATTAAGGGAAACTATTACCTAATGGATTGATGTATGTTAAAAGGAGAGCCGTGATTATGTCAAGTCCATTCGATTCGTGAGTAGCGATGTAGTTCTGGTTTTCGTGACAAGGCCCTTGACAATATTCCGTCAATGTTTCCAGGGTTTGGTTGATGAGGGCGACGTTGTGCTCATTGATGTAGAGGCCGAGAAGACCCAATTCGCCCGTCGTCGATCCGCAAATGCCGTCATGGAACATGAGTGTCTCGGAGACCAAATTGTAGCTGTTTTTATTGGACTGGGCCCGCAAAAAGTTTTGCAAGTCTCGATAGTGATTTTCACACAGCAACTGCAGATAGCGGAAGACGGGCAACATCACGAGAACCTTGGCCGATAATTTAGACCCATGTCTGAATCGGTAACCGTAGTTAAATAAAAAGAAGAGTTATTTTATAAATTATTCAATCAAATTATGTGTTAAGGGTTTGTACCGATTTGGGTAGCGTGTTGTCTCATCAAATCTTCCAGCGTAGATTTGACAGAACTCAACGTTGTTGTAGTCGAATCATCCAACCTGGAGCTGTTCCATGGGTCATTGTAAAAGTCCAAACGTTCGGTTGCTAGTGAACCAATCACCGCGGAACCCAGAACAGCACATATGTTCTAAGAAAGAAAAACATTTATTGCTGCACATCAAAACAAATTAGGCTAATCTATATAGAAATTACCGGGTAGAATGTGTTGTTTCAAAATAGTGGCGGCTTTACGAGGATTTTTTTTTGTAATTTCGGATAAGACTTCTTCGGGCATTTAATAGAAGGCAACATCAGGAGGTGCTAGAACGGTGTAAGTGCCCTCAGCATTGAGGATTTCATTGAGTCTGGTGTCCTATTGACCAACATTCAAAGCTCCGTTAGGTTAATGAATCGATTAAAAAGATTATTTTCAATTACCTTAAGCAATGTTGTCATAATAGAGAAGCTGCGATTGTTGGCCAACCACTGAGTGATGCTATTCTCTGGTGGGATCATAACTCGATCAATAATGTGGACATTACAATTACAAGCATCCTGTTCACAGCGGAGAACCGAGCCGCATTGTACGCTGGCCCGAATTGGTGCCGCATTAAAGAACGGCATCTATTAAAAAAAAGGTTAATTATTATAGTATAATTAAATTTGAGAGAGAAAAACCTCTTTTAGAATAACTTACCGATTGATAAAAGTTTATGCGGACACTCTGGCCCTTGAGTCCAGTCTCGACCATTTGATTATTGGCTAAGCCGGCCTGGCGGACTCCGGGTTGAACTATGGTACATGAGAACTTGTTTCAGTTTTTGGGATTTGTCATCCACGACTGTTTGATCTCATCGGGAATGGAACGGATGGCGTAGTTATTTGGAGCGAACAGTGTGGCATTGGTGAGGGAATCCAACATGGGTGCCATTCCTTTTTTTTCAAGTGTGAATAAATCGACCGTTATTTAAAAACATTGGCTGATAACAACAAAAAGTCGCCAACATGAAATTGTACCTGCGGCTTCAACTAAACGGGCCAGCTCGGTGAGATTGTGCGAAGAGAGTAGTTGACTAAAGCTGCGAGCGTTTTCTGGAATGAGGACGCCATCGATGACATGAAGAACGCCGTTAGAGGCCACAACGTCGCAAGTAATCACCAGTTTGCCGTTAACGTAGAGTTTGCCCTCCAGATCACGTTCCAGCAGCAGGGAAAAACCGAGCAGAGAAGTCGAACGGGCACGCCATTGAATGACAGTCGAGCAGATAACATTGGGCAACACATGGTGTTCAACTACGCTGTGAACGCATCCCTGGCCTTTCATGAGACTTTCCCTCAATTCCGGATTCAATTTGGCGAAAGCGTCATCAGTTGGAGCGAACACTGTCAACTGTCCGGGCTGACTGAACATGGCGGTATCTTGATCTTTAAGAACTATTTCAAATCAAATCAGAAAATGATATCATTTGATTAATTTAACCTTCATTAATCGTCTTAAAACTAAATTACGTTTCGGAAGGACGAAAAATGAGGCTCGGATTCCAGCAACTGAGCGATTGTCTTGGTGGCAGGTTTCATGACTCCATCGAGCATGTGGATGACACCCTGGTGAGCGTAATTGTTCGTCGAGACCAAACGCACGCAATTGGCTGTATAAATCCGGGCTGGAGCGTTGTACATATTGATGCGGATCTTGGCTTCGCTGTCTTCCGTGTCCAACAGCTGGAAAAAAGAATTGTAAAATCCAAGGAATGATATCGATTAGTTAATTGAAATTACCTGTTCATCGCGGAAATTTGAAGTGAGGTAGATTCCGCGCACCATGTGACCGCGGACGACTGTGCGGACTTCGGTCATGTCACGGGGATCAACATCTATCCGCATAATGTTTGTGGCCTGGCGACGCAAGCGTACCGGTTCGTCCTGTTTAACATCAGTCGTTTGCCCTTCATTCTGAGTATTCTGCGTGTTAGAACCATTTAATTATTAGACGAAGTTTGAAATTTAAGCAATTGATGAAATAATTACCACATCATTAGCGACGTCACTGGGCGCCGGTGAAGAGCGATCAACTGGAACAAAGTACGTGTGGTTTTGGTTCAAGAATTTCGGGTCAACTTCAGCCTCGGCCATTAGCGAAAGAAAACTGCGCCCGCCAAGTGCGAAAACGGTTTCCTATTGTTGCAATAGATGTATTCGTTTGAACAAGGGTTAGTGACCAGTCTGTTATTACTCAACACAAAAAAAATTAAAATCCGCATTATGTACCTGGAGGCTACGCAACTCGACAGCGTGACAACCAAATTCACCTGCTTCACGAACGGTACCGTAACAGCAATTGTACCTCGTCTTGTAAATTCTGCGAATTCCGTTGGAGCGGATCCTGTGAACAAAAATTTACGACAGTTTTACAATCGTTTCAACAATCGCTCAAGTTAATGTACGGTCATTTTTACTTTGTTTCGCAAGTGTAAGAGAGCCCTTCATCGTTGCAGGAAGACATACGGACATGAGCGCTAAATTGCTGACGACTTTGTCTGGTTCCCAGTTCCGTCTTGTCGGCTTTGGAAATGTAGTCGAATCATCCAACCTGGAGCTGTTCCATGGGTCATTGTAAAAGTCCAAACGTTCCCCTACATCTACGTTACCGTTCGAGGCTCTTCCGTGCAAAATACGTTGATGTTTCATCTTCATTTCGTAGGGGTAATTCTCTTTGATTTCATTATGAGAGTCATGAAGTTTGTTGTTGCCAGCCGAAGCCATTTCGGTGGTTTTGACCGACATGGTGGACCAGATTTCAGCTTGCGACTCTTTCACTTTGTCGTGAAACACCTTGAAAAAGATGGCGCTCGTTTCGGCCGACTGCAATTTTGTGTAGAGACCCCGCTGGATGACCGGATTGCCACCTTCCAATAGAGCGATACCCAATTGAACCGCTTCCATGAAGACGTTTGGCGATAAAGACGATTTCATGACCAATTCGGCCACTAAACCAGAGACGCCTTCTCGATCCAGGTAGACTTGCACTTCCTGCAAACTCATTTCACCTAGCGATAGGAGACGAGATAAATGAACCTGCAAATTAAATGACAATTAAAAGATGGTTAAACTTGAAATCGTATGTGCTACCATAAAGAATCCATTTTTAGAATCGAAAAAATATGCTTACCAATGGAGTGCATGTAATGCTACAATTCTTTGGTAACTAAGTTGAATTTTTGCAGCAGAAAGGGGAATAAAAACCGGAACAAGGAAGTGAAGGAACATTAAGCCACTAGTTGATTAAGCAATTTAGGCTGGTTCTGTCAGACCTGAAAATGGCAACAGGTTTTCAATACACACATTATTTCGAATTTCAAGTAGAATTTGGGTGCATATATTAACTCTAGTTATGTAGTAACGCTCTTAGTTAACTTACTTACGAAATTATGGTTGAATTTATCCAGTAAACCACAAATAAATCGAAAAAATATCACCAGAGGAAGAAAGACATTTCCAAAGACAACAATAGCGAAGGACATCTAGCGTCAGTCATTAGATACTCATCCTCAAGACTGGATTGGGCAATCCAGCAATTCTTTAGACACGAATAATTGGAATAAATCTTAAATAGACTACTTCTTCTTTACTTAAAATATGCTTTTAAAAATTGATAGAAACAGTACAGTAATTGTAAATTGTACACAGTAACAGTATAACTGAATTGTTGCTTACTGTTTTTAACGCTTTAATTCTGAGTTTTTAATATCAAGTTTTAAAAATCATTTTCGTTCAAATCAATTTAGTTTTAAAAATCACCCAGCCTGAAAATGAAATTGATTTCAATCGCTTCACTGTTGGTTGTTGTTGTGGCTGCGATGGTCGACGCTCAAACCACAAGGAAATTTAGCAATGGTATTTCTTTAGTATCACAAACGCCAACTCCCCCTTCCTGACTTAATGGTATCCATTTTCTTACTACCAGTCGGCACGTCTTTCGCCCATCAAATGCCAAACGTAACGATTCGAAAATGCAGTATAAAAAGCGTTGTTTGCTTTGCTCACAATAATTCATACATACACGAGACATTCAAGCCTGAAGTGACTGAAGTGTTGTTTATTTACTTTAGAAAGCAGACAAATTTTTAATGAATCGATGAACATGTTAAATATCGATACAGACATAGCGGTTACTCGATCACAATTCACAACAGGATAAGATTTGAATAGATTTGAATTAGCTTATATATAAACAAAATATAGTATTTATTTCCAAAAGACTTTGATTTTGTAGGGAATCCATTAACCAGTGCCATGCTGCGCACTGTGCAACTGCACAGGTGTAGTTCAGGTGAAAAGACTAAAAAGAATTTGAAAAATAATCCGACGTGACCTTTTATTCCGTGGGAAGGCCCAGTTGGCTAACCTATAAACACAAAAAAAAGGTTTAAAATATAAATTTCTAAATCAAGTTCAAGTAGCATGATAAACTTACTTGAAGACGGCTGTGCTCCTCCACTACTTATTTTGTGCAAGATCAAGTTATTTAAATAAGTTGGACAGCTGTTCTTGCAATTTCATCTTGAATTCTAAATGACGATTTATTTCACCCTCAATCCATTCCTCCTGTATTTGCTGAATTTGCTGAGTGACTGCATGAAAAGCAGCACCCTTTTCAATCGTTGCCAAAAGTTTTTCTTGTTCTAGACGATTGTTAGACTCTTGTAATTGAGTCATTTTAACAATCCTGTAATGTGCAATCAAAGTTTTTGATACCAGAAGGATAACCAATTAGTGGGGAATTTAGGTTATTTACATTTGAGTGTTGGATTGATTAAGCTTTGCAACTTCTCGCTCCTTCTGCAAAAGACTGTTGCTTAGCTGCTCATTGGACTGTTGTAAGCCGCAGCATTTCTCTTTCAACTCATCAACCTACATCCATGAAGATTTTTATTAGAGAAAAATAGTCAAGAAGCAACAAGTGACATTACTAATACTTGTTGCTGAAGTTTGGTCTGGTCTAACTTGAAGCGCATCAGCTCATCGTCCGCATCCGTCTCTTCCCTCATATGCTGCATGGGGAACATCTAAACGTTTAAATTAAAACACAATACTATAGCAAAAATTTTAAAGCGAAAATTTACGAATATACAAATTTTTGAAGCCAATTTTACCTCGTCATCCCAAGTCAACTGGTCCCTACGGTCCAGATTGGACTCGGTTGACTGGGGTGCTGTTTTTTCATAAAGATGACGGGAGGTGGGTGATAGATCAGTTTCGAGGCCTAGAGTATAGCATGCGCTATCAGCTGACTTTTTTACGGCGGGATTTTCAGTTTCTTCATCTGAATCTATAAGATTCTGATAATCTTCGACTGGCGAAGAAGTATAGGCGCTGTAGAGACGACCGCGTATTGAGTTCACTGGACTTTGTTGTAACGCGGAAAGTCCAGCACCTGCATTGACAGACGGAGTGACGACAATAATCTGTCTATCAGGTGTAGCGACAATCGGCATGTCCAGAGAAACGTGCGACATGTCCAGAGAACGAAAGTGTTTTATCAAATTGTCTGGAAGATTGGAACGGCCAGCGTAACCAGGATTCATGGTGATGAATAGGGCGGAATTTTCCGAGACTCTGACATGGCTTTCATTTAACTCAATCACCAGACTGCTTTCTTTCTTCTTTTCCTTTTGCAAGTTCAAAGCTCCCTGGATGGTCTGCAGTTTTTCTGATACGGCCGACAGCATTCCCTCTTCCAAACGATTAAATTCTTCAAAACAAATCCAAGCTCCAGCCTGTTAATAACAATAAATGAAAATAAATTAAAGGATGAGCGAAATTGAATAACTTGGGATATTATACCTGACACAAGCCGACAAAAATCCGGCCCATTGCCTGAATATCAAAAGTCTCGTCGCAGTTAAAAACGTAAACAAAGCGACCTAATTGGTGGCCGAGGGCCTTGATGAATTCAATTTTATCTGTTTCGTCAGTGCCAATAAGGGAAGAGCCTAGACGAGATTCTAATGCCTGTGTCAAGAACTGATAACAACGATCCGTCATTGAAGTATGGAATTGTCTATCTTGCACGCCAAGGTACTCGAAGCCGTACTGGAACTCTGTGTTTGCCACGTAGATGTATAATTTCTTTAACGAGTCCGTCTGTTTCGGGTCAAAATAAAAACGCATTTGGCAAAGCCATTCAGAATCCTTAGGCTGAGTAACTTGTGAACGGATTAGTTGGCGGGTGACGGTTTGCTGGCGAACGAATTCATTCATGAGCCGATCAAGCTTACATCGAAGAAGATAAGGCTGCTCCTTAGGCAACGAATTAGTCAAGAAATGAATAGTCGAATCCACTTGATTTAAAACACGCTGAACAGGTGCTAGAGATTTGTTGTCAGTGTTGCTAACAACCTGCAAGGCAGCTTCGACATCTTCACTCCACACAATCTGTGCTGCAAGGACAACATTCTGAGCCTCATACTCGTTGCACCAGTTCAGGAAGGCCTCTTGATCAATGATTCCCTCCTTGAACTTCCGAATATCTCGAACCGAGTCCGCTAAGTGATGTGCTAATGTATCTCGAATCTCTTTTTCAACTTGAGTGAGCCACTCGTTGAGCGTAGGGTACTCTTTAGTAGAAACAGGTGTATTAAAAAATACCTAAAATGAAAAGAAATAAGTAAACAAACAAATGTTTAAAATATTAATTATTACCTTTTCCCCTTCACGAGAGGCAATACCAAGAACGATGTCATTCCGCTCGTTCATAAGGATAGACGAGACCCCAGTAAACATCTTTTCGAAATGTTTCGTTAACACAGGGATGTTATTGCCATTATCGATTATTTCTAACAAATCTTTGCTGTCAACAAAGTGAAATCGAGCAAAAGACGCACGCTGCCTTTCGAGGAATTCTTCGAGAGCATTTTCTAATTTTTCCAATCGCTCTGCAAAGCTATGAGAATGTTTGACGCTAAGAACTTTCAAGACCATAGGAGATTTTGAAACTTCTTCCATACGAGTTAAAAACTCGGAGCTAATGCTCTTAAAATCTGCAGTTTCATCAGGTAACAAGGCTTTGACCTCTCCGCTTCCGCCGAAGATCCCATCGAGGTACATCCACCGACGCAGAACGTCGTTCCAAACGTCGGAAAAATTTTCGACACTCTTGAGCTTTTTCTTTAACATCTCTTCAATGGTCATCTCAACTTCCGGGTCAGGAACTGGTGCTACACGTGCTCTACTTGGTTGTACACGCTTGTAACACTTAGGGCATTTTTTTTGTTTCATTCTAGCTCCTTCATGTTTAGTCAACTCTCGTTGACTTTTAAATTTGATGTCACAATGTTGGCATTTATGATCCCAATGGGCATCAATGTGATGCCATTCCAAATGCCATTTTGTGGCGAATGACATCCCACAGCCTCTTTCGGAGCAATTGTGTTCCGACGACGCATGCATATCATCTATATGATCTTGTACTACTGGTCTTAGATTCCTTCTAAATGTGCAATGTGGACACAACCAGATCGTGTTTTTTTTATCCTTAAAAGGAAAAAAAAACAAGAATGATTAAAATTAACACTTATCGAGAAGAAAATAGAAAACGTACACGAAGAAGTTCTGGCTTCATATCCATAGCGTTGTGATCCATAAATAAGCCGGAAACCGAAAACCTATATACACACGTGGATTCACACCAATTGAGAAACGACCGAAGAAGGGCAGAATACACACACAACAAAAAATACAATTCACACGACGGATCCCAAAAACTTTTGCGCTTTTTGGGCTGGAACAAAGAGAATAGAAAGAAGAAACACAAATAAGACTAATGCAATCTTTTTCCTTTTTGTCGATCGACTTTGGGTTGTCGAGCAAATACGCCAGACACAAATGAAAATAGTTTTAAATCACGCAACAGGGAGAAGTGAAGGAGAAACAAATCCTGCGCGGCAGGATACATTCATTCTTAAGCGGATGGAGTCGGACTTTGAGTCGGACTCTCCTCTCCGACTAGAACGGGCGTTACCCATTGCTGTGACGTTAATTGACCATGTCGGATTACCGGATAATACCATAGAAAGAGAGTGAGACGAACATGCGAAATCGATTAGCTACTTCCATCTCAAAAGAAAACGGAAAATAAACGAAAGAAATAAGCTATACGAAACAGTTGGAAGAGGCCAGCCTCGAAATAAAATGGGAGTCGGGGTAGAAAAAAGAGAAGAGAGAAGTAAAAAGGCGGCGAGTGCTGCGAGAAATAGCGGCAGACGAAATATACAGCACGTGAGTCGAGCAACGGGCTCGAAAAATGGCGGGTATCTTGGCAACGGCAAATGATATAAACGAGGAGAACAAGTAGCGAAAATAATAAAGAAAATCATCTCTACGATGGCTGAGTAGAAATCGCGATCCTTATACACTATAGACTCTGCTGGTCTCCAACAACTTTGCGCCACATCAACACAATTTCCGCCAGAGCGCACCGGCAACATTGTCAAATTGGAGAGCGATAAATAAAGACAAAAGAGAACCAGAGACTGACGGAAAGAGGAAATAATAATTCCGCAATAAGACTTAGGAAAGAAGAACATTAGGAAACGCGGAGAGCATGTCGGCAAGTCGGCAAGACGGCAGAGCAGAGACAGAGGCAGAAAGACATTCATAAGAGGATCACACACACACACACAGAGGGTGTGGGGAACAAAGCCTTTCCTAATGATCTTGATTTCTGTTTCTTTTCTGTTTCTTGTTTTCTTCTCCCTATGGTAATTTTCTTTTCACTTTGTCGTCATTTGGTGACGACTTGACGAGCCAGGACGAACGAACAATCCCGTCTGGCCCGTCTCGGGAATAAAACCTAAACCTAAACCTAAACCTAAAACCTAACCCCAGGACACAGTGAGCCTTTGCTCTCCCTCCGCTTCCATCCTTCCGGCCCACACCCTCTTCCCCAGATGGATGAATAGATGGCACTAAGGGGGGTACCAATTTCCACAAGATGTCTCTAGGACCATCTATAGGACACAACATATCGCTCCGCTAAACACACGAAGCGGAGAAAGAGAACTAAACACACGGCAAAAGAGAACAAGGGCGGAACACAACAAGAAGAAGAATTGAAGAAAATAATAATATTTAAAAATATCAATTTGAAAGGCCCGCAAGGAAAATGCTGCTGCTATAGTCAACGAGTAGAAAAGTCGGTGTAACAATCAGTTTGATTTGAACATTTACTCGATTGGCCCTAGACTTTGTGTGTGTCCTTGTGTTGCCATAAACAACACAAGTCAACATAAATACATAATATAGTCTGACATAAAACCATAGGCTATATGTCGACTGCCTAGAGTCATGAACAGGTTCATTACGAGAGGACTAGGGGTCCAGGCTGCAACTTCTAGTTTGGTGGTAGTAAGTAATAGTAACCTGCTACTATTGGCCATTATACATCAAAAACTCTACATCATCTACGATGCACACGAAACTTTGGCGAGCTCCCCCCTCCCCATTATTACGCCGTTATACAACAAAAGCATCAACGTTAACTTCCTCTGCTATCAAATAAAATCCTCCACTTGGGCCTCATTCCTTTTTCTCTCCTTCAACAAATGATCCCGTTTCTAACCAGCAAGTTACGACTCCTTGTTTTGTTTTTTTTTGTTGTCTTCTCCTTTTGATGACAGACAACAGTACCCCCCCTCCCCTTCCTTCCTTTCCTCTCTCAAAAACAACATAATAACATCCGAATACGAATAACAATTTGAATGTTTGATTTTGGCTTACCTTGATGCTGATCAGCGATTATGCACGATGTTGAGATGACGATTGAATCAGGGACGTCGGTGGATGGCGGAAAGGACGTCGACGCTGGATCCTGCAAAAAAAAGGACAAAGTTTGACGGTTAGACGATCATCAGAGACATCCACCCACATCAACAGAAACTCTTGAATAAATTAAAAGACAAACTGAATAAACAAACATGGACGTGGGCGACACATGAGACCTGATTTACTGAGCCGCGAAATAGTGTGACGGAGAGAGAGAAAGGGAGCAAAAAGGAACTTCTATTTCTATTTGTAGAAAGAGAACAGAGTAAGAGCATACGGGCATATGGGGTGACAACTCATACCTCTTGTAATAAACGATTGCACATCCCCACCATTTCTCTTCCTCCACTGTTCAGCTCACTGTTTCCAGCTCTAATATCTTCAATACCTCAATAGTATACATTAATAAATAAAATTTTAATGTCAACACATTTTCAGCTTTTTACAGCTTTGCTTGTCCTAGCCTTTGGTTGCCAAAACACTACGAGAAGCCTACGCCAAAGACAAGCCTAAAAACCATGAACACACATCTCCTCACTGTTGTGGAGCCATGGCTTTGGCGAATGGTCCAAAGTTAGGCTACGATGACCTCAACCACCTCATGGAGAAACCTTCAGATTATCTCTTCAGGATAGGCAAGTTCTCTACAAAGATGATTTGAATGATGAACTTTTAACTTTAGTTTTTCCTACTCTGCAGAGTTACTCGGTGTTGATCTACCGCAATCGTACAAAAAAGAGACGTGGCAGATGGACGAAAACGAAAAACTAAACGCTTTACCTAGACTAAGGTTGGAGGGCAATGAATTATATCAAAACAAGAAGAATGATGAAGCATCCAAGATTTACGCTCAAGGCGCCATCCATAAATTACGTAACGCTGGAAGGGGGGGGAGGGGGTTGAAACTTCTGTGACAGATTGTTACAGGGGGGGAGGGGGGGTGTCGAGCCGCCGGTAACGTTACATTAGTTCTAGAATCTCCACCAGGTGGCGCTGTGTACGCATAGTATTTTTTTTTATTATCTCGTCTGCTTTTTCCACCAGCAACATTGAAACTGCCCTCGCTCAATCTTTTTCTAATAGTTTTCCCTTGAATAAATTTAATTTAATTTAATTCTTAAATTATTCAAATAAAACAGTTCAAATTTGAAATAGTCTAAATTTTGTTTTCATTGAACGAAGGGGGGGGGTCTGCTTGAATGTAACGTAATTTTCAGGGGGGGGGGTCAGCTCAGCGTAACCCGGTGTGACAAGGGGGGGGGGGGAGGGGGCAAAAAATCGCGAAAAAACGCGTAACGTAATTTATGGATGGCGCCCAAGCCATAGGCATCATTGAACAACTGCAACTCGAGTAATTTCCATTTAATTAACTGGGCATACGTTTAAGATAAGCAATGGATTTTTTTGTAGGGAAAAACCAGGTGAACCAGAATGGCAAGCCTTGGCTGACATGAAGATACCTTTCCTACTCAACTACTCTCAGTGCCAGTTATTAATGGGAAATTACTATGAAGTCATTGAACAATGTTCCCAAGTTTTGATTCGGCAACCTAGTAAACTTCAATTTTTACTTGACTGTAAAATAGGATCAAATTTAACTGAGTCTTTTATGAAATTTCAGACAACGTCAAAGCACTTTTTAGAAGAGGCATGGCACATTTAAATGCCTGGAATCCAAATGAAGCCAAAAATGATTTTGAAGTATGTTTTCCATATTTGTCTTACTCATTGAATTATTATCCAATTATAAATTATAAATTTTACCTGCCGAGCAGAAAGCAGCTCTGCAAACTAGAAGAAATGACAAGAGTCGACAAAGAAGTCAACAAATCACGAGGCACGAGCTTAGGACTGTCAGACTGAACCTGTCAAATCGAAAATTGACGTTTGACGTAAGCTGGGGGGGGGGGGAGGGGGGGGCGTTTTTTCTTAAGCTACGATGCCGGTTGTAGATTCATCCCTGATTATTATTTTATTATAATAAAATTCAATAATTTTGCTGATTTGCAAGAAAGAAATCGTCTAATATTTTACCAGAAATCTGATCCTTCGTTCGCATTCAATTTTGGTTCGAGAGGTTTTTTTTTTTATTATTATATAAAAAGATTCCTTTTATCCTGACGTGCATAACCAATCAGTATCAGAGTGTGTGTGTGTGTCGCCCTTTTTGCCGCTTTGCTTTGAAAAACGTCTTGTGAGTTGTGACGGGATATGTGTCCAGGGGCACCTGGACAAGAGGGCAGCAGCAGCAACTGAGGACTCTCGCTTTGCTCCTGTGTGTGATGTGTGTTCGTGATTGCGGCCAAGACCGGTATCTTCACATCAAGAATAACGGAAATGGTAGACTCTATCGGATGTGCCAAGAGGCTCCTCCCTTACAGATCCGTCGTCTATACGCAGGCGCTGTGTCAAGTTGCAAAATAAATGCCTAATTAGAGTCAAGCTCAACAGGGTCTTCTTTCCCCGCTAACGAAACAAGTCCCGTTCCCCTTGCAGTGGGTTCGCTAGATAGTACCCTTATATAACCGACGATACAAATAAAAAAAAAAAATAACAAACAAATTACTTTACAAAAACTAAATGTTCGTTCGGGACTATACTATTCCTACCGTACTCGGTTGCGTTAAATAGGCTGTGCGTGTATCGCTCTCATTTTCAGTATATTAGTTATGTCATTCATCCCCGCCAATATCTCAATCGCCAATCAAATTAGATAGAATTTTTTGCAATATCATACATACATCACACATAGACCAGTAATATAGTTCGATCAAAATACCATTTTTTTTCTTTAAAAAATACTTTTTGAGCCGAGATGTTCAAATCACTCCCACTCATCCATCATGCGGCTCAATTCGGGCTGAAATTTTTTTTCCAATCTCCCATTCGTCACTTCAATAGTCTCGCAGCAGTTGTCGTCTAGTATTCTTTGACGCAGTCTCTGAAAATACTCCATGTCCATAGACATCGTGACGCCGCTCTCACTCAGCTGTGGTGGCGAAGCACTAAACGAATCTTCTGGGTTAGGCGTCAAACGTACACGGTTGTCTAGCGCAAATTTCCACAATTTTCGAGTTTCAGTGGACGGATTCGGCTAAAAAAATTGAAAGCAACAAAAATTGAAAACGAAAACAAAAGAATCAATTCCAACTATTCTACTGTAGGGAAAACGTTACATTTAATAAGCGTCCGCATGGAGTCTCGGGTGTGGGCATATCACTAAGAGCTGGCCTAGGTGTGGGGGATATACCAAAAGTACGTGTGCCATTAGACGCCGGCAGTAAAAACACTGGAGATGAAATCGGATCACTGAAAAGGAGAGGAGTTGTTGGAGGTTCCATCTGCGTAACAGAAAAATTATCATCTAAGTTAAATGGCACACATGGCAAGCATAAAATAGTTAGTACTGTACAGTCGTTCGCACATCATCCTGCGAAACACTGGTGGTCACCAATGGAAGCTCAGACGGAGTGTCTTCAGATAAACATAGAGTTATGAGGTCCTCGAAATCAGTTAGAAAACATTCGGTTTCAGGAGCTGGGGCTTTCAGCTGCAAACTCTGAGTCAACCATTGGAGTGTCACGATGGTTGGTCTCCTGTCCAACTTCAGGAGCTGCATCCAATCTTCTTTCACCATTTTTCCGACGATGACATGTATCTTCGACCAATCATTGATTATTGCGTTGAGTTGGATCGCACCGGCATTCTTCAGCACTGGCCTTAAAAGAAATTTACAAATGGAGTCAAGTAAATATAAGAATGAAAATTCAACATATTTGAATGTTGTTGGCATACCATAGTTTTTCCATCTGTGGACCATCAAAGCCACTTAGAAAAATCTTAAAACCTTTAAGAAAAGGTCCAGCTTTTAGAGAAAGACCTAAATCCAAACACTCCAGATGTTCTATTGATTTTGATTCACATTGTTGATTTAGTGATGACGTGGATCCATTTGTATTTGTCTCTTCAAGTTCTTTAGTACTGTTGTTAAAAATGGTAGTGTTGACGCCATCATTGAGGAAATTAGCGACAGGAAGCATATTGGCTTATAGAGAAATAATAATAGCCTATCAAAAGTTGGCATTGAAAGAATATCAATTCGAGATGTTAATTATACTTGCTGTTTTCACATTATGCTACTTAATCAGCAAAAATATACCTGATGAAACGAAGGTGATGTCTTGAAGTGAAGGCGCACCACCACGCAATATATAAAAAAAGATCAAAAGGACTTTTCTACACGTGCCTTCGGACTTCGGTAACAAATGACAGGTGAAGAGCAGAAGAGGTGATGGTCTGTCTAGTGCTGTGCTGCCTTAGTGCTGTACTTAAATGGATTTAACTATTTACTGCAATCCCCAGCGTTGCCAGTTGCAAACACCATTTGAAACCATTTAAGAAAATTTAAAAAAATAAATAAATTTGTGTTGGCCTCTGATAAATAATTGTGACAATAACTAATTTCACTCTATTTTCAACAAGTTCTTGATTTATTCGTTTTTTAACTTAAGAATCCACACTCCTACAAAAATTCAAATAGAACGCAAATCGCAAAATTAAAAGAAAAATCAGTCATGGTCTACAGAGTACAGACCAAATCTGCATAAAAGGAGAAATAATAATAGTACATTGAGCACGTTATAGTCCAAACCTGTAAACACACCAAGTTGTTAATTTTGACATCTCGTTTTTATAGAAATTACCTGAATCGTATTATCCCATGAAGAAGAGACCAAATATTGCGTCGCATCACTCCATTTCATATCTCTTGCGACACGCTTCATCATCATGTGTAAATAAAGAATTGCTGCTGTATTATAATAAATTCTTATATAGAAAAATTATGCAGTTAACTGACATCGTGTTTTTAATTTCACTTTTAGCGACCCATTTAACCTTCATGATACATTCTCGAAAACGATTATCACGACAAAAATCGAACGTGTATAAAAGGTTTCTTTCAGGATCTTTGGTGGTCCATATGACACTAGTTGATCACTCTGAAAGAGTATTTCAAAAATTTTAGAATCAAATAAAAAAATAGATACAAATAAAAATAATTAAAACAAAATGGTGAAATATTAACAGGGCTTGCATCTGAAGTGTCATTTCGTCCTCTGTCAGTTTACTACTTAGATAGATTTTTAAGCAATTAGAAAGACTGTAAGCAATTCTACTACCTTTGCTGAGCGAGCTTTTCATGAGGACATGAATGTTACCAGTCACCTTTTGGACAATTTACGCGTTTCTTTCTACTAGCGTAATCTAATTAGAAGTAGGATTTGATCAACGATTTTAGACGATGGGCATCTAACAACAGCGAAACTCAAGCACCCGATTTCATTATTCTCGGTTAGTTAATCTATAGAAAACTCGATTGAAAATTGGAATTTTCTATATGGAGATATGTACCGCTTACTTTAACTTGCTTCAACAATTCTAATATAAATTCACATTTCACCATTTTATAAGGAACTTAGGTGTAACAGCTCATCACTTGAATGTAAACAATAACGTCACAAAAAATTTACAAATGTACGAAACACTGCTGGAGAATGAGCTGGTACCTCTGTTAAAACGAAGTCTTGCTGTACATCCTCAACTGGAGATTATTTCGTTACGCCAAAGTCTCACGATTGCATACTGGTCGCAATCAAATCTTGACGCACTGTAATTTTCTTCTTTTGCTGGCGATGATGATCATCGTATTCCTTCCTCATCTATCAGCTCGTTCTATGGCCATGGCTATGGCCAAAATGAAAAACATTAAAATTCGGTCACAGGCTGAAACTTTTAGATTTACAGCCTCGAAATATATAGCTAAAAGAAAACCTGTAAAGTAGTTCAATCTAAAGATCTTTTTCCAGCTGAATAATTGCTTCTTAGAACGGCCAATATTTTCTTGCTGGTGAAAGGTGAAGTTTAGTTAAATGCAAATAAGTAAAGAAAAACAATTCCAGATGTAAATCTAATGAAGAATTTTATAACGTTTATACCCTAGGAGCTTGGACGTGCGGCAAATCGCTGGAGAGGAGGACCGATCCCTGAATGGAATTCTGTGGCGACGGATGACTCGAGTAACGTAGCAAGGAGGAAACTGTTGATTTGAGATTAGAATTAGGGAAGACAGTCGAAGCTGCAAGGAAAAGTTTAATCCATTCCATTTCCCACGGCCACGATAGAGAACCAAACTGTAACTACTGAACACATAAAAAGCGAATAGTGCCTGCTTCAACTGTTGTCACGCATTATTATATGAATTGACAACTTTAGTTATAAACAGCTCCTGCAAACACCTCGACAACTTATTACAGGTTGTTTTTATTCCTTGCCAATGAACATGTCTCAATATTGGTAGGAGTATGCAACATCCAACAGCAACTCTAAAAATAAAATGATTCTAGAAGATGGATGTAGTGAACGAGACAATATTGAAAATTGAGTATTGAAAAAAATTTGAGTTTTCAGGGAAACTCGACGTAGGACCTAACAACTAAAAACCGGAACAGCTGTCAAACGACATAGTGCGCCCCTGCTGGTCGCCAGATTAGATATAAGTATATTGTAGTACATAACTCCTCTACTAGATGGCGCTGAGCATTAAAGTTGAAGCGGCACTTTTAAAAGTCAATGCAAGATTTTCACTTGATTTTCCATTTGCGCCAGTGGAACGACTGTCGCTGACAAGTGTTCATCATGTAGAGACTATTCGTATTCTTCAAGATTTGTTGGTAGCAATTTTTACAAGCCATAAGAATGGGGCCGCAACTGCAACAACTTTCTGTAAAGGGACAAGACAATATTCCAACGGGTAAAACAGATAACAATAAAACATTTACTTTACGCTGAAGAGTTTTTTTTCAGCAGCAATACCCATTTATGTTCTCTTGTTCATGGACTCGTTCGGTGAAGGATCTTGAGCTCCAACATTAACAGCAGTAGCTTAAGAAAGCATATTCTCGTCTCTGTTTCCAACATTAAAATTTAAAGTTGAAGAGATATCCTTATCGACTTTTGATCCCACGGAAAATTAAGCTTTCTTACAATCTTACATGTCGATGAAGATGGTACTAAATAATAATCCTCGATTTTCGAAGAATGGACAACACTTGACGCCGCATTTGAAACTTTTTTCCTGTTTGCTATTGGCATTTGTTTCATCGGCTTGGGACTTTGATGCTTTACTCGGTATCAACTTTTTGATTACTTGGTGCTTGTCACCTATAGATTAACGTTGATAATTTTCCTTTTTCTTTTAGATATTCGGGCACACTGCTTATATTTTCTTTCATTCATCATGTTGTAATGCAATATAGCTGAAATGTGCTGCTATGTATGATAAGCTACTTTTTGATGGGTGAAAATCGCTAGGGGTTCCTCCAAATATGTTAAACAAAATAAAAACCAAACCAGAAATTAACAAGAGAGAATACATGTGCCTAATTTCACATGTCATTTCATCCCTTATATGTAGCCTAACGGTAAAGGTAAACAAGGAATTCAAATCACTGTATTGAGCTAACTCCAAATATCACATCACTAAATGAAACAATTAGCTGCATTAAATAAAGACTGACAAGAGCAAAACACTTGCTCACAAGGAAGCATAATCGAGAAGTGCATTTGCTGAAAGCAGCAAAAGGGTTCAAGGAATCAATTCAAGATCACGCAGGGATGTAAACCCATTAATTTACGACTAATTTGTTGCATGTTTCAACAATAGCGACGCGCAATTTACATTATCAATAAGAATGGCAGTGAATCGGCGTGATGATGACCAGCATAAAGTTACTGCACGATGCAAATAGGGTGGCCCATTCCCGCATTATTTTTTATATTGCAAGTGGGACTGTCGAATAAGTCTTCGAATAAATAATAGTCGCTCTTTCATAAAAAAAATTTTTTAGTTTCATTTTTTCTCGATCCTTAGTTTATTTATTTGAAAAAAAAACTCAATTACTGCTAAACTCTACTCTTAAGTCCATGTTAATGCCAATATATCAACTGACAACTTATTTTAAAATTTGGTAAGATTTTATGCATAATGATGGACACAAAATTAACTAGAATCGAGAAAAGTGAAACCTTTTTTTATAAAACATCGACTATGAATTTTCTTTGAAATAGGTCATTTTTGGACCACATATAGCTTATGGAACAAGAAATATGATATACAAGGCCAGTGATTTTTCAAATTTCGTCTTTTAAAAATAATTTAAAAAAAAGTCCTTTTGGGGTTTTATTAATACAGCGACCCCCAAATGTAAAAAAAAAATCAAATTTTTAAATTTATTCGAAGACTTATTTGACAGCCCCACTTGCAATATCAAAAAATAATTTGGGAATGAAGACCCTAATGCACCAACTGTGTTAGTTTAAATACTTTTTAAGTCAACTACTCGTACGCCATCTTCCAAACTTGGTAAAACACCCAATCCTCCATGAACGACGGAACAAATGCTTGACAACGTTTAAACTCGACTCGAGGTTCCAAGTTCTTCAAATGCAATTCGAAATCGGCCAGCGATTGAACTGAAGACACGCCGCTTCCCTAAATGAAGTGAAATCTTATTATTTGTCAATAATCATCAAGACAAATGATGAATGTCATTACGTGAGTCAAAAATTGTCCGTTGGGCTTTAGTACACTGAGAGATTTCTCCATCACGTCAAGTAGAAATTGCCATTCCTTATTTTGCGGTTTGATTGACAGAGGAATATCAGTCAAGTCAGAAAATACAAAATCAAATTGAACATTCTCGTTCTTTAGCTTGTCCAACTCTGCCAGGCAATCGCCGACAATGATCTGAGCAAGAAAAGTAAAATAATAATAAGTCACGCAGTTAAGTTGTTTATGTTTTTGAAAAAATTCATACGCGGTGATGAGGTCCGGTAGTGGAATCCAGAGCTGTTCCGCAGGCAGAGCGCAAGTGCTGGCTACACAATTTCATGACAGTTTCGTCAATCTGTAAATATTGCACGTTCATTTATTTTTAAGTACGTGTTATTTTTAAAAAATTGCGATTAGAATCGTACCTCGACCATAGTGACCATATTTGGATTTTCTTTAAGCAATTCCCATAGTAAAGCTCCATCTCCAGCACCTAGAATCAACACATCTTTTCCAGTGTAGTCAATCTTTCCCCTTTGAATCAATGTTTCAGTGTAGACTAGGTCACTTTCAGCCAAATCTAAAAAGAAAAAATAGCTTCATTTTTCATTTTGAATCAAGAATTGGTAGTTGTACTAACTCTGAAGATCATCAAGCACTAAAAGATTGCCAAAGTTGATGGTGTGAAGGATTTGAATGTGCTGAAATGGTGAATGGACATCAGCAACAACACGGTCAACATCATACTCCAGCAGTCTTTCATCTAATGATGACAAATTCTTGATAAATGTCTAGAAGTGTTGTGATTAGAGTAAAGGAACCTGAACTGGTAAGATAGCGGAATCTATCCAAAGGGCCACCTCTTTTGATTGGGCAGATAGTTTTACTGGCAACAACTCCGAGTTTCTCCTTCACATCTTTTTCAAATTGTTTCAATGCCTGTGAGAATATCTGATTAGTATTGGGAATCTCAAAAAAAATCATTTAGTAGTACAAACTTCTTGATTGAATACAGAAGAATCTTCACCTCCAACATCAATGTTCATTAATACAAGTCCAGAACTTTTCAGCTGAACAGTGGCGATGGATTTCTGGGCGCAATCCAAGACTAGACTTACGGATTGATCGCTACACCTCCGATAAACTTCTTTGACTTCCCCTATGTATTTTTCCAATACCTCCTTGATTGGAGAGATCAATTCTACACCGGGAGAATGAAAACGGTGAGTTGTAAAACATTAAATAATCTTACAAGACAGACGTTCTTACCATCAGGACTAGAAAATTTTTCTTGTTGAGTGTGAAATTCCATCAAAAATGTCGAGTGGCTTTCGGTTTCCATTGTTGATTCTTGGAATTTAACACTTTTTTAAATAGAACAACTAGACACGGGACCAACTGCAGGCTGCAGGGTAGTCTGGAATTTCTAGCAGACTGTTGCCTGAAATTCGTTGGGTCAATACATATATAGCCGTTGCAAGACTACAAAACTCCATGAAAATTCGAATCTAATTTTTTTTTTAAATATAAAACATATTGTTATTTGTGATCAAGTTAATTGGTCAACATTCAAAAAATCAAAATATAATCGGAATAGAAAAGTGAAATGGAAATATCAGGCAACGCTGTCACGAGAAAAAATCTGTCAAAATAATATGTCTCATTTTTGTTGAGGTACCCAGAAAAGTGTTGTTTCATCATTCACCATGAATCGCGACGAATTTGAACTGGAAAAGAAATTAAGGTCGTTGAGTGTCAGCGAAGATTCGGGTTCAACAA
Organism: Daphnia galeata; assembly: GCA_030770115.1. NCBI lineage: Eukaryota > Metazoa > Arthropoda > Branchiopoda > Diplostraca > Daphniidae > Daphnia > Daphnia galeata. The sequence goes on from CM061114.1 coordinate 13,170,301, forward strand.
ACAACGAGAGAGAACATGAATTAGCCGAGTTGATTGCAAATTGCGTTGCTGATGTGGAACCGAGAGACAATCAGGAAGAAGAGAAGAAAGATCTCTCATCGGGCGAAAACAAGGAGAGTGAGCTGCTTGCAACTTCTCTAATCGTCACAAACCTTCCAAATGAATTGTTTTTCCAACAAGAACTGAAGGTATATTCATTTATTCTGTCAACTGGATGAATCGCTTTTTTGTACATGAGGTTTCTATTCATTTCAGACAGAGCTGGAGGGCCTGTTCAGGACTTTTGATGAGACAGCTACTTTCCACTACTTGCGCAGCTTTCGCAGGGCCAGAGTTGATTTTGCTTCCAACAGTATTGCCACCAAAGCCAGGGTTCACCTACACCACACACCGTTTGGGGATAGTATCATGAATTGTTTTTTTCGGGCAGCCACCTCTCATCAACAAGAATTCTCAACAGTTTCTTCAGATCCCTCCACCAGTCAGGCAGTTCCTCATATCTCCTCCTGCCAGCCCGCCTGTAGGTTGGGCACCTGCCCCTGAATCAGGCCCAGTTGTCAACTTTGATCTTTTGTCTGCCATTGCATCACTTGGCCCAGGTGAGTCACACCTAGATTTCATTGTATCTAATCAACTCACCTTTCGAAATCCTTTTATAAATGTAAATTAGGTGATAAACACGAGCTACACCCACCAACAGATAACCAACCCGGAATTGTCGTTCACGTTTGCGCCGACATGGATGGAATCGGACCCAAACAACACGTCATTACTCAGACGCCATGTCCCAAAAGAAACTAGTCAAAACTATTAAATTATTGCAAAAATCCCAACAAAAGAAACCAAAAAAAAAAAAGAAAATGAATCCTAAAAAACGACTTATTGATAAAAGAATAATAATTTGATTGCCGTATAAAATAATTGTTTTAAAAAACTTTGTTTCCAATAAATAAGAAAGTGGTCAACACACAATTTTTTAGTTCCTATTATGTTCGTTTTTTTGTATTTTTTTCAATCTTTTTATCATTTCGCTCCGTTCAAAATAATCGAATGATCGTATCATCACGTAATTTTTCACACAAATCATCTGGAGAGGTATAGTAGGAGGGTAATATAGCACGGGGTGAGGGAGACAGTCCGACAATATAGGACATGACAAAAAGGCGCGAACATATCAAAAATTTAATTATTTTTTTTTCAAAAATCTTTTCACAAGATTTTCTCCTATAAGCTAATACAGACTTTTGTTTTTCTCTCTCTACGTTTTTTATATTAAATCAAATAATACAGGGTTTGTATGTGGGGGGAAAGGAGGAGAGTCGACACACAAAATTTCGTACAATTTTCCCAATGAATGGACGACTTTCAAATTGAACTGAAAACTTTTGTTTTTTTTTCCTTCATTAGAATTTGTTTAAAAAATTTTCTTTTTAAAGCGAGAGAGAGAAAAGATGGACGCAACGACAAAGCAGCGCTCCTTTTTGAAAAAACCTAAAACGAAATTTTTTAAAATTCTAATTTGAAAAAAAAAAACGCATCACATCGACAGTCCGGCGAATTCAATCCGCACCGGATTTTAGCAAAATAAAAATTAATTCTAATAGACCATGAAGAAGTGGTGGGGTGGGGAATACCAACAAAGGTCCGATTGAAAAATAAAAGACTCGAGAGAGAGAGAAAGAGAAATAGGAAAGAGATCACTACCGAAAAAAAAAGAAAAACGTAAAATTCAATTTATCCACACACACAAATCCTTGGCTATATCAAAAGCTTGTTTTTTTTTTTGTGTTTTTTTTTCTTTCTTTATTCTTTCCACACACCAATCGAAAAACAAAACACCACACGAGCTCTCCCCGTTAAATGCCCCAATTTCATCAATCCATTCCATTTCCATTATTCTTTTTTCAAAAATTAATTCCGTGAGAGCCGGAAATGATTTAAAAAAATACTTTTTCTTTCCATTTGTCCTTGTTTTCTTCTTCTTCTTCTTCCTTACATTCTATACACACACAAAAAGATTCAAGACAGACAAGAGAAGAAGTATTTTATAAGGATCGCGCAAAAGAGAGATAATATAATATAAAGGGAATAATCATTTCTTATTTTTTTTAAATTTTTTTTTTTTGGAGAATTTGTTTTTGTGCGACATCGATTGATTGCCGCACCCTAGTTTTGAAAGACACAAGGTATATCGAACCAAAAAAAAAAATCGTAAATTTTTTTCTTTTTTTTTTGTGAACACGAAAGGGCGTCATCAGCATTTTTTCAAATTTCGCGCCCTCGAGAAAATTGAACTTTTTTTTTTACATTTTTCTTTAAAACATATCAGCGTCTATAAGCGAAATTCCGTTTCATCTAACTAAACATCCGGTGTGTGTGTGTGTGTGGAGAGATAAATTCTAAAGATTAGCTGAATTTAAAAAAAAAAAGAGATAAATCCGTTTCTATAAAGGGAAATGCCAGAAACTGTTGAAAGCCAGATAAAAATTAATTTAAGAGAGAGATTGGGGAAGAATAGTCGAGTTTTGAAAGAAAAAAAAAATTGTTTGTGAAAGGGGAGTGTGTGTCTAAAAAAAAACGCCTCTTTGATGCGTTTTGGCAAACTGGATAAAAAAAAAATTGTTTAAAAAACTGTTGCTGATTTTAAATCATATAACGCATGACGGCACGTAAAGCGTAGAGTAACTCGGCCTGGATGCGAGCCTCTAATAGCATCAAATTGACGTGAATCTGTTAGTAAAAAAATTAAAGAAATTAATTACAAACTCCACCGCTAGATGGCAGTAAAAAATGTTGTTTACCTTTTCAGAGTGATGGAGCTCTTTGAGGACGTTGTTGTAATCGGCTCTAGTGAGACGTTCGGGAAAACAAACGGCCGTCTTGATGTAAGCCTTCAATGAACGTTCCAGCACCTGATTAACTTCTCCATAGTCGTAATCATCGTGACGGATGCCAAACATGCATTGGATGTAATTCCAAATGGCCGTACGGAAGCGTGACGTGTCAACGTCCTTTTTCGAGCCCATAAAGTTGTACGTCAACTGGTACATGAGCCGGAATTTGTCGTCCAGCAAGTTTCCAACATCGTTGTACAACCGGTTGATGAGCGAGAAAGCGTGATCGTCCCAAGAATAATCCTGAACACGAAACGTCGGAATCAAATTCACTGAGCCGCGACGAGCAAAGTCCTGAATTTTTAAAAAATTTTCATCAATTCCAGAAATTCTTTTTTAAAAAATAATTAGAAATCTTTTACCTGGTAAGTGAAATCGGGATCATCGATAAATTGACTAATTTCCGGTTTGGGACGAGTGGAAGAAAATCCGTCGACGGTAGTAGACGAACCGACCACGCCCAATTCAGCACTTTGACTTTCAACGTGTTCGTAACGTTTCGTCTGCTCTTCGGCGCTGTATTCTTGTCTGTGTTGATCTAAATTCTTCATCCTCATCATTAAAGCGTCCAAGCCACCAGCCGTGAGTTCGTGATCTTGCATCATGCCAAAATCGCCTGTCCCGCGTCGACTACCGGCGGCACTTCTCGGCTCGTCAGGCGATCCACGACCAGAATTGGACCTCGATCCTTGATTGGAACCGGCTCCTTCAAAATACACACACACACACACAGTTCAGTATCTATGTGAGTCATTGCATTGGGCCATAAAAAGATTTGGTGCAAACGTACCGATAGCAGCAGCAGTAGCCGATGTAGTAACGATTTCTCGGGTTGCGGAAACCAAAGGACTCCCGCCGCTACCACCATTAGTTAGTTGAGGAGGAGATCCCGATGTCGAGGTCGGAGTTGATTGTCCACTACTACTATTACCAGATGGAGTAGCAGCAGTGGGTGTAGTAATAGTGATGGCGGCAGTCGATTTAGACGAGCAAGGAGGTTCATCTTCGCCGTCACCGATCCCGACACCGAATACGAAAGACGAGATGGCGTGGTAGCTTGAGAGGATAACTAGCGCGTGCACCAATTCGCCAAGTGACCAACTGTCGCTGCCTTTAGTCAATTTCTATATAATCAAATAAAAAAGAAAATTAAATTTTTTAGGAGAAGATTATCGGTCACAATGACTGACGACCTCTACGACCGCGCCCAAGATAAAACCTAAAACAATTCCGTGATTAGCGCATTCTTAACTCATTTTTATGACTCAACTAGTTTTTTTTTGTTGTTTTTTGTTTTCTCTATCCCCTTGGTGATATGAAAGAGGCAAAGAGCCAACACTAAAATTGTGTGCGAGGACCTTTGGATTCCCAAATTTGGACACACACAGACGTACGTAAACAATTTGAAATAACATTCCCCCCAAAATGTTTTTGTGTTGGTCCCGATTTCTTTTCTCTTTTTGTTTTTATCACTCAAAAAAGACACAGATAGAAAATATAAAACTGGACCAGACAAGGTCCAGGCAAAGAAACTTAATAATCAAGATTCTAATGTCCGGTGTTAAGTTTTTTTCCTCTATAAACGTTCATAACTAATTGAAATTGAATTGAAAAAAAAAGGGTGAAATTGATTGAGAGCAAAATTGTCACGCCCATAAATGGAGACGCTCCGACGCGCCACAAATGAAATGTTTGTAACCTACGAGAAATACAAACAAATCGAGAGAAAAAAAAAACCGGAATTGGCGAGTTGCTACTAGTAGTCGAATGTCTTTCTAACATATTTTTATTTATTTCTTTACTTGGCAAAATGCCCGAGATAAACAACATTTTTCCAATTTTCTTCACAGACTTGGCTGCCCCTTTTTTTGTGTGTTTATCTATTTTCAAAAAAAATAACTTTAGCCTATAAATAGAACACAGAAAACTCGATTCCCTTGTCGTTTCTACTCAAAAACCAAAAATGTATCGATGCATTTTTCCCTTCAAGAGCATTTCTCTTTTTTTTTTTCCAGGAAAACTGGTTTATTGGGTACGTTTTAATCAAGTTCCCCCCCACTGCCTCCAGATGTGTATAGAGAAATAATTGAAAACGACCACAAATGTCATACACACACCACAATAACAAAAAATGGAAACATACCTCAATGTGTTGTTTGGTGATGAGCCATGGCCGGTGAGCTAAAATCTTATTGATTTCATAGAGATCCCTCAATTTGGCCGGAATCGAATGCAGTCCGTTAAGCCAACGCTCGTCTCCGCCAACCGAAAGGAATTCACTCATTTGCTGTTGAATCAGGTACGAACATTGATGACGACCAGCAGCCTATATTTTTTCAAAAATAAATAAATTTATAAATGGGGATTTTTTAAAAATGACGATCGTCGACCTGACACACACACGTGTGGAGACAACGACAATTTGGCAATTCCACACAGACATTCATCATCGCATATGGCATAAACAACGCCAGACAATAGAACCCCCGACAAATAATAAAAAAACGTAGTCATCAAAACACAGATGCACGTCGTTTGGTTGTCACCCAAAATAGACGTAAATTATTATTAGCTACTGAGCTACTCGCTGAAATTTTTACTAGAACGAAAAAATGCCAATACAAATTATTTTATAAGAAATGATGCTGAAATTACCATAATGGCGATGTAATGTCTATAGTGGAAGGGTAACGGTCCATCGCCTCGCATGATGAACGACTGCGATTTGTTGAATATTTTCAAATATTGTGGATGCAAAGACATGACCTGCAATTTGCAACAAAATTACAATTTCAAATTTGTTTTTTCTATTTTTAAAATCGGCCAACAATTTTAGAAATTTCTGGTTGTATATACCTGTTCCAGCCGGTCTGGTCGACCAGGGCCGTGTTGTACATCAACGGTTGAAGCAAAAGCATTGGCCTGTAAATTAAAAAAAAATTATTAAAAATTTTTTTTTTGTCATTTTCCCCTCAAGCAAATCCTGTTGTTGTTGTTGACGGAAAAATATAAACACAAATTTCGTGTTCAAGTGGCCGCCCAACCCGAGAATCGAAAAAGATAGCCCAAGGACGTAACGTTCGTGTAATATATAAAAAAAAACGAGAAAATCTATCCCAACTAGAGACAACTCTTTTTTAAGCAACAACCTCGGCGACTTGTTTACTTCCAAATGACCTTCATAGTGAGAGAGAGAGACCCCCTTCTCTCTCTGAACGAACGTGTAAAGTTACGACGCGACGCAATAACTTTTTGTTTCTTTCTTTCTTTTGAGTGGCTTTTAACATTTTCTTTCTTGGAAACAACAACCAACAACCAACATATTTTTGTGTGATGCCAAAAATGTGTTTTTTTTTTTCGGTCGAGTGGAAGGAAAAAACGGCTTTTCTCCTCTTATGGATTTTATTCAAATGACCCGTGAAACTAAAACCCCAAAAAAAACGTACCAAATTCACTTTGAATTGACGTCACATTTGAGTTGAATTTTTTTTTTTTTGGGTGTTGTCCTCGAAATCACCTTGACCTCCCCTTAACTACCGAATACCTAAGGGACCTAAGGGACTGTGTTTTAATCTTCTTTCATGCCAATTAAACTACGAGCCGCAAAAATGTGTCATTCATTTAAAAGATTTGGATGAAAAACGGTTTTTTTTTTCTTTCCAAAAGGGGGCGGAGTTGATGAAGCCAATGGACTGGGCAAAAGAAAAATACTCCCCCCAAAATCATGCAAGGCCTTTTACACACACACACACACCAATGTGTTTGTATACATATACAAGAAAGAAAACAAAATTCAGCCTGCAGGCTAGACTAAATAGACGAACCGCCAAATCAGCTGTTCACGCTACCTCAGGGCAAAATGCATAAAAAGAAAACATGATCGTAAAATAGAAAGAAGGGAACCGATTTCACTTCACAGTGAAGAGAAGAGACTCCCAACGTAATCCTCTACTACTACTCGTCTTATATATTCTTTTCTTTTTTACGACTTGACTAGGTCGCAATTTGTAATAAAAATTGTAACACACATTCGACTATTGTTAATTGAGTAGGAGGGAAACTTGTAGGTCGACGACCTCGCCCCACAAGAAATCTTCTACCCTAGAAATTTGTAGGGGGGAACAAGCTACAACGCCATCTCTAGTCGAAATCAAAATTTTCACCAAATCCTTTCAGAATTGTGACGCCTGACGTCACACACAACGCACTTCCACTTTAACACCAAGATAAAAATCCCAAGGCACGTGTGTGCTATTTCCAGCGGGAGTGCAGGAGCTTGGCACAATACGCGAATCGATTATTCAAATGAGAGAAGGACGTTGATTCTAAACAGCAGACGAAAAATTGGAACTCGCTCGCACTACTTTCAAAATAGCCAATCAGGAAGTTTAAGAAACTTCTAGAAACTTGGAACGCCAGTTTCATCTTACCATGTGACGTCACTCTCTTAGATGTCTTACATAACCATCCCCATTAAATGTGTGCCTATCGAAAAGAACTTGGGGAGAAATAAAAGGTGTGTGTGTGGTGGATTAGTTTTGTGTTTCTTCAGGCTAACCGGTTTACCATCTATCACAGAGCTCCTCTAGCGGGAAACTGTGCAAACCTCACCGCCTAGTAGTAGTAGTAGACAAAACACAATCGACAATAATCGAAATAAAAGAATAGAAAACTCACATCGTTGTGATGAATGCCCATAATGTTGTTGTGAGAAGAGTTGGCAGTTGCAGAATCGTATTGATGATGATGATGATGTTGTTGAGATGGTAACCGACAGAATCCGCGATTTAAAGCCGCTGTTGCTGGGGCGATTGCAGCCGTCGTCTGGTTGGCGTACATGGGATGGTAATACGGGGCTGCTGCCGGATAGCAAATCGTGTTGTAATGGAGGCTCGTCGTCCGATTGATGTTGGAATTGGACTGAGTGTAACAATAGATCTCATCGGGAGTGCAGGCAGCAGCACCAGTGGCGGCAGAGGCGGCGGCAGCAACGGCAGCAGCAGCGGCCGCCCCGCCACCCAGTCGATGCTGCAACGGAACGTGAATTTTCGAAACTCCTAAAGGACGAATCCCTGAAGACAAAGAAGACGACGATGACAACGAATTGTGTCTCGATGACGACGACGTGTTTGATGATGATGATGAACTTGACGCAATCTCCACAGCACTCACACTCTCAACTTTCAAATACATCAAGAAAAATCGAATTGATTTTCAAACAATAGAACAAGGTAAACGACTTTTTCCTAAACTTTTTTTATCAATAGTTGTTGGACAGAGGTGATTTTTTCGTGAGAATTAAGAAAGGAAGGAATGATGTGATTTTTTTTCTTTCTTTTGACTTGATCAAATAAAAGTCAATAGGATATCAATTTTGAAAGAAAAATTTAAAGGAAGATTGGGTGTGTGTGTGTGTGTGTGTGGAAGGACAAAAAGAAACTGTGTCAACTTCAGCAAATGATTTCAACACACGACCCTATCGGTTCTACGGTCGTTCAGCAACTGAGTTGAACAAAGGCAGACGATCTCGCGATGTCGGCTCTGCCCTAGCGGTGGCGCTGCATGGCATCACACCATATCGGGTTCGGCAACCGAAACCCAAAATCTACAAGAGGAACCCATTCCACCATTCGATATGTGTGTGTGTGTGCCTTTTTAGAGTTTCCCCAAACTTTTTCCTCTTTTTTTTCTTTTTCTTTTTTACTACTCTTTGTCCTCGGCCCACTGTTTCCAACCAACACACAAAGAAGAAGAGATAGAAAGGCCTTCTTATTTTCTCGTATCACACACAACCTCTAGAGCTACTAGGCCGTCGAATCGGTCAAGTTAATAATCTCAAAATTATGAATAGATATTCTCTGTCGAATTAAATATCTCTCCAAACTGTTAGGCGAATATTTGAAAAAAAAACGCACATTTTCCCTACTAGTCTTTATGACAATGTCGACAAAAAGATATATTTGGGCCTTGTACAATATAATTTTTTTTAATGCTTGTTGCTAACTGGGATAGATCGACCAATAGGAAGTCTGAGTGGGCGGAGCTGCTGCTGTTACCGAGGGAGACGTCCGCAAGAGAAAGAAAAGGATGGGCACATTCGGTTGGGAAGGGAATCCCTCGCTCGTCAGGAAGGTTACACACCGTCGTTTTCCAATGGCGTTTTCGTTCGGTCGTCGTGTTTTTAAAATTAAAAAAAAGGGAAAACTTTTTATCTCCTATTTCCCCGTTTTTGCTGCCCGTTTGAAACGTGTTGCTACATGTTTAGAAAACTGAATGATAGATGAAGGACAAAGTTCATTTTGTGTCAAATTGCAGACGTCCTCAATCGAATTGGAAATTTAACCAAACAAAGACAAAGTTCAGCGGCCATCATTTTTCGAATGTACAGTATACCTGCGGTTTGAAAACACACAAAAAAAAAATTAATGAATCGACTTATTGTTGTGTACTCGTTTAGTTTCCTGTGTGAAGGAAAAGGCCACATAAATATCCTCCTGTCGGGACTCTTTTTTTTAATGATGCGTTGTCAACATTCCTAAACTATAAGCCGATAATTTATAAAGGCAACGGACGTGTCTCAAATCATTTCCATCTAGTAGCAGCAATAGCGGTGGATTATTTCGTCAGCCAAAAAAATTATAGGGGGGTACGTACAGCAGTCGGCCATTTTGAATTGAAGAAATTCTAAACGCAGAGAACCCAAATTTTTAGGGTTTCTTTTCATAAATATCTTGTTTCTTATTTTTCTTTGTGCGAGGGCGGAATTTGATTTTTTTTCACCAGACCAGCTGTTGACGGGTACAAACAATAAGAGGATCGCCTGCATGTCTCAGGCCTATTTTATACTGGCCGATGAAAAACAAAAAATGGCTGCACACCGGAATCCCCTATAAATACATTTTATTTTTTAGAAATAAAGAGCTTTATCTACTACTAAGAGATTAAAAAACTATTTTTAAAAATGCCATCAAAGTTTAGTTTGTTCAGATATTTTCTTGTTGCTAAGGGGGGGCACTTCAATGACTCACTTTTTCTCAGTTGTGTAAAAATTCTTTTTTTTTTTTTAAGGATATACCCTTTCTTAAAATCCGGGCTACATTGCGGTTTGTGATAGTTGTTGTATAATATTTTTTAAAAATAGAAAATCAACCACAAAAATATTAAAAGAAAAAAGTTCTCACCCGGAAGTGTCGTCTGCTTAACCGTAGAGACATTTTTTTTTTGTAATGACTTTTGTGCTATTGATTTATTACATTTTATGATGATTTGTTGTTGTTGTTGTACAGACACAACCTTGTCGGTTTTTTCACGGTCTCTACACTCCCGCGTGTGTATTATCGATTGTTTTGCTTTCTCCCCCCTTAGGACATATCTCAACAATGTCGGTCTGGCCTGGATTTTTTCTAAAAGCTCAGAGCACAAGTAGAAAAACGGTTCCATCCGTCTCGAATGTGTTACTGTAATCGAAATTTATCGCCATAGTTTGTGTGTGTGTGTGTTGAAATTGTATTTCCTGGATATAACAATGAACTTTGAGATCACTAACTAAAACACTCAGAGTCTAGAAATTTTTGAAATAGTTTTCGACAGATGTGACGTCAACGCGTAGCCTACAACCTACCCCACCATGGATTCCTAAAAGTCAACACTAATCAGCTGTTTTGTTTCTTTCATTCCACCGGTAATTAATGTTGAGCCGTTCAATTTGTTTAGATTTAAGGAAATGTGCAAAGTCAGGTGACTTGGGATTATGTAAATATCAATTTTCTCTTTTTTTTTCGACCAGCCAAATAAATTGCCATCCCATTGCACTGGTGGTGCCACTCCAGAGACGTGACGAGTGTCGCCAATTGACCAAATGCGCAGATATGTGGAAAATGTTTTTACCAACAAAACCTTGAGAAACTTGACCCCCTTTTTTTTTTGTTGTAAAATTTTATTTTATTTCAACACATATTTAAAAATAATAATGTTTAATTTAAAATATTTGGATTTTTGTCTTCTTTTTTTTTGTATGCAGATTTTTAGCCGTCTGGATGGCAGCCAATTTTTGCTATACATAGAAAGTTATTTTCAGGGTCTTTTGTTTTTTTTGTTGTTAATAGGCAGTTAATATTTCCTGGCTGTAAATTTGTATAACCTTCGATATTCGACTACACATTTCATTCGCTTAAAAAAACAACAAATTGGCAAAAAAAAAAAACTAAAATAATAATTCCACACATACTTCAATTGTGCCCACTTTTGGATATGTTCACATACAACCGGTCTCTTTCCATCCCAACTTTACTTTTTTTAAAAAAAAGGAAATGGTTCCCGATAACGCTACATAGTTTTATGTAACAGATAACCCGAATTTGCGTGTCTTGTTTGTGTGCGCGTAGAGACCGACGTGTTATCCTTAAAATTTTTTTGACATGAAATTAAATTGAGTTTATTTAACTACCCAAAAGTATAGAGTAGAAGAGAAATATAAAATTTTTCCTTTTTATTACAAGCGACGCGGAACGAAAATCCTCCCCATTTGATGACGTATTTAAAAAAATTTTAAAAAAATGTTTCCGTGTGCGAGAAAGAATTGAAACATTATGAAAGAAAGATAATAACAATGTTGGAACTTGGAAGAAGAATATATAAAGTCGTTAAAAACAAAGACCGTCATTAATTGCTTTTTATGACATTTTTGATATTCTTCTTCTTCAGCAGCCAAGAGAAAAATATTCCCTGAATGGGGGAGGAGTCAAGACAACGGAAAGGACCGATTATTATTATATTATATTATATTCTTTGAAATTTTTATTTAAAAAAAGGGAAAAAGTATTTTGAGATATTGTGTGTCTCGTCGTCGTCGATTCTATAGCCAAGAAAAAAGGGGCACAGCGTGAAAGAAGATGGGGGGGAACGGTCATTATTCACGGAACTTTGCATGGGATGTTTTAAGAAAGAAAAATATCAAGATTTATTTTTCTTTCTCTCCCCCTTTTGTGTTCCAGTTGCTATGCAAGTTTCGTTGCTGGGCAAAGTGTCATGAGGTAAAATTGTGTGTTAGCGGCTACTTCTTTCTTCTTCTTTGTTGCTAACTGAAATTCAAAATGAAGGTGATTGGTTTAGACGAAATTTTCGATTGAACCAACTCACGGAATTCACGAAAATTATTTTGTGTTGCTAGAGGGCAAAGAATTTGAACCGTCTCACCCGTGAAATTGCAATCAGGTAAAACTCGTTTTGATTTGAAATCATTCAAATCCTATATTATAAATCATTTCAATGCCATCATATTTCCATGTTACGTCACTTTCGTTTTCTTTCTATGTGTACCCGCAGGCGTTTTTCGTGAGATAACGATGACTATAAGAGATGATGACGCACGTCTCTCTCTATTTTGCACGAACGATATGATTGAATTTGAAAAAAAAAAAATATTAAATTAACTTTAAAAACGCCTTGCGCAATCCGGTTAGCAACAACAGTGTAAAATGTTTGTTTATGTGCATTTCTAAGAAAATTAAGTTTTTTTTTGGCGTGTGCGGGCATGAATTCTCCTCTCGAATTTTTTCCTCCATTCGTTTCAAGGTTCTTCCTTTATGTGTGGGCAGCAGGAAATCTATATGACGCGTTCTAAATTCAAAATTTCTTTCCATATCTCAAAAAAAAAACGATGGACCGTCTAAACTAATGTTTATATCAATCTACTTGAAGTTCTTGGAAAAGGTAACTGCACGTGTACTGCAGTACATATAAAATATCAGAACAGATTATCAGCTGTACTGGTTGGTTGCATTTTTCCTGGAATGAAACATATCGATCGGGAGTTGTTGCTCACAAAAATCACTGACCCTTAGTTTGGAACATGTTTTTAAAATTTTTTTTTTATTTTATTAGTGCCATCAAGTTTAAAGGGTCACGAGATCAAGGCTGTCTGCCAACCGTTTTGTAAATATAAATATAACAGAAAATTATTTATTTTTTAAAAGTTCATTGCGTCCAACTAAATTCATTTTACACGCCGATTAATAAAATTCGTAAAAAAAAGGTCATCGTCATCGTTAAAAAAAAACAAACCCAAATAATAACAGAAAAACAAATGAATGCTAGACAAAAACATTTTTTTTGGAGACGTAAAGTGAAATTGAATATTTTCAAGCCCTCCAGACAAAACAGAGAATTTTTTTAAAAAACAATTATTCAAATTTTTTTCAAGTTGGTGCTGTTCGTCCCAAATAGATAAACAAATAAATAAATAAACAAACCAAAAAATCGGGAACTGCGGATGTTATTCACGCGCCGGATTCACGCTTTAAACATGTAATTTTTTTTCCTCCTTTTTCTTTTTCGCTGATGATTATAATTTTATTTATTTCGTGTTTAAAAAAAAATCAACAAATTTGTCCGCCGCTCACAGGGTTTTCTATATTTAAAAAAAAAATCATTTCATTTAAAATTGTTTCCATTTTTCTAAAAACAAATTCCTTGGTAAATTTGACGAACTGAAAATGACGACAATTTGAAATACCGCCGCGTAATAATTAATGAATTCTACCGACATTGTCGTAATTACATAAAATCCACACAATGTCTATCTCCTACGTGGTATACAATGTTGTAGCTATTATAATAACGGCAACAGCACATCGTGACTAACTAAACATATATAGAATGAAAAAAGAAGAGAGAACGAGCTTGTCAATTTGATTTATTTCTTTCTAAAATACACAGCACAAAAGAAGATGCTTCAAATCTTCTCTTTTACCTTTTCGTCGAATATTTACTATACCTGGAAGATTAAATAATAGAGAGAGAGACTTATTTCTTTTGTGTTATTTGCTCCAGGGGTTCAACTGCTATGTGTGTCTATAATATAATTGCCCATAGGAAATAAGGGAAAAAACAGGTTCAACTTTCACGTCATCATAAATCACCACAATAAAGCTGACGAGAAGAAGATGAAACATTTGTGTGTATATCATTAAATCAGATGACGAAAATTTTTCATTCAATCCAACTGGTTTTTCATTAAAATTCTTGTACGTTTTCTTGGAATTAAAGCACACCCACTCAGAGTGTGTAACAATATCACGTCAATTACTATCAGAAAATCTGATTTTTTGGGGTACGAACAATAACAATCCGCAAAAACTGGTTTTTCATTCATGTTCATTCAAATTGAATCATTCAAACGAAGGGAAGCGGGAGGCAATAAATAATTGAAAGTTATTTCAACCCAATTAAGAAACTCTATGTACTTAATTATTTTAGCGAAATACACAACACGGAAAATGTGTTTAAGGCGTCGTCGTTCAATTTTTCAGGTGTTCTAAATCGATTGGTTATAAAAATGGAATCATTTTTGTTGCTTCGTAAATCATTTATTGATTTCTATTACATTATGACTTTTTTTTTTATGACGGCTGTTATTTTGGTCCGTTTTTTGTATCAATATACAAGTCTGTTGATACATTCTATGCGCAGAGAAAAGTAATCAATTCAGATAGTGAGCATTTGATTGTCTTCAATCAACACCATCGCCCACCGGAATTCCATGATTTTTCTTTTTCTTTCTTTCTTATTATTACGTCATGTGTGGGAGGTGCGTTTTCCTTTGTTGTTGTATATCCAATCCATCGTATAATCGAGCGCTAGATAGCAGCACAAAACGAAACCCATAAATTTAATTATTTTTAAAATCGACTCCTAGATGGCGTACGACCGCTATTTTCAAAACAAAGCGCTTTTTTTCCCATGAACACATTTTCGTGAATCAGAATAGAATATACCCGCAACACCATACCATATTTACATGAATAAACTCTGCCTAGATCAAATAAAAATGATGACAAATGCACAACGTGGATCTTTCTACTATTTGTCTATCGACTCAACACGGGCCCTGCTGATGACGTCGTCAAGTTTCTCACCCCTCCTTCGACAGTAGCCCAATCGATAAACAGACAGACACACACCGAGGGGGTAAAGAAGAAACACAAGGGGAAAGGTTTGAATATAGAACACACAGCATATCTACTAGTACTAGGACTAGCCCATATATAGACGAATATAATATGGGACTTGGTCCAAAAAAGCCAATTCGGGTGTGTCTCTTTTTTTCCTCCCCCTTTCCCCTTTATATTTTAAGGAAAGAAAAAATCCTCTTCTTTCTTAACCCTCGACTTTGTTGCCGCCTCAGAGTCAGTCGGTTGCAAACCTTCCGTCTTGCAAGTCGTGGCTGTCTGTCTCTTCTGTTGTTGTTTGGGAGATTCTTAATATCGAAAAAACCAAATTTCATTGTGTATTCGTGTTTAACTATATGATCCTTTACTGAAAACTGTATTACAAAGTATATCAAATATAGATACCGAGTTACTTCCAGTTTAGATAATCTCTGTGTGTGTGTGTGTGTGTGCATGTGTGTGTGTTGGTTACCACGTGATTCCCGGTAACGACGTCTGGTCGACGCTATTGTATTACTTCATTCAGAGCTTATCCCTCCTGACAACCGAAGAGGTAAATACCCCCACTCGTCTCCCATGGAGAATTCAAAAAAATATTTTGTGTAGTATTCCCTTTTTGGGATCATCCCCTAGAGAGATGATTGGCCGTTTGTTGTTTTGCACATTGTCAGATTTCGCCAATGAGAATGTCAACCTTATTTTAAAAAAAAAAAATGTGTTTTTTCTAGACGAGGGATGCAATTAGTTTTATGACAGGTCGTAAAGAAAAAGGTTCACATCTGTTTTCGATGTTTTTGACCGTACCACATTTAATCGATTGTTGTTGTCTTTCAAAAGATATGGAAGCTGATGCGGAATGCGGAAAATGGAAACCACCGACACAAATCGACGGCCTTTACGATCCAGCACAAGAGAAAGAAGCCTGCGGAGTTGGATTCGTCGTACAAATCGATGGCATCCGTTCCAATAAAGTAAATATAGAATCTTGCCGCACTTTTATGACTTTTCTATTTCATGTTTACCTTTATTTATAGATTCTCAAAGATGCTAGGACATTGGCATCACGTTTGGATCATCGCGGTGCGTGTTCGTGTGATAACGACACCGGAGATGGTGCCGGTGTATTAACTGCCATTCCTCATCAGCTCTATTCATCCATCATTAGGTAACCCAAATAATAACTTCCATCTAGAACTTCTGTTATTGTCAATTGGTTGTCAGGGAAGAAGCTGATATCGAATTACCGCCAATAGGCCATTACGCCACTGGTATATGTTTTGTTGATGAAGAAACTCATGTCGAGAGTGAAGCCATGTTCCAGGAGATTGCCAAAGAGTGTTCACTTCAGGTTGGTGAAGCCACTTGTAGTAGTTGTAATAACTGTGAAACTAATTTTATAGTACATTTCAGGTGCTCTATTGGCGAACGGTACCAACTGACAGATCTGTGATTGGACAAGTGGCACGAAATGGTGAGCCATTCATGAGACAAGTTTTTGTTACGTGGGACAATCCTGCCTTTACATCACCCGAAGATGAACGCATTTTCCTGGAGAAGGTCTGTGTCTCTATTTCTATTTCATCTATAAATGTCGATCGATTTCGCTTGGCAAAAAAAAAAACTTTGAACTCGACTAGGACACAAATATCGATCGATAACTTTGATCGAGTTTGATACACAAAAGTTAATGGATACTTCTTGTGCCAAGAATGAACGATGATTCTCGTTAGATTGTCGTATTTTTGTTTGAAAAAAAAATAGGAAGTAATAAAAAGGGGTTAGACACGATCGATAATCAAGAAGAAGATCTTGTAGACTGGATATAGAATGGCCTTTTATTTGCTCAACTGTACACAGCTCTCTTTCTCGGGTAGTGACGTCAACCGAACAATAATCTGTGTTGGCACATAGATATCCCTGCTGGGCAACAAAGTTACTTAACAATTCTCAGAGACCTAGTAGACCTGCCATTTCACGGGAAAGATATTCTACCGACTTGAAATTAAATACGATTGTGCCGCATTTCGCAAGACACAATAGAGGCTCATTTACAATGAAATATGCACCTCGTCGACGTTTAATTAAGTAGGCTGACTCCTCCGGGGGGGGGGGGGGATTGACGGCCGATTTTTTTGGCGGAAAATTGAATCCAAAGTTAAGTAAAGCGAACAAAATGTCTTCAAGAACCTTTTCCGTAGGTATTTGATGTAGTTAACAAGTCTACCGTGTGTAGGATCGATAATTTCCATGCAGGAATGAATGGGGTTGGCAAAGATCAGGCAAAGATCCTGATTATTCATTCAAGACGGTATCGCCATTTTCTTTTGATATTAAATTAAATTCTTTTTTTAAATATCGTCAAAGGTTTTTGTGCTGAGGAAGAAAGTGACTCATCGAATCCCTCGTCCTGGTGCTCGTTTCTATATTTGCAGTTTATCACCAGACGTTATCGTTTACAAAGGACAACTCACGTCCACACAAGTTTGGACTTACTTTTCTGATCTCGATGTGAGTATTTTTCTTATTAAAAACTGCGGGGAAAAACCTGAGTAATCATTTTCCTTTTCCAATATAAAAACCAGAGACCTGAATATGAAACTTATCTGGCCATGGTACACACAAGATTTTCGACCAATACTTTCCCCAGTTGGGAGAGAGCTCATCCTTTGCGGATGTTGGCCCACAATGGAGAGATTAATACGCTGCGGGGCAATGTCAACTATATGAAAGCTCGTGAAGGTTTGATGAGTTCCGAACGATTTGGTAAACGTGCCCTGGCCGAATTGTATCCCGTCGTCGAACCGAATCTTAGCGATTCAGGATCGGCTGATTGTGTTTTAGAATTTCTCGTCCGAGCTGGAGGTCGATCCTTACCAGAGGTATAAACACAAATTTATAAAAAGATGAATTGTTTATGTTAAATAAAAGAAGGATTCCCCTTTATTTTCTACTTTTGTAGGCTATCATGACTATGATTCCTGAAGCGTGGGAGAAAGATCCGTTGATGGATCAAGAAAAGAAAGATTTCTATAGATGGGCTGGATGTTCCATGGAACCGTGGGATGGACCTGCTTTGATGGCATTCACTGACGGTCGCTACATTGGCGCTGTTCTTGACCGGTAACTATTAGAAAAACTTAAACCCAATCCACTAGTTTTTGTGTCTAATTGGGAACAAAAAGAGTCTGATCTCCCCCACTAATTCCCCCTCCAGATGTTATTAATCCTCATTTTTCCGCTCATATGACAAAAGCGAATCCTTCCATTGATATTTCTTTTTTCCACGTTGTTTCAGAAACGGACTGAGACCATCTAGGTACTACGTTACAAAGGACAATGTAGTTGTCATGGCATCAGAAGTAGGAGTCTATGACATTGATCCCGCAGATGTGATACATAAAGTGAGTCCATCGTCCTAATAATAATCTCACGAAATTTCTATTCAACTTAATTCTTTTTTTCCAGGGAAGATTGGAGCCTTCACGGATGCTTCTCATAGATACAGCCAATCGTGTTATCATCGACGATGAAGAAATCAAAATGAGTATCGCCCGTAGTCGTCCGCATTCTGATTGGTTGAACCAAGTGGTCACTTTGGACGATATAAGGACGATGGCATCGACGGCCGTTCCTAACGGAGACTTAGAAGCACTTGCGATTTCACCGAAACCACTCAAAATCAAATCGTCGGAAGATATCAGAAAACAGCTGACTCTTTTCAACTATACACTGGAAACGCTGACTTTGCTCCTAGTTCCAATGTTTACCAATAAGTAAGTTGACAAATATTTCTTTTGCAAATTCAAATTTGTTTCATTTCCGTTTCGTTTTATGTCAACAGGAAAGAAGCGCTGGGATCGATGGGAAATGATGCGCCATTGGCATGTCTCTCTGAATTCCAACCGCTGCTCTACGAATATTTTAAGCAGCTTTTCGCTCAAGTATAGAGATAATTCAATCAATTATATTTTGAATGAATTAAAATGTTTGTTCTATAGGTAACGAATCCGCCCATTGATCCTTTTCGAGAGCGAATTGTCATGTCGTTGGCTTGTCCTATCGGTCCAGAGGCCAACATTTTGGAGCCGAGTGAACAACAATGTCGTCGTTTGTATTTGGAACAGCCGATTTTATCGCCAGATGATTTGGAACTCATCGTCAACAGTAACATTCGGGATTGGAAGGTAAGATCCTTGTTTTAAAAATGTTTTGTAAGAATTTTTAAATAGAGAAAATTGAATTTAGTCTAAAGTGATTGACATCACGGTCGATGCTAGCGTACAACTGGTTTACATCGCTGAATTAGATCGAATCTGTTACGAAGTGACAGAAGCTGTCAAAGAAGATTTTCAGTTTATCGTCCTCTCGGATAAACTAGCTGATAAGGACAGGTAAACTTCATTCAATTTGCGTATATCTCAATTGTTTTATAAGCTTAAATTTTTTATGTCAAACAGGATTCCGTTGAGCATTCTCGTAGTTCTAGGAGCTGTCCATCATCATTTGATTGAAGAAAGACTTCGCATGAAAGTGGCTCTACTCGTAGAGACGGGCGAGGCCAGGTACACAAACTTTAGTTTTTTTATGTTAAACTTTTAAATTCATTTTTCATTATTTAGAGAGGTGCACCATATGTGCGTTTTGCTGGGCTACAGTGCGGATGCCATCTGCCCTTATATGATAATGGAAGCTACAAAGAATTTGAGATCTGATGGCGTTCTCAGCGATAAATTGAACGACAAGGAAGTCTTTGGCGTAAATTCAGCTATTTTTTAATCTTTTAGTTAACATCCAGGTTATTGACCCATTTTTCTTTCTTAGAACTATGTCGAAGCTATGGAGAATGGTATCGCCAAAGTCATGGCCAAAATGGGCATATCCACTCTACAATCTTACAAGGGAGCTCAAATCTTTGAGGCCGTTGGACTCTCTGACGAGATTATCGATAAATGTTTCAGGGTAAGCAATATCAGATGATTAATTACAGTCGTAATTATAGTGGATTTAATTGTTTCTGCTTATTATCAATAAAGGGCACTCCATCCCGTGTAGGTGGAATAACATTCAAAGAATTGGCTAAAGAAACTATGGATCGTCACATGTTGACGTTTCAACCTCAATGTGATACTCTGGTCATTCGCGAACCGGGTAATTATCATTGGCGTCGTGGAGGGGAAAAACATTTGAACGATCCTGTTAGTATCGGTGTTCTCCAGGTATATTATACTCAATTCACTTTTATGTATAAATGAAATGTTGACTGGGAATTTTTATTCGTTCAATAGGAAGCGACAAAGAGCAACAGTCGAGATGCTTTTCTACGTTTTCAGCAATCCACCATGGAAAGTTTACGTCAATGTACTTTGAGAGGTCAACTGGAACTCATTCCTTCGCCCAATCCCGTTAACATTGAAAATGTAGAATCTGCTGCGGAAATCGTCAAACGATTTGTGACTGGTAACTGATGGTGCAAAAATTACATTTTTCAAATGCCCCCCTCAACCTTTGTTTTCACATTTTCCCAGGGGCTATGAGCTTTGGATCGATATCTATGGAAGCTCATACAACTCTTGCAAGTGCAATGAACAGCATTGGAGGCAAATCCAATACGGGAGAAGGAGGTATTAAAATGCCTTCCAATTATTCAGGAATTTCATTAAACCTTTTCGTTTTGTAATTAGGCGAAGATCCTGAACGTTATTTGACTCAAGATCCTAGAAATAGTCAACGCTCGGCTATCAAACAAGGTTTCTAATTAAATTTAGATTAGTACTCGTCTCGTAATCTTTAAATTTGTTTTTTTTTTGTTTTCTTAGTTGCCAGTGGCCGTTTCGGAGTGACAGCGGCTTATCTGGCCAATGCAGACGAGTTGCAAATTAAAATGGCACAAGGAGCTAAACCGGGTGAAGGTGGCGAATTGCCCGGTTACAAAGTGACGGCCGAGATTGCTCGTACGCGTCACAGCGTGCCAGGAGTGGGTTTGATATCACCGCCTCCTCATCACGACATTTATTCGATCGAGGATCTGGCCGAGTTGATTTACGATTTGAAATGCTCCAATCCAACGGCTCGCATTTCAGTGAAATTGGTTTCTGTTGTCGGCGTGGGTGTCGTAGCTATTGGAGTGGCCAAAGGTAAAGCAGAACACATCACCATTTCTGGTCACGATGGCGGAACGGGAGCCAGTAGCTGGACAGGAATAAAGAATGCTGGACTCCCTTGGGAGTTGGGCATCGCTGAGACTCACCAGACTCTAGTCCTGAATGATTTACGTTCAAGAGTCGTCCTTCAGGTTTAATAATTCAATTTTATTTCTTCCCGGTCCTTGGTAATACAATTTTGATATTTGAAATTCTAGGCGGATGGACAAATCAGGACGGCGTTTGATGTCGTCATAGCCGCCGTATTGGGAGCAGATGAATTCGGATTCAGCACTGCTCCACTGATTGCGTTAGGTTGTACGATGATGCGCAAATGTCATTTGAACACTTGCCCAGTTGGTATTGCCACTCAGGATCCGATCCTGCGTGAAAAATTCGCTGGTCAACCGGAACACGTCGTCAATTTCTTTTTCTTATTGGCTGAAGAAGTTCGAAATGAAATGGCCAAATTAGGAGTCACTAAATTTCAGGATCTCATCGGACGTACCGATTTAGTACGCGTTCGTAACGGTACCGATCTCACCAATCCAACAAAATCCAAACTTTTATACTTTGGCGCTATTTTGCGTAGCGCTCAAGCCATGCGTCCAGATGTCAACATTGTTGGCGGATCAGTCGCCCAAGATTTCGGTCTTGAAAATCACCTAGATCACAAATTACTTAAAGAAGCTTCCGTCGTCCTGAACGGCAATAGCGAACAAGTCAGTTTTTCAGTTAACGTCGTCAATTCCAATCGAGCTGTTGGCACTCTCCTCAGTTATCACATAGTCAAGAAACATGGCGAAGAAGGGCTTCCGGATGGAAGTATCAACATTTACATGACAGGATCAGCTGGTCAAAGTTTTGGCGCATTTTTGGCTAAAGGAATTAAAATCACTTTAGCGGGTGATGCTAATGATTATGTCGGTAAAGGATTGTCCGGAGGTGAAGTCGTAATTTATCCACCGAGGACAAGTCCATTCCGCTCTGAGAAAAATGTCATCGTTGGAAATGCTTGTCTTTACGGAGCAACTTCCGGTCGTGTCTTTATACGTGGAATTGCAGCCGAACGTTTTTGCGTCCGCAATTCCGGCGCTGTTGCCGTCGTCGAAGGAGTTGGAAATCATGGATGCGAGTACATGACGGGCGGAACGGTTGTCATTTTAGGTAAAATTACTTTTGAAATTTAGTTTTACCATGAAATTAAAATTTGAATTTTTTATGTTGTTTTTACAAAGGACCTACGGGCAAAAATTTCGCTGCTGGAATGTCAGGTGGAATCGCTTACGTTCTGGACGTCAACGGACAATTTTCGAAATATTGCAACACGTCGATGGTGGAACTTTTACCAGTTGTCACACTTGAAGATGCTATGCTCATTCACTCACTGCTGGAAGAGTTTGTCGATAAAACAGGGTCCGATTACGCCAAAGAATTGCTCAAAGATTGGCCAAAATCGCGTTACATGTTTGTCAAAGTCTTTCCCTATGAATATCAAAGAGCTTTGCTGGCCCAGGAAGAAGAAGAGAAGAAAAAAGGAGCCATTACGAAATCGCCAAATGCAAATATCAAGACGAACGGTTATCATAAGAAATCGAACGATATCACGGACATTGAAGATGTTGCCGGACCCAGTCAAACGGTGGACAAGACCCGAGGTTTCATGAAATACAAACGTGAATCTCATCCTTATCGACCGGCCGAGAAGAGATTGAACGATTGGGATGAAATTTATAATTTCACTCACGTTAAAAAAGGATTGAAAGTTCAAGCTGCTCGTTGTATGGATTGCGGAGTGCCATTTTGTCAGAGTTCGTACGGATGCCCCCTAGGCAATATCATTCCTAAATGGAACGATCTCGTCTCTCAAGATAAATGGAAAGAAGCGCTGGATCAACTTTTGCAGACGAATAACTTCCCGGAATTCACTGGTCGAGTTTGTCCGGCTCCTTGTGAAAGCGCCTGCGTGTTGGGTATCAACAGTTCACCCGTCGCCATCAAATCAATCGAATGCGCCATCATCGATTACGCGTTTGATCAAGGATGGATGTTACCCAATCCACCACTCGAACGCACTGGGAAAAAAGTTGCTGTTGTAGGATCAGGCCCAGCTGGATTAGCATGCGCTCACCAACTAAATAAGGTTTTAAATCTAAAATGAACTGCGCATGTCTGAATTTGATCAAATTGAATTTTTCAATTAGGCTGGACATTTAGTCACGGTCTATGAACGTGATGACGCAATAGGCGGTCTACTTCAATATGGTATCCCAACCATGAAATTGTCTAGGGCTATTATTGATCGTCGAGTGGAATTGATGCAAAAGGAAGGAATTGCATTTCTAACTGGAGTCAACATTGGAGAGGATGTCTCAGCCGAGGTTAGAAAATCGATAATGAATAAATCGATCCTGTTTCATTATCATTACGTGTTTTCTACAGGATTTGCACAAACAATACGACGGCGTTGTCCTTTGCATAGGATCGACTAGACCTCGAGATATTGCCATTCCTGGCCGGATGCTGGACGGCATATACCAGGCCGTTGCGTATTTAGGAACTTGGCAAAAACTACAAGCGCATCCCGATATCAAAGTGGGAAATCCAGCATTTACGGCCAAGGATTGTGATGTCATCATCTTGGGTGGAGGTGATACGGGTAACGATTGTATCGGGACTTCTTTGCGCCAAGGAGCTCGTTCCATCACGACATTTGAAATTCTTCCACCTCCACCGACTTCCCGCGCCAGTGATAATCCATGGCCTCAATGGGGCCGCGTCTTCAAAGTCGATTACGGCCACGAAGAAGTTAAAGTTAAATTCGGTAAAGATCCTCGTCTGTATAACACGATGAGCAAAGAATTTGTAGATGATGGCAAAGGATCGGTAAGTGGTATCCTGACAGTGCAAGTGGAATGGAACAAAAATGCCGATGGAAAATGGATCATGACTGAAGTTCCTAATAGCGAAAAGGTAACAAACATTTTTTTTTTCAAATGATTTAATTCGAAATTTTAATTATTTAAACAATTGTTTTGTTACAGTTGTACAAGTGTAATATGGTCCTATTGGCCATGGGATTCCTTGGTCCCGAACCGAAAATTATGAATCAATTGAAAGTGGAATTAGATCCTTACAGTAATGTGACTACGCCCAATGGAGAATATTCGACCAACGTTGATGGCGTTTACGCGGCTGGAGATTGTCGAAGAGGCCAGTCGCTGGTGGTTTGGGCTATTGCAGAAGGCCGCCAAGCGGCCCGCCAGGTGGATGAAATGCTAATGGGTTCCTCAACTTTGAGTGGACCAGGAGGAATCGTTCATTTGTGAACGGCGGTGGTGCTCCTATTTTACTCAATCAAAATCCCACCTCTATATACTCGATTAATTATTACTCGTTTACTTTGCGTTTTAAAAAATAGCCCAAATAGGTTTGCATTTAGATAGTAAAACAAAAGAGTATGATTCTATGATTGGGGCTTTATTTGTTTTAAAAACAAATTAAATGTTCGCTGTGTTTTTAATACCGTTTATGTAGTTCCTCCTCGAATCATTGACAGTTAAACTCTCACATTATGGGTATGCTATTACACTTAACTGTTGTGTAGGAGAGAGAAAATACACACATCTAACACATATATACACCTGGTCTGTGAGAAACAAAAATCATTCGTCATTTGGAAACATTTAGTTGTTGATTGTAAGGAGAAACTTTTGACATAATTTTAGAAAATTTCAGAAGATAAAAAAGAGTACCCGACACCAAACAAACAGATTTAACGGAAGAGAAACAGAAAGATTGTGAGACACATAGTGTTGAAAATTGAGGGCAGGAACAGATTAGAAAGCATGACTTGATTTTCTTTCGTTTTATTACCAGGGTATACAGATAACATAAGGATTAAGCACAACATTTAGGTCGATCCATAAGATATTGACGTTTGAGATGTTTGAGGCAAACGACAATACAACAAGGATCCGAATCTGCAGACTGAGAACAAGGCAACGCTTCCGGTGGATGACATGAAGACATGGATGCCGGATGTTGAACTGAGTTAAGGTCTCCTGTCAGAGGTGAATTACCTTCGCAATTGCAACCACATCCAGTCATTCGATTCGCTGATTTGTTGGCCATTGATTCGGTCGTCTTTTTGCTGCCACATCCGCAGCCACAATTTTTCCCTGTTCTTGGTTCTTCCGTCGATGATGAATCGACTACTGGGTTGCAAGAAACTGAGCAATCGTTGAGCAAAGGATCACAGCGGCATGGATTGCAACGACAAATGTCGACGGCGGCTGCCACATCCTTCAGCAATCGATCACGATCTTGATCATCCATCAATTCCTCCGATTGGTCCATTTGAGAATGGTGGAAACTCCCGTGGTCAGTAAGAACACGAGCCGACGATACCGTTTCCGATTGGTCCACTTCGGTAATATCCGCTGATTCGTCTGTTTAGAAATGGGATTATTTTTTAACGGAAATTCCAAGAAAAATAATTGATGGACATTTACCGTCAGTAGCTTTTCCTTGCATTGACTGCGAATTATCTTCAATATTAGACGATGTAGGAGAGTCAGCCAAAGGGTCGATGACATCCGACGGTTGTAATGCCAAATTGCGATCCGTCAGGAGCTGTTCAAGACTCATTCCGCTACGTTGCGTCATACGGTTGACGCTTTCAGCACTCAATGGAATGACGGCATAGGCTTTTAACATAAAAAACAGCTCAAATAATCGATTCACGTTAAAGTATGATGATATTTTATACCTTGAACACCATCAACAGAAGGAACAGTCGTCAGTCGTATTTCATCAGGATTCACAGAGTTGAGCACTTGACGGCCGATTGTCTCGTCACACTCGTCGTAATTGGAAGCAGATTTTTCGTGCTTAAGTAAGTGCAATTTCCACGAATTACGCTTGGCAAATGTTCGGCCACACGCAGTGTCGCTACAGGCGTAAGGTCGTTCACCCGTATGAGATAACATGTGCGATTTCAAATGATGGCTATTGCGAAATGACTTGTTGCAATCTTCATGCTCGCATCTATTTAAAATTACATAATATAAGACACACGTTTTCATATTGACTAATATGGAAATAACATACTTGAATGGGCGGTCTCCCGAATGGACACGTTTGTGTTTTCGTAGGTCGCTGAGAGTGGTGAAGAATTTCACACATCCAGATTGTTCACATTTAAAGGTGGTGCCATTGTGTACCCTCTGATGAGCTTTCAAACGGTAGAGTGTGTTGAAGTTTTTTTCACACCCAACAATGTCACAGCCATATGGACGATCTTTGGTGTGCACTCTCACATGGATCTTCAGGCTGTGGGAGTTTAGAAACGCTTTTCCACATTCTTCTTCAGTACATTTAAATGTATACTCCCCTGTTTTAAAATTAAAATTATCTCCAGTATCTACTGTAATGTAATAAGATGGTTACCTGTATGACTTTTGGTGTGTGCTTTCAAGTTCCCAGCAGAGCTGTAAGTTCTTTTGCACCCCTCATACCTACATCGAAACCGTGTTTTGGTCATTTCATCAGTTTCAGAGTTGATAGATTCAATGGTCAGTGTTGCATGACTTGGTTGACTGGGCATACAGTTTGAAGAACCTGGATTGATTTGCATGCAAATCTCATTGGCCGAAATGGTGTGCTGAATGTATCTGTAAAAAACATGTGTTTCATTTAAACCCAGACTGTGTTAATTTAATAACAAGCAAAAGCGTACCCATCATTTTCAACGTCTTGATCAGTGCTCTCGGTTTGGGTTGGCAAGTTCTGTGGTGAAGTCACGCTTTTCTCTGAAGCGTGTAGGTCATCATCGAAGCAATTGTTCAAGTCGATACTCACATCCAGGTAATCTTGAATATTGGCAATCTTGTCTTGTTGATAAACAGGTAACAACAAATTAGTTAAACTAGCGTTTGAATTGCCATCAAAGGCAAACATGCTTCTAGAATCGTCATCCAACTCCATTTTTTCACACTCTGTCTCTTCTTACAGGCTAGGTAACTTGCCAGGGGTAGGGGAGAAAAATCTATGTTTCCGGAATCATATCAAACCGTAACGCCATCTTGCGTCGCTAATTTATTTTCTGCTTCTAGCGCCACCTCTTCCATTGTAATCACTTCATTGTGTCAAAACAACAATGGCGGTCTTCATAGAATCGTGTCCCTCTTCTTCAACTTGGTTTCAATTGGAAAAACAAAATGATTTAACTCATGAATTTCTTGTAAATGAGTTAAGTAAGCAACTTGGCATTATTCCAGTTCAAAATTTCCCTTGCAAATTTTTCAACGGGCATCATGAAATTCTTCCGGGCAGCTGCAATCCTTGGCCGAAAACAGATACTTTTGTTAGAACGAGCATATCTTTGGCAGGTGGAAAAGGTGGTTTTGGATCCATGTTAAGGTATGTATGTTTGACAATTACTTTTAGTGTCATCTCTTAATTGTTTTATTTCTTCAGAGCCATTGGAGCCCAGATTGAAAAAACTACTAATCGTGAAGCTTGCAGGGATTTGAGCGGCAGACGTCTCAGAGATATCAATGAAGAAAAAAGGTACATTTTTTGTTTTGTTTTATAAGGTGACCCAAATCTAGTAATCTTAAATATTACTTTATTGTAGGCTTAAAGATTGGGTGTCAAAACAAGCTGACAGAGAAAAGGAGAGAGAAGACAGAAAGCAGAAAAAATTGGAGAAACTTAGACAAGAATATCACCATGAATTTCATGACCCTGAGTATTTTAAAGTGAGATCAGAAGTAACTGATAAAGTACATGAAGCACTTGAACAAGGTAACAATCTCTCAAATTCAAATGGTTTTCATTGTAATTCATTTTACCTTAACCACAGGTATCCAAGCCTCCAGTTCAACATCTGCTGAGCCGGCCCCGAAGAAACGCAAAGCTTCAGATGAAGGGCCAGCAATGAAAAAGACTGCATTTTGGTATGGTTAATAATTTATTTTTCTTTGATTGATGACTAGCATTGAACTTACATTGATGTTGTAGGGTCGGAGTGTCTGATGATGATTCTGACTCATCAGAAGATGACAGTAAATCTTCTGACACTAGCTGCAAAATGGAAGAAGGTGAAACTGAAGTACTACAATCCAAAAGTCAAGCATGTGACCAGGAGTCGATTGAAACAAGTGAAACCCAAACACCTGTTACTCCAGCTGAAATTCCTTCAGCCAGTCCTAGTAAATCTGATATAGAAACTCAACCTTTGAAGGAAGCTGTAACTGAACAGGCTACTCCCGTCGCACCTGCTGCTACTGAACCGATCGCCGTTCCCACTCCAGCGGAGCCTACAGTGTTTCTACCCATCAACTTGGATGATTTCGACAGTTCCAAATCGTTAGAGGCATTAGGCCTAAACCATTTAAAACACGAATTGCAGAGACTTGGTTTGAAATGCGGCGGAGCCCTTCCGGAGAGAGCCTCGCGTCTCTTCAGCATCAAAGGACTGTCACCAGACCAGATTGACCCCAGCCTACTTGTCAAGCCTCCCAAGAAGAAATAACTGTTTAACAGCACCTTGTGATGTAACACCAACATTTAAACTTCTCCATTCGCGATTTTCAATAAATATTTTGACAGTAAATTCGAAAAGTTAAATTGAATGGATGCTTTACTTCTTTATTTTCTTTTTTTAGTTTTTCTTCTAGGCCTATGCATTTTGGTCGTAGGCCTGGACAATCGATTTACAGAGTCAACGTTTAACAGGTATAAAGAACATTACATTTTTCTCAAATTGAAGTGGAATTTTTAAAAAATGTGACATCAAAATGAACTAATTTAATTCAAGTTAGAGTAATGTGCGTTATAGCCGTAGGATTTTTCTTTAATTACAATTAAATATGAATGCTCTAGCTTTCTGATGAATACTTGTAGTGACAAACGGTTTCTCTCCGTCGATTTCCAGCTTGTTGTAGTCAATTTCCTTCACCAATTCAAAACCGAGCTTGGCAAATCCTAAAGAGATGAATTCACTGACAGCTTCAACTTTAATTACTCGAATTCCTTTAGATTTGGCGAGCTGGACGGTGTGTTTGGCGCAGTGGGAAGACAATCCGCGTTTGCTGTAGGCCTGGCTGACAGTCTAAATCAAGTAAATGAATCAATTTTATCGTCTTTTATTTAGTTAAAAAGTAGGCCTATAGAATCAGTATGTACTTTACCATTAAGTCGATAGATAAAACAGGATCAGTGTCCAAATCCAATTCGAGTTCAGCAAGTAGACCGCAAATTTTTTGCCAGCCAGGACGTTCAACTGGATCGGCGAATGATATTAGACTTATATCTTCTTCCTTTCGATCCTTGTAGTCGAGATCGTTGATGGCTGCAGCCACAATACGATTTTCATTCGTGATATCACGAAGGATAATGGAAAATTTCTTGGTGCATAAGTGACCGATGTACTGGCCAATCCACGGGCGAACTTCTTTTTCCACATCCAAAACATTTTTAAGTGGAAAACGATGGAAAAATTCTTCCATGATGAAATCGGACAGCTCTTTCACGTCACTAGGCCCGGCCAAATCGAAAACCAAGTTAGGAAACCCATCGCAAGGAATAGGAAATGAAACGGAGTCGTTAATGGTAGCGGCCATTATTTAGATCGTTTGATGCTGTCCAAATACGTAAACAAATCTCTTTTTCTCGTGTCACATTAGAATGTGATCGATTAATCAAGAATCGAACTGTGAAGAAGCGATTTTATACCTGATACAGGTAACCCTGATAACTTGGGACATGTACTCCCCGGCGGCCAAATATCCCGTCGGAAAGGATATCCCTCTGTATATCCCAACTATTCCGTCGGCTTTTTGTATGTCATTATTTCAATCAAGATTGAATAAATAGACACTTAACGTTTATTTCTCTCAATTCACGGTTTGGATTACAAATTATTGTGACATCAAATAGTTATGAAAAATAATATGGGAATGTGAGGGAAGTAGTACACAACATTTATAACATTTATTTAATAAAAAGGTGCAGGTACAGCGTAGCTTTTTGATTTCCGCTCTTTTGAGCCATTGGATTTCCAAAAAATTATCAAAGGAAGAAATTGTAATGAGGAAAACACCTAAACGCAATATCAAATTGACGAAAAATCTTCTAATTAGTACGACCATTTAGTGAAATATAGTGCAGCTTTAGCTTGTGCTCTTTTTTAAAAAATATTGATTAAGTAATAGTAAACATTTAACAAATATAGAGAATATTAAATTTTCTGGAAGAAAGAAAAACTTAGCGGAAGTCGCTGCAGTATATTTTTTCAAATGAGTGCGATCCTTCAAAGAAATCTACTGCAGCTTTATTCAAAATTTTAAAAATAGTTCTCTCAAGTCAAGTCTCAATCAATTAGAATAGTTTAAAGAACGGCAATAACATTGAACACGGAAATATTAATGTAAGTTATAATTCAAAAATATTACGAGAAACTCTAAGAATTGTTTTAAACGAATATACTAGAGCTCTTTTGATTTTTTCTCTTATTAGGAGATGTACTCTCCGTTCACCAGAATAAATGGTAATGAGATCATACTGAACACTTAAAACAACATCAAATTTTGACACCTAGAATATGTTTTTCAAAAAATGTTTTCAATCTTCAATTTCATCACCACCAACAACATTTCAGTTTAGGAGATGGTGGGCATACCGAGCTGAAAGGTATTATTAATTTTCAAGTTAGGGTATAGATGAATACCCTAGCCTTTTGGGCGTAGCTAGTCGAGGCGAAGGGTTTGTCTCCGCTAACCTGCAGCTGATTAATGTCGATTTCTTTGATCATCTTGAAACCGATCCTGGTGAGCATCGACGACATGTAGTCGTTAACTACCTCGATTTTGATGAGATTGATGCCCTTGATTTCGGCCAGCTCCACGGTGACTTGAGCGCAGAGAGCAGACAGTCCGCGATTGCAATAACTTTCACCGATAGCCTGAAATTAAAATTCGAAAATGTTACAGATAATTACAAAAGAAAGAGGAAAATAAATGACTTACAATGATATCCATGGATAAAATGGGATCAGCAGTGAAACTCAATCCGCGATTGAGCTCGGACAGCATGTAGCAGATTTTGTGCCATCCAGGACGGACAGACGGATCAGCGTACGTAAATAAGTTGATATCTTTGGGTTCGCGCTCCTGATGATCCACATCGTTGATGGCAGCCGCAATGATGCGGTACCCGCGATGTATATCGCGAAGAACGACCTGTAAACCCGAAGTTGTTGGGCTTTAAATTAACTCAAATTAAATACAGAACAAAGTTTACCGAGAAGTTCTTGGAGCATACGTGGGCGACGTAACTGCCGATCCACGGACGAATTTCCTTATCGACTTGCAAAATGTCTCTGAGCGGAAAACGGTGAAAGAATTCGTTCATGACGAATTCAGACACTTCGTTCACGTCATTTGGTCCAATCAAGTCGAAAACTAAATTCGGATGACCTTTACAAGGAGATGGAAAGAAAAGCGGAGGCTTCAAAGCCTGGGCCATTTTGAGCTGCAATTTGCTTTGTGGACAGATCTCAAGTGGTTTTTATTTTTAACGTTACTTTGCTCAAGATCGTTTATCAAATGAGTGGGTATCAATGTCCATCGGCGTTATTTTATACTTTCATTTCGAATTGAATGCGCAAACGCAAAAATTTCAGTTGTCAAGGCGATGTGAAGAGATTAAGTGATCGGTGATCGATTGATGAGTAATCGCTTATTTTAATTTATGTTAATAATTAATTGAAGTGATTTAAACGATTTGCCATTCAATTTTCTGTAGTTAAATTATTTTTTTAACCACAAAATTTAAAGCGAAAACGAGCGAAAACGCTTGAAACGGAAAAAGTGGACTGAGATTGATGGCTGATTGGTCTGACTGAACTGTCGGTCTAATCTTTTCTAGAAACTTCTAGAAACGTATGACTCATCATTTTTATTACCGTCTGCTCGGCGTGAATGACCTTCGGGACCCGTAGCGTTCAGGTATTTCATATGAAAAAGTAAGAGTCCAAGACTCCAAAGGTAACGCTGAAATCTGAACAGTTTTATATTCAAGTTGCATCATCACGTTATAATTTTTAAAATCTCCCGCGTGACTTTGAAAATTTGCAAAGTTCTTAGGTCAGACACACAAATCAAACGTGCGTGACGTTTCCATTACCTTGTTACGTGAATAAAATCCATTGGATTTCGTACACATACGTGAGACACTTTTTTTTAAATAATTTTAAATTTCACGCTAATTTAATGAAGAGACTATTATCCATAGATTCGGCATCGTAAATAACTTGGGCAACTGACGAGAAAATTTGTTTACGTTTTTACCATATCCGAGATTGAGCATAAATCATCTATTCCTTTTTTCATTTTCTCAGGTATAAATCACGTTGCGTGTCTTCAAATAAGAAAACGCCGCCCATCTCAATTCGTCTCAAATGCCTTCCTTGTCTAGTGGGACCTTCTAGACATTTATCTTTATCCCTCATTTGCATACCGTAAAGGAAGAAAAACCCAAAAATGAGGGGAAGTCCCGATCGTCTCCTACCTCCTTAATCAGCTGCTTTTTTTACAACATCTCCGCAGGGCTCTCAGGTGACTCTGTATATCTTTTAGCTTTTGTCAAAGCTGTAAATTATTTTAATGTATTTATTTTAAAGTTCTTGTTGACTTTGTAACGTGGAGAACTTGTAAAACGCCGTTTACGTATAGTCGTCAGTTTTTATTGACGTTATTGAATGCGTTCATCGAGTCGTAAAATCCCTCGGGATTTGTTCTTGTTATTTAAATTTGATCCATTTTTATGAGCTCAATATATTAACATATGTCATAGTATAATTTTATTGGTCCGATTCCTTCCAATGGATTTTTTAAAAAAACTAATATTCGTTTAAAAATTTCTAATGCGCATCTTTTGAATTATTTAGTGAATTGAAATTCATCACGACGGTGTAAGATTTCGAAAGAGTTGCAAGGCCTAACTCAAACATTTGACGGGTCCATATCTATACGTTCCGCTAAAAGAATGGATGAATTTTTATTTCGATTTTTGTACTAGAGTCGTATAAATTTAACAACAGACATCCTTGACTCTTCAATTCTTTTGGAAGGTTGTTGACGTTCATTTTTGTTTAATAGTTTCTATTTTTTTTCTATTTTTTAAAGGAAGTGCAGATTTCATCACGCCATACAACTTGATTTGCGTGTTTCACCTTGGCCTTGGCGCTTCTCCACAACTTGTACGGGTAACAAGTTAACTTGTATTTACTAAAACTTAATTTTCTGCGTTACCTTATCCCTTTCATTAAACCATTTTCTCTTGAATACATTTCGAAATGGGTTCGTATTTAGACGCAATTTAGCCACCGGCTTATAGTCACTTTATTCAGCTCTCCTTTAATATTTGTGGTTTAAAAAATCCTTCCATCTTCTTGGTTATTTAAGCGGTCGAGTTCTCCTGTACAAGAGGATGAAAGTCAGATAACGAAAACAATGAATATTACCATCTTTTTCCCCTTATAACAACAGGGGCAAGGCCCTCATTTGCCCAGCTGCTAGAGATTGGGCGTTTCATACTATTATTCTATTTTGGGGAGTAATTGGGTATATTTCGAAAGATAAAGGAAGTTATAATAATTCTTGAAAAATGTTTCACCTTGACAGTGTTGAAAATAGTCCCGTCTTTATATTACCGTACCTTGTCTTTCTTAGTCATCTTTTTCGTTCGTTCAACCGTTTTCCTGTTACGGTTGGCCTTGGCGCGAGTCTTCGCAATATACCCTTTCCCTATGATTAAAATTTGAAAAAAAAGCCAATTATTTATAGGACGTGG
This sequence comes from Daphnia galeata, assembly GCA_030770115.1. NCBI lineage: Eukaryota > Metazoa > Arthropoda > Branchiopoda > Diplostraca > Daphniidae > Daphnia > Daphnia galeata. The sequence goes on from CM061114.1 coordinate 13,204,144, forward strand.
TGGTGAGATTTGGACTTTTAATTTATCTCGATCGAGATACATTGAATTTCATCGTAATTTCAGCCCATTTAAGGACACTCCCCTCAATTTACTATTGAAATTTTCTAAACTTTTAGTCCATAGATGTAAATATTACAAGAAGAAAGAATTTTTCTAAGTTGTCCTTTCCCATTTTGGCAAATTTGTTGTAACTTGTAAAGAGACAAACTGCGCATAAAACTGACAGTCAATTTTAATATTTTGCAGGTAAATCATAATTGGTTGTGTCCGGCTCGCAAGTGGAATAGAATTCCAGACATATTGTTACCGAAAAAGGCCATCACAAAAAGGTAAAATATTATTTCACTTTAAGAGCAGAAAATTGAATAAAAAAAAACTATTTTGAAGATTTAAATACGAGAGACCTCGCTTAAAATTTTAACGATGATTTATGCGGTTTCAGGTTGCCGTTGGCTACGGCCAACAAAATAAAAACAAAAAATTCACTTAAAACTTTGGCGAAAGATACTAAATAACAGCTGCATCTTTACTGCTCACTAAATAAATTTCGTTAACGGGTCACATACCTGAAATGGTTACGTTGAAATGCCGTGAGCGCAATCATCAGCCAGTCCATTAATAGTTGAAAAATGCGCCTCAAAGTCTAAATAATGTCTAAATTAAATTTCAAAACAAACAAACGTTCGACATAGCCGAACTGTGCGCTAGACTGGTTCGTTACTGATTGGCTATTTTTGTTTATTTTTCTCACTAGGCATGTATGCTAATACAACGGAAGAAAGAATCGAATACAAATCGATAGTTTGACCTTTACTTGATTGGGAGGCACCTTTTCCCGAGGCTGCAGATTTTGGAAATTCGCGGGACGTGACAGCGAATTATGGGATGTTCCATGGTGGGCACTCCCAAGGCCAAGTTTGATCCTCTGACCGATGTAACATTTATACATCCATTTTCAAGAAATGAGGCTCGTAAAAACCAAAAGGAAAACAAAACGCGCAGATGTGAGTCCCAAAAATTCTGCTTCTCTTAACATGGTATGTGTTTTTGTCTGTATGTGATGATTCCCATATTTGCGCAACACATTTTTTTATGACGTTTTGGCAGATGGAACAAAACTCCCAGCCAAGAAATTCGATAGTCTAAATAGGAAATTGTTTTATTTTTGTTGTAGAATTTCCAAATTGGGCGTATACGTCTAGCGCAGCTATTTCGCATGACTTTTTAAAAAACTGGCTGTATCGTTATACTCTAAAATGACGTCGTACAATAACAATTGCTTCAGCTCACGTAGTACGTTTCGTCCTTTGACCCTCAGTGCCTCAGAGATGATTACATTCACAGCGGTAGTCTGATTTTTAGCGATCCTTTTTTAAAAGTTGTTTACGCTGCTGTGTTTCTTTGTTGAACTTTTGTCCTTATTGAGGTATTGTGTCTAGCTAGGGGGGAGCTACTGGTTATGGTAGAGGTACTTGAGGAAAGCATTTTTGCTCATCAACAAGCAGTTGCCGCTGCCAAAACATTTTTGTTTTAAAAGGCTCCGTTGAAAAATGGGAATGTTGGCTGCTGCTGTTGGTCGTGACTGTGTTTGCCTGATGATCAGTACGTAAATTTACCTGTCTGGACGTTAGTTACATCGAGACATTTCCCCTGCTGTGTTTTTCACCGTTGGAGGTCCGTTTTCATGTTGTCTGTTCAATTCGAACGTAAATGGCATTTTGCAATTCAAATTCAGCGCGCGATTAACGACTTTTGCGATGTTGTATTTGCCATTTCTCGATAAACTGAGAGTATGACTTTATCTGACCTTGTTTTTTAAATCAGTTTTTCAAGTTTAAATTTCCAATTCGGGGATGAGCGATAAATTAAATTAAATATCTCCAGCTATGTAGTCAGTCGATTACAATAAGGAAAAGACAAGCTGGTATACACATGAAATTGGCAAGTTGAATTGATTTTCTGACGAGGACAGGTAATATGAAAACAACATCGGGACTCTTTGACATACTAAAAGAGGAAACTGTTAACATGTGGATAGAAGGAAAAAGGGAAAAAGAACCTGTGGGTCACAAGACCTGATAAGGCCAATGTGTTTCTATCACGTCCCGACGAGGTTGTTGCACGTCAGGAACTTCCAATTCGTCCTTCCACGTTCAAGCTATATTATTCACAGCAGGGGTAGCAGCAACAGCGTGCGTGAGCGTGACCACTGACCACCAATGGCGTGACTATGACTGTGCCCATTGGCAATTTTTCAATGATTACTTTTTAGAAAATGAATAGATTGATGGGGGAAATAGATTTTGAAAATATGGTTCGATACGTATAGAATAATAGTGTGTCCTGTCCACACAAGTTGCACATTCCCATCAAGTTGCCCTTCCTGCGTTTTTATAAGTCACAGTTTTAAATTTTACTAAAGTAAACCTTCGAATTTTCTAAAAACTCTTTTGGACCCAAACGAATCGACCCGGTTTAATTTGATTGCGCTAAGTATAAAGAAACAGGTTTTTTTGTACATCTATGGGCGTTGCGTTTATCAAAAAATATTTTTTATCGCGACAGAAAGATGCGATTGATGGCATATAGAGGTGATCCGCACGAGATTCTATTTGTGTTGGCTTTTTTTCACAAACTTTGGGGATTGCGCCATAGTTGCGGTTCTGGTTCTATTATGTTACCCGTAGGGTTACATCAATATGTTTTATTCTTTTGGGAAAAGGTAGAAGCTGAAGTATATAACAGACGGGCAATAATTTATTCATAACATTTCAAATTTTCTTTTCTTCATAATGTTTTATTCAAGTCAAAGCGCAAGTAAAAAATTATAACCAGCCAAAATAGGATATGACACAGAACCCCATAAATAACTCTAACGATAAAACAACCACCACTACGATAACTTAAAATGTTTTTTTTTCTGTCGAAATGATGACAAAAACGTTGAGCACAGTTTGGTTCAAGCTGGGCGACTATTTCTCTTGGTAAGCAAGACAGAATCCAGTATTGAGTGTATCGGCCAAATATGTTATCGGAACTGCTGCAGTTGGAGCGGGATTGGTAGATGCGCCACCTACCGTCACCCCTGTGGTTGGTTCTGTACTGTCAGTTCCGTAGGTCATCCTAAAAGGCCTAGTACTGGCTGCAAATAGTATGAATTAAACAAAATATAATATTTGTCTTCAGCATACAAAAAAGTAAATTTTGAAACGTACTGCACACTGAGGCAGGGAACGCACTGCCACAGTAACGATCAGCTACAGTGAAGGGAGTTGCTTGATCTTGTCCACCAGGAATGACAAGGAAATCATAAGTGCAGGCATCACTACTAGCAGTGACAGAAGTGATAGAACCCGTTCCCGATGTGCCAGGTGTACCAGTTAGAACGAAATTGTTCCCGGTCGTCGCGCAAGGTGAAACACACATCTGTGTCGCTCTCTTTTTAAAATGTCAACAAATATTAAGATTGAAAGATATTTTTTTGTAATAACTTTTTGAAAACAAATTGATTCAAACCGATGTAGGAACGAGATTGGTCCTGAAACAGATGTTGTATTTTTGATTGTTGAGTTGACGAATTTCAGCGGCGTCTTTCCAGTTGAACGACTTTACTTGGCCCGATGCTGTGGTGAAATATTGGAGACACTCCGGAGGGGCTGCAAATAAAAAATCAATAAAATACTGTAATTTAAATTGCTAAGTTATTATAACATGACTTAATACCTAGATAGGAAGCGCCACACGGTAGCATTGCGATTTTAATGTTCCAAGAACGAGTGGCTGTTCCAGTAGCAAAATTAAAAATCAGCTGGACATCGGATGGCGTCGTTGCCGATGACGGAACGTCAAGATACACTGAAATTATATTTCAACAGTTAAACTCAAGCGAATAATATTTACATTCCCATTCAAATCGAGTCATTTGCTTACTGTGCTGTCCGGCGTTGTCTCCACAAATAGTAGGAGCCACAGTCGATGTCCCACCAACTGTGAAAGTGTCTGCGGTGCAAGTTCCGGCAGTTGGCTGAGTGGTAGTGAACGAAACAAAGTCTAATCTACAATTTAAAAGAATGTGATTCTTATTAGTTCTTATTCGTCCTATATACTTCGGATAATTTATTTAAAAATAATGCTAGTCCATACCGAATTTGGCAGATGGGATTCGCTGCTTGTTCCACGAGTTTACTATTTAATTTCACAGTCAACGTGCAGGTAGAAGGAGCAGTCACGGCAGTAGATGGAGATTGCCAGTACGTGTTGTTCATAGTCACCGTGCCACCGCAAGAGGTAACTACATCTGTTAGACAAGTATATTAACCTTAAATAAGCACTTTATATTCCAAATAGTTTAAGTTTAGAATTGGTGAACTTACTAATGCAGCAGACTCTGCCCAGAGTACAGGATCCGCTTGGCCGTCCTGATAATAAGGTACAGGCCGATGCTGATGCGCAGTGACCGGCGTCGCCACTGGGTGACGTACAGGACTCCATCCTGTTGACAATATTGGCGAAGGGCCTCCAAGTGCTTGCTGGGGTCAATAGATTACCGAAAAGACCGGTGTTGAGCAGATTGGCACCCAAGGTACTGAACCCTAAACGACCTTCTTGACTGTTGTCCTCATAGGGATTGGCTGAATTTTTAGAAATAGGTATTACATCTAATTTAAGCAGTAGAACCCACATAAATAGTTAAATTCAACAGAGTGTTGATGATAAATGTAATACTCACTCTTAGCGAAGTAGCCGGATGCTGCTGGCCTTCTGTTGAGTGGGACTCGTCCTTCGTAAGGATTGGCATATCCTTTAAATTGCAAAACACGCATATTTAAAATACGCCAGTGAATACAGAATGGAATTTAATTAAAATTTTGGTTAAAACTACAAAGAATTCGGAATATTACCTCCAAATGGTACTCGCGACTGGATGTTGTAGTAGTAAGGAGACATCCACGGATTGGGGAAATTAAAATTTTCATTCAGATACTCATCCAGCCCTTGTCTCGCTGACAACTGGTCAACTTGACTATTCTCGCAAGCCCAACCGACGCTAAAAATCAAAGTGAAAGCCAATAAGATTCCAATTGCTCTTGCCATCTTATCGACTCGTTCGTCTCTGATTTGAATTTCCTACGGGTCCGTGGGACACAAAAGACAGAACGACGCAACGCGAAGACGATTCGAATTGGATCTGATTTCAAACTTCAATCGGAGCGTCTTTTATACGAAAATGTGTCCGCTCAATCCGCTTATACGTGTCCGCTCAATCTAGACATGTACGCCAGCCTATTTGGAATATGTCGTTGTACGACAGTGAATACTGACCTTGTCCTTTCAATGATCTCCGCTCCATTTTTATTCGAATCCGTCTTCAGAATTACGACTCCGTCGTCAACAGGTCATCCACGTGATTCCACCGATCTGCTACTGTTGAATTGAAGTTGTTTTCCTGTCACTCCTTTTACGCATCGAGTGACATGGCATTGATGAATTGTTGATATCAAAGACATGAACGTACACAATTCTACTGAATATCTGAGCTACACTTTTTGGTATTTCAGCTATCTCTTCCATGTCCTTTTTAAACAACTGCTAAACATCTACATGCGCTAGGTACGTGCTGATATAAAACAGGAATATAAAATGTGTATTTTTTAAATTGACTGATTGCATTCCTTCGTGTCCCTTTCTGCAAAGAAAAATGTTGACACGGGATCGTGACGATCGATATCTGGTTAACGTCAGTTTTTCCGCGTTTCTTTCCTTCTTTGTGAAATCGACTCATCGAGAGAAAGCACAAACATGTAAATGCGAAACAAGCCCTTGAATCGAATCATTGCTCTCGTTCCCCCATCCCCCCTTAAATGGGAAAATGAACCATTAATGTAGACCCTATCTACACGCGTCATTGGTTATACATATTTTATTCTAGTCAAAGTTCGTGATATTATTTAGCGTGGTATGTTTAGCATCGTTTATTTTATTTAGCGCTGTATGCCCTTCCATATCAATATAAAAGAGAACAGAAAATGATTCAGATCGTGCTGTTTATTTAAATATATGTGACACTGTATCAGTCAGACAATTTATAAGATACTGTTCAATTTAATAGGAAATAAATTCCAGTTTAAAAAGAGCTATAGTGTTTGATCCATGAAATTACGGCAATCCTCTTGGAAAAATTCCCCTGTTGTAAAAAGATTGTTAGAGAAATTTATTGATAGCTGTAATAGCTGAAATGTTGTTAAAAACACTGAAGTTATACTGAAAAACCTACACAAAAACCCTCGCCAACATAAAATTAAGACACAAAGATTTCAAAATTTCCTTCAAAACAGGACGTTTACGTTTCTGACGCTTATTTTCTGGTCGCTGTTGTTACTATATCTATCGCTCTTGATAGTCAAGACAAAATCCAACATTGTTGATGTCCGCTGGCGTTGTCACTAATAATGGGAGTGCTGTTAAATCTTCAGTATTGTCGGTTCGGTAGGTCATCCTAAATGGACTTGCGTTTGCTAAAATTTAAAAATATTTAATATTGCGTTTATCCTGAACAGCAAAATGAAGAAGGGTCTATTTAACTTACTGCAAACTTGGACATCTCCATCAAAACCAGGAGATGGAGTTGGATTGAGTCGTGTTCCACAGAAACGATCCGCTGAATTGCCAGTTATGGCATCGGTTGCACCAACAATGGCAAGGAAATCGTAAATACAATCACCTAGGGCTGGACCAGAGCCAGTGCCTATTACAGAAGCTGTGAAAAGGCCAGCTGGTGTGGTGATGGAATATCCGGCTCCTGGGTTTGTCACTGTACAAACTGACAGACACAACTGCCTAGCTCTCTTTCATTACAAAAAAAAATCAAAAATCATTTGAAAATTTTTACTTGTTTTTCATTTGCTTGTTTTGCTTTTGTTTGTTTTTTTCAGTAAAGAAAGCAAATCTTACCGATCCTGAAACGAGTTCAGTCCGGAAACACATGTTGTAGTTTTGATTGTTGAGTTGGCGGGGATTTGCAGGAGCAGCAGGAACAGCAACATCTTGCCAGTTAAACGATTTGACTCTGCCTGTAGCAGCTGTAAAGTATTGGAGACATCCCGTGGGAGCTAAACAGAAAAATTTGTTTATTTGTACGAAATTTTGTGTCCTTATATAAAATCAATGTGTTAATACCCAGGTAAGAGGCACCGCAAGGAAGCAGCGCGATTTTGATGTTCCACAAACGAGTGGCTGTTCCGGATGGAAAATTGAACATCAACTGAACATCGGTAGGAGTGATGGCAGAAGATGGGACGTCAAGGTACACTAAATAATAAATGACGAATTATGCAAAATGTTTAAAGTAACACAAATTTTCAGGTTGTTTACTATGCTGGCCGGTGTTGTCACCGCAAATGACTGGCGCCGCGGTAGTCGATCCACCAACCATAAAACTATCTGTGCAAGTACCAGCTGTCGGCTGTTGGGTAGTAAATGTTACGAAATCCAAACTACATAATAAAAAAGGCCAATGTAAACACTTTTTTCATTCACTTGTTCTAAAAATGTTTTGATATTTTTGACGGAAATTTTTACCGAATTTGACAAATAGGTTTTGCCAATTGTTCGACGAGTTTGGTGTCCATCCGGACAGTCAGCGCGCAAGTGGAAGGAGCGCTAACTCCGGTGGTCGGCGATTGCCAGTACGTGTTGTTCAGTGTGACGGTGCCACCGCAAGTGGTGATCGCATCTATTATTAAAGAGCCTCAGACGTTTCATTCCATCTAATTTAACAAAATATTTTTCAGGCTCTTACTGATGCAGCAGACTTTGCCAAGGATGCAGGATCCGCTTGGACGACCACCGAATAATGAACAGACCGATCCTGGAGCGCAGATTCCCGCATCGCCGCTGGGTGACGTACAGGCATCGAAGTTGGCCAATGGACTGGTGAAATCAGGATTCACGGAAATGGGAATTCGATTGGCAAGACTAGCGAAAGGCCTCCAAGAGTTTGCTGGAGTGAATCGATTGTTGAACAGGCCCGTGTTGATTAAATTGGCACCCAATCCACCAAGTGCGAAACGACTTTCAGGCTGATTGCTTTCGTTATCGGCATTGTCTATTTGGATTCATACGGTTTATGTTTAACTGAAATAAAGTTATCTGCATACAAATATGCACTTTAAATAAGATACTCACTGCTTGCAAAGTTATTATTCGTTGGAGTATTGAATGCGGTTCGTCGTTCGTACGGGCCGACATATCCTACAAATAAAATGTAATTTGGATTGGTTTTATTCCGATATTCTTTGACCCTTACGAGTATTTTCCTGTATTTACCTGGAACTCTGGCGCTTGGCTGGTAGTAAGCAGAACCCCATGGATTAGGATTGTAAGTGTATCCGTAAGCACTTGAAAAGTACTCGTCGGATTGCTGTCTGGCAGCTGCCAGTTGCTCTTCTTCGTTTTGTCCATTACAAGCACGGCTGACTTGTAACATCAACAGGAATGTAAGCAGACAAGTAAGTTTCAACATCTTGCAAAAGAAGATAACTACAAATTAATTTCGAGTAACTTTATTCTTTTTTCACTGGAGACGCAAGTGACGCAAGATCCTTCGAAGAACTGCTGCATTATCGCTAAGGTTCTGTCCACCTTATATACTGTAAAGTGTACTGGTAACGACTCCTAGTACCTTGTCCTTAACAACTACAGCCTTGTATACTCTTCGAATAAGTCAAATTTTCTAGGTTTACGTGTTTGCCCCATTCAAAAGCTGGGCTTTATTTGATGGCTCCTAATGATACCTCTCAGTTGGTGTTTTACGTCTATAAAGGAACCGACGGACGATTTTGTGAGGTCTGCATGTGTCTGAGCTTGAAGCCAACCTTGAAATCAAGCAGTGAACTCTCCATCAATAGAAATAATTACACGTACTAACATTACAAATGTGGTCCCAAATGTTCAGTCAACTTGCAGGTCTACAGCAACATAAGTATGGAATGTATTATAAGACAGAAATACTTTCAAGTTCAATAGGCTATTCTCTGTCTGTTTGTTGCTCATATATATTAAAGAAAAAATTAAATTGACGTGTTCCTCCATTCATTGACAATAATAAGAGCAACAGCAACACCTTATGGCTGAATATTTGCTGAAACGGTAAACATCGGGAGCGGTGGAAATTTTCGAAAAATTTATCAATATTTATAAAGTCAAAATGACTTATACCGAATCTATGGCAAGAACGCATGACGAAACCGCTTAGTCGTATAGAAATTCCAAGAGTAACTATCTACTATATTATAGATTCGCAATTCTAGATTCTACATAAAAATGATTTGTTCCACATCAAATCTTTCACTTCTCGTCAGCCATAATTTGTCACACTAATGGCATACTATAAATATTTGCCGTGATTTCTTTTGTGTTTCTGCTTTTAAGACTTCAAATTCAACGGATTTTTTTAAAATTTAAGTTTCAACTTTCAACATCTAAAAAATAATAGGCTACTGTAGGAACAAGCCAGTGTAGGCACTGTAGGCTATACAATTGTATACATGTTATTTAATATTGAATGAATAATTTTAGAAATATTATCTATTAGTTCAGATTAGGCTAATATAATAACTTGTGAATGTAATTTATTAAAAAACATAAAATCAAACCACTGTTTTTCATGTATGTTTCACCTTCAGCAAATCAATTTTGATTAAAATGTGTTTAAAACAGAGCAAGGAAAGATACAGGTACATATATTGAGTTGGAAGAGTAATAAGACAAATGTATTATTGCTTCTAATGCCGGCTAATAGGACGGTAAATAAAAAAGAATTCATCGAACAATGTCAATGTCAATTATACAAATGCCTGAACGTTCAAAAACAGTTCTTAAATTTGTTGCGACATTTGATATAGTTGTGTTCGATTTCTTTTTTTACTTTCGACTTCAGTCTAAATAAACGAAGGTAAGATTCTTGTTGCGTTGCACAGTAGAATTAATTTCTTGTATTGATCAAATAGCCCAAACTAAAAAAAAAAAAACCATCACCCTGAAACCAATTTTGAAAAAGTGGTCGTAAAAAATATTTCCGTGAAGTAATACCGTCAAAACGGTTCAGAAAACGATTCTTAAGGTCTTTCGGACTCGTCTATTTCTCTAGGTAGTCAATTTCTCTAGGTAGTCAAGACAGAATCCGGTGTTGGCTGTATCAGCCACTGCAAACGCAGGAGCCTGCACATCATCAATAGCCGCTTCAGTATCGTCTGTTTTGAAAATCATCCTAAATGGCCTGATGGGAGCTGTGTGAAATTTTACATTATAGTGAATGATACTTCGTGATTTTAAAAGTGTTTTTCCAACTTACTGCAAATTTGAACACTGTCAGCAGCGCCGGGTATAAAAAGTGTGTTTACAGCATTCGTAGGATCTCCAGTGTTAAATGCCACCGCATTCACACTACCCGGCGATGGATTCAGTGCGTTCCCGCAGTAACGATCTGCTTCGACTCCATTGGCGTCTCGAGCACCAGCGATTTGAATGAAATCGTAGAGACAAGTTGCAACTCTAGCTCCTGTTGTACCAACAGCAGAATTTAACCTGGCGGCAGCGGTGGCTGCGGGGTTGACAGTACCAGCTCCAGTTAAAGCTAAAAAAGTAGTCTCCGTCAGTTTAACGGCAGCTGGATTCGTTATAAGGAATGCGTCCCCCCCATTAGTGACTGTGCAAACTGACAGGCACATCTGATTCGCTCTCTAAAACATAAAAATTTTTTACATTAATAAAATTGCGCATAACAGAGGAATAATGATTCATACCGATCCTGAAACGAGTTCTGTCCTGAAACAAATGTTATAGTTTTGGTCATTGAGTTGGCGGGCACTGGCAGCATCTTGCCAATTAAATGACTTTACTCTTCCCGAGGAAGCGCTGAAATACTGAAGACACTCAGTGGGAGCTATAAACAATAGTGTATAATAGTGTGTAAAATAATATTTAAAAAGCAGTGTGTTGACTGGTTAAATTACCTAGATACGAAGCTCCGCATGGAAGCAGCGCGATTTTAATGTTCCACGAACGAGTGGCTGTTCCGGTTCTAAAATTGAACATCAACTGCACTTCAGATGGGGTGATGCCCGATGACGGAACTTCAAGATACACTAACGTTATAAACACAGAAAACTATTAGAAATCGAACATTTTCTAAAGTTCATGACAAAGCGAGGTATTGTTTAATTTCAAATTACTGTGCTGTCCGGCATTCTCGCCGCAAATAACAGGCGCAACGGTTGTTGCTCCGCCAACCATGAAAGTATCTGAGCATACTGAGGTTGTAGCTGAAGGTGGAGCAATGGTGAAGGAAACGAAATCCAATCTATTGAGATTTTAAAAAGCTAACTAGCCTACATTCATTATTACGATTTTTTTTTTTACTATGTAACTCACCGAATTTGACAAATGGGTCGCGCTAATTGCTCAACAAGTTTAGTGTCCATCCGGACAGTTAACGCGCAAGTGGAGGGAACACTTACGGCCGTTGATGGAGATTGCCAGTAAGTGTTATTTAAGGTAACGGTGCCACCACAAGTGGTGATTGCATCTATCAGGGAAAATGTATTACATAATTCAAAACTTTTAGCACTGCCACGTTTATAAAATATATTTGTGTACTCACTGATGCAACAAACTTTTCCCAGGACGCAGGAACCGCTGGGACGACCACCGAATAAGGAACAGACCGATCCTGGAGCGCAAATTCCGGCATCACCACTGGGTGACGTACAGGCATCAAAATTTGCTAGTGGACTGGCGAAATCAGGATTCACTGAAACAGGAATCCGGTTGGCCAAACTGGCAAAAGGTCTCCACGTATTGGGCGGGGTGAATCGATTGTTGAAAAGGCCCGTGTTGATCAAATTGGCACCCAATCTACCAAGAGCTAAACGGCCTTCGGGCTGGTTGTTTTCTTCATAGGCATTATCTGTTTGGATTTTGTTATGAAAAATAGCCTTTGTTTGTTACTAAGATAGAGTACCGTATATCCTTATTTTCGTTTAAATTAAATTTAAATAATGAATTTTTTTTAAAATCAGATTTAACAACAGCTAAAGGGTATACTCACTGACGGCGAAATATTTTTTGAATGGATTATTATTGAGTGGCGTTCGTCCTTCGTACTGGCTGACATAATATCCTGTAAATGAAAATCAAACGATTTTAGATTTTGTATCTGATATTTTCCTTATGATTAAGAATATTGTCTTGTATAGTCTATTTACCTGGAACTCTGTCGATTGGCTGGTGGTAAGACAAATCCCAAGGATTATTAGGAGTGTATCCATAAGCACTTGAAAAGTATTCGTCGGATTGCTGTCTGGCAGCTGCCAGTTGGTCTTCCTCGTTTTGTCCATCACAAGCACGGCTGACTTGTAACATCAAAACTAAGGTAAGTAAACAAGAAAGTTTCAACATCTTTAAGTTCGAAATTTTCTTTTTCGTTCGAGACACAAGATGTTGTCAAAATCCGTCGAAGAACTGCTCATCATAACAATATTCTGTCCACCTTATATACGGTCTTGCTCGACTCATGTACTGGTACCGACACTCCTTGTTCCTTGTCCTGAACAACTGTAGCCTTCTATGGTTTTCGATCAAGTAAAATTTTGTTGGTTTATGTTTATGTGTTTGCAACATTCACAAGCTGGGCTTTATTTGATGGCTCCTTATGATACCTCTCAGTGGGTGTTTTACTTTGAAGAAACCGACGGACGATTTTGTCAGGCCTGCGTTTGTCTCTGAGCTTGAAGCCAACCTTGAAATCAAGCAGTGAACCCTCCATTAATAGAAATAATTACCGATAAATACACGGCCACATCACAACGTGGGCCTGACCGTTCAGTCAACTGCATGTTTGTTACAGTCCATGTATTGCAACAAAAATAGAATCGACATTCATCCAGCAAAAAACTGAAAATATTTGACAAAAAAATTTATTTCAACTGTACAATTACCTAAGTTATGGATGATTTTTTCTTCTTTTTCTTGTCTTTTATGATTTACATGTCTGAAAATGTGTCCCAACCGCTCGACCAGGTCCCGACGACGTTTTTTTTATCATTATCTTGGTAGCCTAGGCCTATTGCTCTGCTGAAGAAATACTACGCGGTGTTCGGTAAGTTATTTTAATCTGCTTGACCAAAGATATGTGAAAATATATTGAACTTTTAAAAAATTGTCATTTTACGATCGTTTAAATTCCATCAAATATTAGTGTTATTATCTTACTGTTACAGTGTTACGTAAATGATGGGGGCTGACCCATCGCGCGTGCTGGGTCATATATTAAAGTCCTGCAGGCTGCAGCATATAGCCGTTTAGTATTTACCTAGTATATACCAAAACTAACAAACGTATACAGGTTTAAACGTGTTTTACCACAATCTAATGGTATGTAGATCTGCCTCATGCAACATTATTTGCGTCTCTGTCCCCGGTAATAATTAACCGTAGAAACCGACGATATGTATATCGATGGATACGTAAATCACAATAAGGTGCTTAAAATGATAAGGAAATACAAATACGTATAAAAAATAATTATCCCTCACTAACTGCACACTTGAATACTGGAAGGTACTCAAGTACACTGCATTCTGTAAGGGTAGGATTGAAACAATAACTCCTCATAAGGGTGTCGGATTGAGTGCTCGGCATTTATATGAGTATAACAAAGACAAATGAGCGTTGCTAATATTCCAACATAAATTATGTATAGCACTACAAGCGTGGTTAGTTTTGCTGCTGTTATCTGTATACTTTATTATAGTAAATATGCAATGCTATTTAATTCTATAATATAGTTCAATATAAAAGATATATCTGCATACCGTTAATTGGACTCCTCCTGACTAAATTTATATTAACCAGTGTACCCTTACATTTTAATGCCTTATTCAGGAGTTATTTTTTAAAGAAACAGCTCCAACGTCCAACACCTTAAAATAAACCACACTCTAATGAACACTCTTCGTATCACTTTACTTCTAGTACTAATTTTGTGTTAATATAATTCTCTATGTTTCTCAGTTTTTAAAATATTTTGTCTATAATAAGACAAAGAATTTAAACCTTCCATTTATCAAGGACGGTGTTTCTCGATATCTTTAGCTCTTACTTATAAGTGCGGGTCGCGGGGTGATATTTGCATACTTCATAAAAAATTGTGTAATTGTAATTCAAATGAATGTATAGCCTATTGCTTGATTCATCAGGAAGGAGCTATGCTTGTATTTAAATATGTCACTCACCACTCAACTATTCTGTTCCGATTTGGATTACATGAGTCAAGGAGGATCAAACAATAAAACAGTAATTTTATTATAGATAATTCATTTTTAAGCGAATAAGTTTTCAGTTGTTGTGCCGTTGAAGCCTAGAAAAACAGCAGTCCAACAAAATACATACATATATAATTATATATATAATTATATATGAATCTATCAGGTTGCATTCGTATGTTTTTCATATTGGGAATAGACAGTGGATTTTATGTAATGGCCGGCTAATAATCCATACGTAACTGTTTATAGATTACTCCTGTTCCTTGTATGAATGCCGTTTTGCGCTTTACTTTAAGAAACAAAGGAATTAGTAAAAATCTATACCGACCACAAAAGCAGTTCAACAACAGACCCCCGTCAAAGAAAAGAACTGACGTAGCTATCAAAATTTCTAAAACAACCACCACCGGGACAATGAAAATGCGTTTTTTTCGATGAAATTAAAACGTGAGGCTAATCCGGTAATCCATTTTTTCTATTTCTCTTGGTAATCAAGGCAGAATCCTGTGTTGGCTGAATCAGCCCGAGCTAAAGCGGGCTGTGTCGCAGACACAGTGGTAATTTCCGCTTCGCTTCCGTCGGTCTTGAAAGTAATCCTGAACGGTCTGATCGAAGCTAAAAATGATAACAAATTAAAAATTAATTAGGCTGTCAGATTATACCTTTAGCTTTTAGTCAAAATTTTTCCGAATTTTTCTTGATGTATAGTAACTTACTGCACACTGGTGTACTGGCTGTTGAACCAGGTACTAAAGAAGTTGCTCCTGTTGCCGGGTTCAAGTGATTACCACAGAAACGGTCAGCTTCAACTCCGGTGGTTGCGTCTCGACCGCCAGCGATTTGAAGGAAATCGTAGAGGCAAGTGGCGACAAGAGCTGGTGGGACAGCTGTTGTCTTAAAAATGGTGCCCACGTTAGATAATAAGGCAGCTGCATCTTTTTGAGGAGTTGTCGCAGCGGTGATTGCAGCTGCGAAATCAGCTCCGTCAGCGACAACGGCGGCTGGAGTTGTTATGAGGAATGCATCACCTCCATTAGTGACTGAACAGACTGTCACACACATTTGGGTCGCTCTCTGTTACATTTTGAAAAATAATTTCTTTTCCATTAATTTGCGTGGCGAAGAGACAAAAAATGGTTCATACCGATCCAGAAACGAGTTCTGTACGGAAGCAAATATTGTAATTCTGGTTATTCAGTTGTCTGGCACTTGCAGCGTCTTGCCAGTTGAACGACTTTACGCGTCCAGACGAGGCGCTGAAATATTGCAGGCACTCAAAAGGGGCTATCAAATAAAGTGAAATCAAGGATATGTAATAAAGTTAATATAAACTCAAGTATTAATTGACATTATATTTCCATGAGACTATTTTTTCTACGAGTGATTTAGGATACCTAAGTAGGAAGCGCCACAAGGGAGCATCGCGATTTTGATGTTCCACGATCGAGTGGCTGCTCCTGTTGCAAAATTGAACATAAGCTGGACATCCGTTGGCGTTGTGGCGGATGATGGAACGTCAAGATACACTGAAATAATAACCCATATAATTATTAAGATTTTCGTTTGTTTCTCTAATTAATAATTAACTTACTGTGCTGCCCGGTGTTTTCGCCACAAATTACAGGTGCCACGGTTGTTGTTCCACCAACCATAAAAGTATCCGTGCAAGTTCCTAATGTCGGCCCTTGAATTGTGAAGGAAACAAAATCCAATCTGAAATAAAAATTAGTACACAATTTTCATTTGTTATGATTTTTATATTTGTTGTTTAACAAGTTACCGAATTTGGCAAATGGGTCTCGCTAATTGTTCGACGAGTTTAGTGTCCATCCGGACAGTCAACGCGCAAGTGGAGGGTGCACTAACCCCAGACGATGGTGATTGCCAGTACGTGTTGTTCAGTGTGACGGTACCTCCACAAGTGGTGATCGCATCTGTAAAAGAAAATTATAATTCATAATTTGAATCCATCAGTTATTTGCCTGAATGAAACCGAATTTGATAATTTTCTACTTACTGATGCAACAAACTTTGCCAAGGATGCAGGAACCGCTAGGACGTCCACCGAATAAGGAACACACTGATCCTGGAGCGCAAATTCCAGCATCCCCGCTGGGCGACGTGCAAGCATCGAAGTTGGATAATGGACTGGCGAAATCAGGATTCACGGAAACAGGAATTCGATTGGCCAAACTGGCAAAAGGTCTCCACGTATTGGCCGGGGTGAATCGATTGTTGAAGAGGCCCGTGTTGATTAAATTGGCACCCAAACCACCAAGGGCGAAACGACTTTCAGGCTGATTGCTGTTTTCTTCATCAGCATTGTCTGCTTGGAAAAACCATACATGAAAGTAATTTTTTGTATACTGAACAACTTATTATGACGACGCATTTGTAAACAAAAAAAAATCTAGTGCTATCTCTTAAATAATAACTAAGAAGCCAGAGATTATTAACTGCTTCAAAAAAACAATCAGCGCTATACTTACTGCTGGTGAAATATTTTTTGAATGGATTATAGTTGGGTTGACGGTTAAGAGGAGTTCGTCCTTCGTATGGATTTCCGTACCCTGTTAAAAGTGGTAAGTTGATGAATATAAAAGGAAGATGTATAGGCCATGGACCCATATAGTATTCAGAAATTTTCACATTTAACAATTATACAATCTTTTTTGAAGAACAAATAGCATATTTTTTACCTGGAACACGGGCGCTTGGTTGGTAGTAAGCAGAACCCCACGGATTATTAGAGGTAAATCCATAAGCATTGGCGAAATACTCGTCTGATTGCAGTCTTGCAGACGCTAGTTGCTCTTCCTCGTTTTGTTCATTACAAGCACGGCTGGCTTGTAACATCAACACGACTGACAGGAGCAAGTAAATTTTCGACATCTTCTTCTAGTTGATTTCTCACAAAGGTACTTCGCTATTCCTCTCTGTGTTGGAAGGTGTTGTAGCTTGTCAAAGACCGCTGATAACCTGAGAAACCATCCGGATCACTCCGTCTTATATACTCCAGCAAAAGACGCTCCATCGTCTTCAAAGAAATAGGAGGAGTACGTGGAGGAGTGTATTGAGCCAATCATTACAGGTCGTTTGCTTTTTCTTTGCGCCGGTTACCTTATTCATCCACATCTCTCTCTATATGACCGCACCACCATTTCCAACCTCTCTCTCTACACACATCACATACACATGTTGTTACACCACCGAACTCTCTCTATCCTCCCCCTCCCATACCTCCCTCTTTTCCATTCTCCCGCCCTTGAAATCAAACACTGACCCCCGGCCCCAGCCCGAAAATGGCCTATACTCATCAATTCGGGCGTGTTACATCGCGGGCGCGCACGTTCACCGCTGCTCGTCGGTCGACCCGCACCGTTCTCCCGGTGTAATAAATCACGCATTACCCACCATAAAGTCGTTTATCAACTCCAATGTTCACCGTAAACACCCACCAACTTTACAAGACTATCCGCGACATCAGTGCCAATATTTCCCGAATAATCTGTCGCGAATATATCGAAATCTTTTAACGATCCTCACACAAAGAGGACATATACGACCCACACTATTCACGATCCTTTTTTTTATTGTAAAATCACGTACGCCATTTTGTTCGATCGTATTTTTCTTTAAAAATCAGCTAAAGATGATGATGGCGGGACCTTCGATCGAGTTATGGAGAGGTGCGCCTTGTGCCATATAATCAGGGCCGGTCTATCGATGATTCTGGGCTGGGATCCAGTTTATACTTTGGACTATGTGTGTCGTAAAATTTGGTATAGACGATCGCTCATTGTATTTTGCCATTTTCGAAAATATTTTTTTGAAAATTTCCTTCAAAAATCGGCGATAAGGAAAAGAAAGTTGCGAGTTGGTTGACCGACGCCGCATAACCTTGGCCGCTGAACACGGAATATTGAAAATCAATTTTTAGCCATTAACAATTTAACAAGTCTGGAAATTTTGATGTCCTAGCCTTGGCGATGCGGCGGGAGCGCGCGCGCTCGCAATTTAAAATTCTTTTCCGCGATTTCTATAAGTTGCGAAATCGAAAGAGTGGGACAAGGGAATATACAAAAAATGACCGTCATAATTCCCAAATGGATTTGGCTAAATTTTGATGTACCATCAGGAATTTGTCAGTCCTAACATGTCGAAGAGAAAAAACAAAACAAAACAAAAACAAAACGGTTATAAATTTTTGAATATTTATTGCGCTCGGTCGCTTGTTTTTGTTTTACCATATCGGGACGGGACCAAACTGAATGTCCCCTCAAGGAAGAAGAGTCTGCTATTGTTCTTCAGTGGTAGATTTTGTGTCATGTCATCCGTCATTTTGAGTCGAAAACAGCAGAACATTCTGTTGCAAGTCAAAACTGAACTACGTTTTTGTTATTCCTCTCTGGACAAATTCATTTGTTGACGAATATTTATGCAATTTTGTACGTAGAATTGATGAGAGTCTTTGATCGCGACGGGATACCTTGACCAATGTTTTTACCGCGTTATTTATTTAAAAAATTTACAAAAATTATACAAATCTCTTCTCCTTCTGGCGTATGACTGTATATTATAGGCATCAAGTCTACACAATTATTTAGCTAATATTTCGTGTTTTTCTTCAAGGTTTGGTCGTTGTTCAAGGGGATTTTACCGTTGGCGTATGTGTGTACTACAGCACTTTTCTCGAATGGCAGTTAATTACAGGTATACACGGTCGTCTTGACATTTCAAACGAGAGCTGGAAATGAGGAAAATTTGACGAGACAACAACAAAAGACAATTCAAGAAATGTAATCAGGGCTTGATGGCTTATTAGTTTTTTTTTCCAGCACCTGCGCTAGCTCGATGGATGTGTACTGTCCGACCGACAATCATCTTTTCTGTCTTTTAAATAAATGATCTCACTTGTTGGCAAAACAATGTTTTCCACCTCCACCCAAGGTTGTCTCTTATTCTTATGGATAACTATAGAGAGGCTCGGTCATCTACAGGTCGATGGCATCTCAGTGTCGTAGTGAATTTTCGTTTTTTGTTTCTTATAAAATAAAACGAAAAATTTGAGGAACGAGAGGTTCAAACACGAGTAGGATTTCGGCCTGCTGGTTGCATTCAAGTTCAAGGACGATGTGGTCGCCCAAAATCTACGATGCCAAAATGTGGATGAGAGATGCGCATTTCTCTTTATTTTGATGCGGATAGATAGTTTACGATCACTGCGGCCCTATAGTCATTTTTATAGATAAGCGAAATGCCCCACAGGTTTTGTATTTTTTTTTTGCCGAGTTGTTTCACTCCACACATGACGACTGTTGTCTACGTCGTTTATTTTTGCGTATTTTCCATGTCGTCATTAAATAAGGAAAAACAAAATACTGACATTATACTGTGTCCTTCTCATCCTAGATGTTTATTTATTTATTTTCGGGTAAATTCCCTTTTACGGTGTTTATTTCCTCAACTGTTTTAGTTTATTTCTTTCACTTTGGCTAATTTTTTCCAAATAGAAAACTACACACACACACGCTAATTATATAAGACGAGTTAAAAATGTCTTTCCCCACACGTAATAAACGTGAAATCCAAAATTTAAAGTAGTAAAACTAAAAATACAAGACGGACCATAACACCAAATTCGTCATTGCGTTTCCCTTCTTTATTTCTAATTTAAATGACTAAACTTTTCTGTTTTAAACAAAAATTAGACGTTAAAATACTTCCGTAAATGAATTAGCGAATATAATTCCCTTTTTTCTCCGTTCATACGCTCAGCAGCAAATGATTTGCAGGTGGATAGAAATAAAATTTACGATTGCGCACGGCTCTGAAACCCAACAAAGAAACATCAACAACTTCTTAATAATATAACAAAGAGAAATAACCTTGAATGAATGCAAATTTCCTTTTGGGTTTTGCGCCTAATTTCAGATGCTGCTGCTGACTTTGGCCCGGCGATCAAAGCTGCTGCGCTTGCGCTGCCGCTCTATGCCGCCCGGTCTATTCAAATGAAGCGATGAACCGGGTAACGCAGGTTATAGTTGTTGTTGTTTGTTATATCTGCCCGTACATGGCCGCGTCAAGCGCCTTGTCTATACCGAACATAATCACGTAAACGAAAGGCTACATATATCCAACCTGCTCAGCAGCTCCGGGTGTATAGAAATCAAAATTCATTTGTTGGCTCTTTGCAAAAGATATAATGCAACAACATTTAAATCATATTTTTGCATTTTATCCTATTCAATGCGTGTCAATTTCGTCGCTTTTGTTATTTGGAAAAACCGTGACGAAAAGTTTATACCAACGCGACCAGTCAAAAAATAGAATTTAAAGAATTTATCCGCGGCGACGTTTTGTTGTTAGCGCGAGACCTTCGGAGTTAATGAGCCGCGCCACCGGCATCATCATCTATATCCTGATGACGTCTCAGCAATGGCCCGTATTTCGGTAGGTCTATACTATACATGTTGCTGTGGCCGGCTATGATGTATACCGTCCCACAGCCATTTCAACTATAGATAGTGTCGGTTGAGCTATTTTTGGAATTCTATAATACACAGTGCGACGAGAGGCGCCGGCCTGTTCGGCAGCGATAGGAATCGGCGTGAAGACAAGTTCAAACGAACGACCTGAAGGCATCAGAGAGAGAGGCCATCACGAAAAATAGTTGCGGCCGGCTTGTTATTATCAAACTGACAAAAAGAGAAATGCTTCGCCGACGACCGGTCGTCATTTATAACACGAATATGTACAAACTGTCACGTTTACTTCAGACAAAATACGAGACAAAATAAAACTACGCACTATATACTCTTCAAATTTCTTCATATATATAAAAATATATTACGTTATAAAGAACTTCATCAAAAAACATTCGTCGTCCCTCAAGGGCAGTTCAATAACCGTTTAAATTTGCCGCGCTCGCCCAAACCAAACTATAGCGATGGGAACATGGGAGGGAATAATAAATGTGTAACAGCACAGCGTTCGATATATATTTTCTTAATATTTATTGTTGAAGGTGCGCACACAAAGTTATAAGACACACAATGGGGAATGGATGGAGCATTTCGAATGAATTTCGACACCATGCAGGGCTCAGTTCAGCAAACAATGGGTTGGACCCGTACTATACATAATAATAATAATAATATATGCATCAACAAACAGCAGGCATTTGATGAGATGAAATAAGGCGAGTTTGTTTTAAAAAAAAAATTTATGTTTGAAATCCCATTGAAATGCAGCGGTGCCGCAAAAAAAAAAGGAATAACCAAATATCGATGGAAGATATTGAAGGTCCGCAGCACGTCGAATGCGAAATGAGATTTTGTTTGTTCTGGCCATCGTCCAATATCTATACCGAATGTTTTTATCTGCGGTGCGCAATCTGCATAGATTAGAATGCAGGAGTCAATGCTGCGGACAGGAAGAAGATTCCAACAGGTGTCATAGATAACACGAACAATCAGAAATTTTGAATAAATTGACGCGATGTCCCTGTCATAAAATCAATGCGTTTCCCGAAAAAAAAAAAACCGTCAATAAATTTAAATTGCTGGCCATTTTATAGAGTCGAGATGAAAGAAAATGTCATTTCGTGATTTCTCACTATTCGCATTTAAAATTTCCGCCGCATACCTAAAAATGCAGACGTTTCAAGTCACTTCGCCATAGTGTCCCGCAGATATCTGTCTGAAAAAATTCACATAGATACAAAACATTCTTGCGTGATTATGCGGAATCATATAACCTTGTCGTCTTAAGGCAAATCTTTTTAAAAATAAAGGAAAGTTCAAACCCAATATGACTTTTGATTCAAGCGAGATATTATCTATTTTATTCGGTCCTCCTTCCCCCCTCTTTGGGGGGAATATAATTGACCGTGATTTATTCACGCTAGGAACCTGCATAGTTATTACATTCCGCCGAAGCTGTTTGTCTGTGTGTTCACTGCTGTGACTCATATTTTTTGTTTTTTATTTTTGCAATGGGAAGATGGCCAAATTTATTATGGATCTATAAGATCTTTGCATCGTTTTTTCTGTTGTTGTTGTGGTTGTTGTTGTCGGTATTTCTTTATCGTCTGACCGACCCGTCTCGTGAGAATGGTCCAACAAGAGAACATGTTATATACGCGATAGCAATTATGGGAATGATGTACGCAATTCAGTCACGGAAGCGCGCGCCCAAGCCCGGTCATATATTCCAAAAAATATGAAAGTAAATGTACGATGATTTATTACTTTTGGGCTCATTATGAATGGTGGGGCTAGTCAGAGACGCGGTTGTATGTATACACTAATAGCAGTATTTTGCGATGCATATTATATCGTTTGAGATTTCGGACCTGCATATAATTGGGATGTTCTTTATTTCTTTTTCGTAATTATTATGATTGAATTTTACACCCGCGAAATTCAAAACGGCAGAGAGAATCGCCCAATTTTAAACCGCTTTAAAGAAAAAAGACAGTTGAGTCAACAAGTTTATTACCGTATGTATAATTCTTGTTGTAATAGATGTCTGTCACAGTGTTAAACCGCTTACAGGGATTGTCAACACGATTTCGGGTTATATTTCCTCTTATTTCATCGCGTCGTTACAAATGAAATATATAGACTTGAACGAAGTACATACTCTTGATTTTATTGGGGTTTGTCTTGATTGTCGGCGATTTTTTTTAGTTGTAAAAAATTTGTTCCAGAACTCGGGAGATCTTTCCGAGAGCTCTTATCTTTATTCTTGGATTGTTTATGCGACCCTTAATTTTAAGTGTTGAACTATTTATGTATACCTCTGGGTTAATATTTCCAAATGTAAATGCAGGTGCATCAAGCCTGAAGCTCCAAGGCACTTATTTTATTCATAGACTTATAAGGAAAAGATTTGTCTTTTTAAAAAAAAAAGGTTCAAGTTTTGAATTGGTTTTCTCTTTCATATTTGTGATGATTGCGCTGTTCGCCTAGGAGTCGCTTTCGCGTTAAACCTCGACTACCGTCCGTCTGACCAACATCATATGATCGAGATTCCGATTCAGAATTTGTTCTATGTCTTATTATTTCATGTAATATTCGAGTAATTTTATTGTATCGAGACACGCACTTGAAGATATTGAACGTAAGGTGGTTAGACCGGAAGCTGGGATTGAACCCGGTACCTTATGTTCCGTGGGAAAGTGCGATAACCATTGTGCCATGGTCTCATGTCTTATTCATACTGTTGCATAAACCAGTCCACTATAAGTTTCCAAAAGTTGCTGAAACCCGTTTTTTTTAAAAATGCGATTCATTTAAAACTTTAAAGTTTAATTCAAATCAGCCTCGGCGGAAAAAGAATATTATTTGACTACACGGAAAGATAATCATTTGAATATTAGTCTCTGCCCGAGTCTCTGCCGGCTGAAAAAAAACAACAACAAGTCGTATAACCGTTCAGTCGTAAAAATCGAGGTTTGTTTGTCGGCCATTTCAGACGGACAGATAGACTCAAGTTGTTGTTGTCTTGTTTTCGAAGGCCAACTGTGTGTACTTTATGTGGAAGGAAAGAAATTGGGAAGAACTGGCCCGCGGACGCATTGCGCCATTCTCCAACAACAACATCAGTCTATACTAGTTGGCTCTCATCGTTCAGACTGTTACCTTGTTTTCCCTATACAGTCAATATATAAACTCTCCTACTTGTAACAATGCGATTCGAATATACCCTCAAGATAATAGGACGGCATCATTATTAGTTTTTGAACAAAATACATAAACTGTATAGATATTGGAATTGCGCCACTCTATAGTGAAACAGCACAGCGGGTGATCAGAATGTTGTTGTCTCGTTCGGTAGTAACTGGAAACAATGTGACCCCGAAAGCGAATAATAAATAAGAGACCAGTCACTAAAAGAGGATCGTCTCCGTCTGGCACGAAGGTTTTTCTTTTCTCTTTTGAGCTGTGTGTATATTGATCACTTAATTCAAATGATGTAAAGCTGACTAAATCCAATGTCGCAAACTAAAAAAGAATGTTGATTTTATACTGCGCTGCTGTTTATTTGAATGTTGTTTAGATAAGGTCACAGAGAAATGGCAAAACATAAAACACGGGAAAAACAAAACAATCGACCATCGCCAAATTTTGCACGGTTGTTATTCATTGTGTAGAACTATTACAGCTCAACAAGAGTCATCAGTTGAAGACTTGCCAAAACTGAAAAGATGTACCGCTTTTATAAACGTAGTTTATATAGTATACCGTACCGAAAGAGAGCCGAGGGTTTTATTTTAAAAAGAAAACCCGTGTGGTCCAGAATACATAAAAACCCAAGTTCAAAATTGGAAAAAAAATCCCCCCACCAGGCAAATTTTAAAATAACAAATAAATAAGAAAATGCCTAAAAACGTTGGAAGCTTTTCTTATTTCTCTTGGTAATCAAGGCAGAATCCAGTGTTGGCTGTATCTGCGGCAGCAAAAGCGGGAACTGTTGGCGCAGACAGAGTTGAAATCGCCGCCTCGGTACCGTCGGTCTTGAACGTCATCCTGAACGGTCTGATGGCAGCTGCAATTGATTATCAATCAAACATTAAATTTAAAAAATTTTGTTTCATAGACCAAATTTTTAGCCAACATTTGTGTGAATTTGTGGTAACTTACTGCACACTGGTGTACTGGCACCTACACCAGGTAATAAAGAAGTTGCTCCTGTTGCCGGGTTCAAGTGATTACCGCAGAAACGATCAGCTTCAACTCCGGTGGTGGCGTCGGCACCGCCAGCGATTTGTAGGAAATCGTAGAGGCAAGTGGCGACAAGAGCTGGTGGTGCAGCTGTTGTCTTGAAAATGGTGCCCACGTTAGATAATAAGGCAGCTGCATCTTTTTGAGCAGTTGTCGCAGCGGTGATTGCAGCTGCAAAATCAGCTCCGTCAGCTACAACGGCGGCTGGAGTCGTTATGGAGAAGGCGTCACCTCCATTAGTGACTGTGCAAACTGACAAGCACATTTGGGTCGCTCTCTGTCACAATTTTGAAATAATATAATCAATTCAAATTATACAATTATTTCTTGCCATTCAATTGTGTGATGAAAATACATAAAGATAAATAAAGGGATATGATCATACCGATCCTGAAACGAGTTCCGTCCGGAAGCAAATGTTGTATTTCTGATTGTTGAGTTGGCGAGTGGTGGTTCCGGCAACGTCCTGCCAATTAAACGATTTGACTTTACCCGACGATGCGGAAAAATACTGAAGACAATCCGTTGGCGCTTTGCGAATAAATGAATCCTAAATTAATACGAAATTTTGTTTTGTGATATTCTGATTTCTTACCTAAATAGGAGGCGCCACAAGGCAGCATCGCGATTTTGATGTTCCACGATCGAGTTGCTGTGGAAGTTCCGAAATTGAACATGAGCTGGACGTCGGTAGATGTGATAGCTGATGATGGGACATCCAGATACACTGAGATATTTAAATAATCAAGTTATTGCTTATTCTATTTAATGTCAGAATAATATATTTAATAACTTACTGTGCTGCCCAGCATTGTCGCCACAAATAACGGGGACAACGGTAGTCGATCCGCTGACTTGAAATGTGTCCGTGCAAGTTCCAACTGTCGGCTGTGCAGTTGTGAATGACACAAAGTCCAATCTAGGATCAAATTCAAATATATCAAATAATTTTTTCAGTTTAGATTAAATCGTAATAGACTAACCGAATTTGGCAAATGGGCTTCTTTAATTGTTCCACGTATTTAGTGTCCAATCTGAGAGTCAGCGCGCAAGTGGACGAGGCGCTAACAGCCGTAGTCGGTGATTGCCAGTACGTGTTATTTAAGGTAACGGTACCTCCACAGGTGGTAATGGTATCTATTTAAGTTTAATGACATAATTATGGACATCATTTAATTCAAAACGAGACTGCTGACTGCTGAGCTATATTTAATAAGGTATACTTACTGACGCAACAGACTTTGCCCAGGACACAGGAACCGCTAGGACGTCCACCGAATAAGGAACACACCGATCCTGGGACGCAGATTCCTGCATCACCGCTGGGAGACGTGCAAGCATCAAAAGTGTCCAGTGGATTGTCGAAATTGGGATTGTAACTAACAGGAATGCGGTTGGCCAAATTAGAGAACGGCCTCCACGCATTGGCTGGCGTGAATCGATTGTTGAAGATCCCGGTGTTGATTATACTGGCGCCCAAACCACCGAGAGCAAAACGGCCTTCCGCTTGTTGCTGGTTACTCTTGACATCGTCATCATCTAATTCACATATCAGGTACTCATTTCATGAAACAATCAAAGATAAATTAGATATTCATCAGGATATATAACTTACTGTTTACTGAATATTTCTTGTAGGGATCGATTCGACTTATCGGCCTTCTAGACGGTGTTCTACTTTCATACAAGTTGGCATATCCTGTACAATAATTTAAGTAGAAAATAAGTTAACACGAAAATACTTATAGTATTGGGTTTCTGTTTACCTGATGGAAGGCGACTGTTAACCGGATAGTAAAGAGAAGTCCACCTATCAGGAGTGTAACCGAAAGCTCTTGCAAAATACTCGTCTGATTGTTGTCTGGCAGCCGCTAGTTGATCTACTTCGTCGTTGTTGTCATCGTCGCAGGCTCGACTGACTTGTATCGTCAATACGATGGAAAGTAACAAACAAATTTTCAACATTTTCTAATACCTTTAAATTTTGTCACAAGGTGTTGTCGCAGACTTCAGAAGACTTGTGTGCTAAGGACATCCAGATTCCTACGTCTTATATACTCCTGCGAGTTTCAATTTCTTTCAAACTCTGAATCAAATATGTCCTGATCTTCGTTCATAACATTCCAATCCCTCATATAGCGACTGTCCTTCATCGAATTCTATAGGAGAGCAATATAGACCTCTTTTTACTGGCCTTACATGCCTGTTTGACGGCCTGGCTTCTTATTTTTTGTCACCTGTTTCATTTAAGAATCTTTTACGACCGTAATATACTATAATACTGTTTTTGAATATAGTTTCGTTAGCGCGTTGGGTCACGCTCCTAGTTTCGTTCTAAAAATAGCACTCTATGCAGATTAGAATTTGTTTTCTTCTTATTCTTTCTCTGCTGTCATATTATGTTGAGGGATTTATTCTTATTAGTCGAAATATCGTAGAGTGTCATATCTTTTAGGAAAAACTTGATGCGCTTATTCTCTACAGATTTGTAGAGAGAAGATAAGTCACGTTAATAAAAAGGAACAGCCTGGGATTGCCAACTTCTGTTGGTGATTCAATGATCCCATGTTGTTTTTTTATTTTTTTGCCAAGGATCAGCGAGAGAAGAGTGAACCTTGAAGTTCAAGGTAGAATTTTGCTCTCGTGATGTTGAAAAGGGATAAACCATTTGTGTGAAACGCCCATAAAAATAAATTTTGTTTCTCTTCCAAAATTCGAAAATAATATTCGCCAGATCCGCTTAATCCGAAATAAAAGTGTAGAGAAAGAAAATGTTGAATCAATACCGAGAGGATCTATACTTATATAACTTTTATATTCTTTGGCTGCAAAACGAAAGCATATTATCAAATTCCAAAAATGGATACGAATCAAAAAGATGTATAACGCAGCACAGCAGGTTATACGCTGGAGTACCATATCCGGGGCACTATCTATAAAGGGACCAAACGTGACGGGTGCCATTTCACTGAATATCAAGCAAAAATCACATGAACCTATTCACTATTATTTAACCTGAACGTGTTTGAATGAAATGAAAGAATTCGTCAACAGACACGGTGCAACTAATTCCTTAAGGAATAAATCAGCATTTTTTCGGGTCGTTGCTTCTTGAATACATCGAGAAATATATAGTCTAAACTATTCAAAGGCAATTGCCGCAAGGCGTTGACCCTCATTCATATTCTATGCACACACACGCTATATAATGCATATGCATATCTTGACGTATACTGTACGTACTGTACGTTCACGCGTCTTATTATTGTTCTGCTTCAGCGTATGTCCTTAAATTACAGTTTACGGAAATGCGCAGTAAATATCATTTTAAAATATGGAATGATGTTTATTGCGCTACGACAGTTCAGGCAACTCTTTATCAATTCTCTTTTAGCATCACCAACCAGAAAACAGTTATTAGAAGTATGTAATAATAAATAACAATATTGTGCTATTATTTTTATCGGTAACCAAAGCAGAACAATCGACATATTATTTTCACCTATTACACTTTAGTCAAATATCTTTATGGGCAATAACACCGAACGAGTGAAATCCACAACCAGAATACAGAAAATACGAATCAAAATGAGTCAAAAATCCTTCACCATATACTCCAGAAGTGAAAATGGGAATATCATTTTGGGTTTGCTGATTTGTTTTTTTGGGGGTTTATTTTTTTCCTATTTTTCTTGGTAGTCGAGACAGAATCCAGTGTTGGCAGTATCAGGCCCTTGTGGAAACGGCTGCGTTGGTTGAACCACATTCGAAATAGCAGCTTCAGTGTCGTCAGTTCCGAAATTTATTCTAAATGGTTTCATTTTGGCTGCGAATTTTTAAAATAAATTCATGTTCCGTTATCAAAAAATCGAAATTGTAGGACGACAAATGGACATACTGCAAACAGATGCACTGGCAAGCGATCCACCACAGTAGCGATCGCTGATTACGCCAGTAACGGGATCAAATCCTCCAACGATAGCAAGGAAATCGTAAGTGCAGCCAGCATTACTGGGAAGTGTACCAGTAGTAGCAGGAACAGGTGAAAAAGGAGAAGGTGAAGCAGTACCGCTTAAGAAAAAGCCGATGAAAGGTGTTGCCGTCGTACAAGTTGACACGCACATCTGAGTCGCCCTCTTTATACAAAAAATAAAGGGGCAAAATTGAGTTTGAAAAATTAACAATAATCAGCATATCAAAATATAATTCCAACCGATCCTGAAACAAGTTCCGTTCTGAAGCAAATGTTGTAACGTTGACTGTTGAGCTGGCGAGTGGTTGTGGTAGCGACGTCTTGCCAGTTGAACGACCTGACTCTACCAGAAGCAGCGGTGAAATATTGGAGACAATCCGCAGGAGCTATATCAAGCACGAATGAATTAAATTAGAAAATTAGAAAATGGTTATTGAAGAAAGTATCTCACCTAAATAAGAAGCGCCACAAGGCAGTAAAGCTATTTTGATGTTCCACGAACGAGTGGCCGTTGTTACAGCTTGAAAATTGAACATGAGCTGAATATCACTTGGAGTAATTGCAGACGAGGGGACATCAAGGTACACTAAAAGCATGAATTTTATTTTTTAAAACAAATACAGAATTTTTTAAAATGTTTGCTGGCTTATACTGTGCTGTCTGGGGTTGTCACCGCAGATAGTGGGAACCGAGGAAATCGATCCGCCAACCATAAAAGTGTCCGTGCAGGTACCGAGAGTTGGTTGAGCGGTCGTGAAGGATACGAAATCTAAACTGTTTTATTCAAAATAAGAAAAATATTATGTTTTTTGTTTAAGTAATTTGTAACATACCGAACTTGGCAAATCGGTCTGATTGATTGCTCAACAAATTTAGTGTCCATCCGCACAGTTAACGCGCAAGTGGAAGGAGCGCTAACTCCGGTGGTCGGCGATTGCCAGTACGTGTTGTTCAGTGTGACGGTACCACCACAAGTTGTAATCACGTCTGTCATTAAAAAAAAAACATAACATATTATTATATTCACGGCATAGCGTGATTTTATCTTTTGCTACTCACTGATGCAGCAGACTTTTCCGAGGATGCAGGAACCGCTAGGACGACCACCGAATAGGGAGCAGACCGATCCTGGGACGCAGATTCCATCGTCGCCAGTGGGAGACGTACAGGCATCGAAGGTGTTGACCGGGTTGACGAAATTTGGATTCACGGTTATTGGAATTCTGGAGGCGAGATTGGCGAACGGTCTCCAAGTGTTTGCCGGGGTGAATCGATTGTTAAAGAGACCCGTGTTGATCAAATTAATACCCAAACCACTGGGAAGAAAACGATTTTCTGCTTCCTGGTTCTTCTCTTCTTCTACATTACCTGTTTAAAATCAAATTAAACGTTTTTATAATAATCTGATGGATGCTCAAACCAATCGAAAAGAGGCTAGTTCAAATTCACTTACTATTGGTTGAAAAGTATTTTTTAAATGGATTCACGTTAACTGGTTGCGGATTGCTGAATGGCGTTCGCCCTTGATACCGACTGGAATAGTCTGAAAACGTAACAAATAATTGAAAATCTATTTCGATATTTCATTCATTTAATTTAAAAAATTACCTGGGGAGTAATAAGCGTTTGACGGTCGATAGGAAAGATCATCCCAAGTTTCCGGAGTGTATCCGAACGCATTTGCAAAATACTCGTCCGATTGCAGTTGTCTGGAAGCTTCTAGTTGCTCGGTTTGATCATCGTTTTGTCCATTACAAGCACTGCTGACTTGTAACATCGAAGCAACAGCAGAAAGAATAACTAGACAAAATGTTGACATTTTCTGACTCTTGTCAAAGTTGCTGGTTACCTGTCGAAGACTGTCACAGAGATGACAAGTTGTCCGGTGTCCTCGCCATCGCTTATATACTTGCTCCGCAAAAGGAACTAGAACTTGTCAATGTTACCTTCGCTCAAGTTCACAGTTTTAAATATTATATAACGTCCGAGACGATAGCCGAAATTGTTTTCCAGTTGGATCACCTACCGCAGAAAGCCGCCCGAGGAAGCAGACAGCAGTGCCAGGATTTATCAACAGCATAGAAAAAAACTGATAAAGAATTTTTACTGCTTCTGAAATTTATGACATAAATTTTGGATTGGTGAGGGTGTGTTAGTCTGTCTCTGATTCATCAACAGCTAACCGAACGTTCCTTTTTTCTTACCTTTTATGTGAGCTTTTTGAGTTCACTGCGATCCAAACTGCATACGTCATACATTAGAAAGAAAAGTAGTAAAACTTGTCTAAACTCGGTTGCACTCTGCTTTATTGTTTTCAGTATTAAAAAAAAAAATACCTGCCCACAAAAAAGACTATGGCACTTGCGAAAATGTTTTTTTCGTATTTTCAAAAATAAATCTTTTAGATCAGCATTCAGAACTAAGTGCAATGATGGCCAAATGGCGATACCATTCGGCATTCAAAATCGTGTAAACTTTTAAAACGATTACGTCTGCTGAGAAGCGCTGCTCTATAACAATTTATACATAACGAAAAAGAGAATTATTGATATTTTTTTAATATTTCGTGTTGTTTCTTGAAAAACAAGAAGCGTACTTCCGCTTAAAGATGAGTAGAAATCAAAAGATTATTTACCGCACATCCGCGCACATTAATGATTCATGTCCGTCCACCAAACAGTGTTATGGCAAGTGATTCCAGCTGAGAGCGCAACTTTTGGCGTATACATTAGAAGATTTGCGGGTCAACAAGGTTGTCCAAATGAAATAAATAATTATCCGACTGGTGGAGTTGGGTCTTCATTTGTTAATACTAAAATTTTGTAATTTCCTAAGACAACAATAGTTGAATAAATCCACGATTTTTCATCGTCAGATTCCTGTCTAGGGAGTCGTTTATCTTATTGTTGTCCCCCCGTGTCCTCCTCTTCCTTGTTATTTCTGCAAACTGCTGAAGGCTTCTAAAAATCTAAACATTTATTTCTAGTGAATTTTTTCCCGTTAGGAATCTCCTGTGCCATCTTCTGGTACTGCAACGAAAGAAGACTAAACGTCACTCGAAAAATGGTTACAACAATTCAAATTTTACGTTTCCTATCAAATTATTCTCTCTCGTAGCTATCATAAACATATCGAATAAACCCGTGAAGTTGCAGAGATAAATTCCAGATTGTGGTGTAATTTCAAGTGTCATTCAAGACTCAAGAGGTGACGGCCAGTCCATAAACAGCGCTAAATCTCTTTATAAATGGGGAATTAAGAAAATGTGTTAACGGCTGCAAGTTTACACTATAAAGATATGCATTTAACTGGATTATGTGGCGCTTGTATTTTGTTCATTCAACATGACATGGTCAGAATAAATAACAGGCAAAAGATGCATCTTTAAAAAGTTGTGTGTGAAACAAATAATTTTCCTGCGCCTATAATAATAAAACCCATTACGCCTCTAGTATTATAATAAAACCAACCAGCTGTTACCCAATTCCACTATTTCTCTTGATAATCGAGACAAAATCCAACATTGCCAGAATCGGCCGGAGCCGGAAGAACATTAGCTCCGGCAACAACAGTGTTTTCAGTTCCGTCAGTCCTATAGGTCATTTTAACCTGCTTGTTTGAAGCTGCATGAAAAAATAATATATACTTTAATGATTGTTCTAAAAACAAAATAAGGAAATCAAAGTAGATCAACTTACTGCACACTTGAACGCTAGTTGCGACCGGTGTGATGGCTGGATTGAGAGCGTTGCCACAGAAACGATCCGCTTCAGCATTCGTCGAATCCCGGGCACCGGGAATGAGTAGGAAATCGTACAAACAAGTGGCCGTGTTTACTCCATTGACAATAGTACTGATGCCAACTCCAGAAAGTGGTGCGGCAGAGTTGGCGGCATTGCTCAAAGCAGTTTGAGCGGCCGTGAGTGTCGCTTGAGCGGTTGCCACGGTGATTTGAGCGGCAGTGACAGGCCCTTGTGCGTTAACAACATCGGTTTGTGCATTATCAACGGCTGTTTGGGCAGTGTTGACTGCAGTTTGGGCATCAGTGGCGGCTGTTTGAGCATTGGTCAATGCGGTTTGAGCGTCACTGACGGCAGTTTGTGCGCTAGCGAGAGCCGTTTGAGCATTATCCGCGTTAGTTTGAGCAGCGTCCACTGCCGTTTGGGCATTATCTGCTTCAGTTTGAGCGACATTAACGGCTGCTTGAGCAGTGTCGAAAACAGCTTGGGCAGCTGTTATGGCATCAGTTTCCGCTTGTGTCGGGTTTGCAGGATCGGCGACAGCAGCTTGAGCAGCGGAAAGATCGGCTTGTGCTGTGGCGAGAGTCGCTTGGGCAGTTGTAAGGGTTCCTTGTGCAGTGGCGAGAGCAGTTTGGGCGTCGGTAAGAGCAGTCTGAGCATCGGCAAGTGCCATTTCCGCCACTGGAACGGCGGCTTCGGCAGCCGTGAGGGCACCTTCTGCTGCTGTTAACGCGTCGGTGGCAGTGGTTAAGGCCGTTTGGGCAGCGACAAGAGCAGCTTGATTAGTGGCTAGTGTGGCTTGAGCTGCGGTAAGAGCAGTTTGAGCGTTGGTTAAGGCCGTCTGGGCGTTGGCGAGGTCCGTTGTGGCTGCAGCGACGGCAGCGGCCGCATTTGCCGCACTGGTGCTGGTTGGTGTTGTGATAGAAAAGGCGTCGCCACCGTTAGTCACCGCGCAAACTGACACGCACATCTGAGTCGCCTTCTGTGATGATACGAGTTCAGTTCTGAAACAAATGTTGTAGTTTTGGTTGTTGAGTTGACGAGTTGCCGTTCCAGCGACGTCCTGCCAGTTGAACGACTTGACTCTGCCAGAATTAGCGCTGAAATATTGAAGACAATCCGCCGGAGCTATTTTAAAAAGGAAACAACAAACGTTTGATTTTTCTAAATTTTAGATAGCTATTTTAAAAATTAAGGTTACCAAGATAAGTTGCCCCGCAAGGAAGCGTTTCAATTTTGATGTTCCAGAATCGAGTAGCTACAGCAGATGAGAACGTGAATATCAGTTGAACTTCGTTAGGAGAAATGTCCGATGATGGGACGTCAAGATACACTAAAATGTAAAACAATGAAATATAAGTAATAAGATTTAGATTGGCTTAAATAATCTAATTTCAGTAGTAAATGTCTTACTATGCTGTCCGCTATTATCACCGCAAATAGTCGGTGCCACGGTTTTTGCTCCGCTAACTGTAAAAGTGTCGGTACAAGTTCCGGCGGTTGGTTGGGCGGTAGCAAAAGTAATAAAATCCAATCTTAAAGAAAATGAAATAAAAAGGAATATACATGTACAGAACTATTTTTCGTTACAATAAAATCACAAATGAGAAAACAACTCACCGAATTTGGCAAATTGGTTTCCTCGATTGTTCCGCAATTGTAGCGTCCGTATGGATCTTCAGGGCACAGGTGGATGAGGCGCTAACGCCCGTAGAAGGCGATTGCCAGTATGTGTTGTTTAACGTTACCGTTCCGCCACAAGTTGCCACAGTATCTGTTTGAATAATAACATTTAATTACATTTCAGACAAATTATTTTTTGAAAATGTCGATGAGACTTACTGATGCAACAAACTCTTCCAAATGAGCAGGAACTGCTAAGACGTCCCCCATATAAGGAACAGACTGATCCCAGTGTACAGATTCCTGATTCACCACTCGATGTCGTACAAGAAATTGAATTTTGAACGAGGGGATTTATTAAGAGTCCCCATGCATTTGCTGAAGGTAATACGTTGTTGAAGAGACCGACAAACAATCGATTTTCTGCGTGATTTCTCACTTTTTCAGTCTCGCCTATTTTTTTAAATTCATCTGATTATTATTTGAAATTGAAAAAAAAGATTACTAAAATCGCTACTCACTTTTAAATAAATATTTTTTGAATGGCGAGTTGATATTGAGTTGTGGCCTAATGATGGGGGTCCGGCTTTCGTACAAACTTGCATAATCTAAATAAATGCATTCGAAAAACGTACAATGAAACAAAGAAAATTGGATTTGATTTTAAAATTATTTTGTTTATCACCTGGAAGACGGGTTGTCATTGGCCTCTTGACTGGCTGAAATTGAAGCAAGAAATCACCCGAATATTGTCTAATGGCCGGCGCAAGATCTTCTTCCGCATCACCATCATAAGCTCGGCTGACTTGTAACATCAAAAGTGCGCACAGAAGAGAGACACATTTTGCCATTTTATTTCTCAAACTTGGACGAAGACGTCTGAAAGGTTGTTCGGATTGCTCTGATTTATATATGCTGTCTCCGGTATACAAACAGAACCATCTGTTACAATTCACCGTCTTCATAGCTGATGTGAAGCATGCAAATTCCATGTAAATCAGTATAACTTGACAGGTGGCGACTTGTCGACTATTTACCAGGATGCACGAAATTTTCTGGAATTCAAATTCTTATCCCATAACCTCCAGTAGTGGGAAATTTCAGACATCATTAAAAACAAAAAAATCAAGTATGCAAGAATTTTTTTAAAGTCGACAACCCTACTGTATATAATTCGTTTGTCGGTATAACTCGTGTTGTGTTACGATTTCGCAAATTTAGCTGGCCATCAATTCGTTCGTCATCCATATTTTACAGCAAAGATTACACAGCCTGTAAGCTAGTCTTTTTGCTTTTCTTGTTCACGGAAAAAAAGAGAAACATTGCGCTATACACAATGACTTCTCTTGATATAGTTTTGTTTCAGACGCTAGACTCTTTTCTTTCTTTACCTCTTCTTTTGTGACCCTTCCTTACGAATTTAAAAACTTCACTCCCCGTTTCTTTGTAATTTTTTTTTTCTCCCGTTCAGTCCTACAAGTCCACAACCAACGCAAGTTTAATCACAAAGCTTTGAATGTTCTATTCTAGTTTTCCCCGGAATGGAAAACGCTCCGCCAAGGATCGTGGGCGAATTGTTTTACTTTTTTGACACGTTTTAACGCATTTTTTTTAGGCTTCTCTAACTATAGTACGTCTAGCAAATGGAGGCGTGGTTCTACGCGCGGAATTAAAAGCAAACGTGTTTTGCGTACAACAATGTATTGAACTATAATAATAAAAAAGAAATAAACCATCACCAACTCAAGTCTAAACAGATATCCACATGCAGGCATACGTCATAGGACATCCCCCAGATGGTTAAATGAAAATGATAATTTGAAGAAATGAGAGCAGTTTGTTGACAACATCAAGCAATATAGCAACAGTCGCAACAGTCAAAGGCAGATCCTGTTTAGAGACAACATTAAACAGCAGATGATGTCCAACTGCATAAGACACTATCAATAGCTTGATTGCCTCGACCAACTGTAATGATCGCCGATCCAGTCTCTGTTACAGAACCTCCTGATGGGATGGGTTTGGTTTGCTGAAATGTTGTGTTTCAATTAAAAACAAACCAAGTGTTAAAAGTGCTCTTATTCACGAACAAAATCAAGTCTAAAATAAGAACTGTATACTATATTTAGGAAATACTGTAATAAACTCACCGTTGTTACAACGGCTGTTGTAAATGTTCCACACTTCACGGTGACTTTGGTATTCGGACAAGTTGCCACGATCCCAATGAAGGCCGTGGGGTAAGGATCAGCAGCATTAGCACCACCGGTAAAACTGACGGTGAACACTCCAGTTGGCGCCGCGGTTACTCGTGTACAACCGCCAGTTCCAAAGTTATCAGCGCCCGTGGAAGCCTTTGTACACGCTAGTTGTAAACGAAAAAAAGGTCAAAATTTAAATTCATTTATAAATAGAAATGCTATTCAAAACTATTGTTGAAGCATTATTTTACCTGTGGGACCATTAATTGTAATTGAAATAGGATCGGCTGCATTTGTGGTTCCAGGGCATGCAGCCGGGATTGCTGGGCATGTTGGACATGTTGGACATACTACAGGACTCGGGCAAGTTGGGCACGTTGGACATCTAAAAATTCGGAAAAGTGTCCTTGCGTTTGCGTCAGTGCCGTAGTCGTCTATGCACACAGAACAGGGAAAAAGAATATTTATGACTTGCGTAATATGGCAATTTGATCATATGAAAGTTTAACAGCAACTTTTTAATTCGAATGACTGAAAACCCCTTATGCCCTTATTGCCCTTAAAAGCAATTGGAGCATAAAAAGAGCGCTATACTTACTGCTGGTGAAATATTTTTGGAATGGATTATAGTTGGGTTGACGGTTGAGGGGATTTCGTCTCTCGTAAGGATTTGCATACCCTGCCGATCAAATAGTAAGAAAAGGGTGATATAGGCCATAATATTCGGAAATTGTAAGAAATACAGTCGAGAAATACAGTTTTTTAGTATATAAACTGCATCGAATTTGTTGTTTTTACCTGGAACATGAGCGGTCGGTTGGTAATAAGAAGAAACCCACGGATTAGGAGTCAATCCATAAGCATCATAAGCGCCATCAGCTCCATAAGCGTACTCGTCTGATTGCAGTCTGGTAGACGCTAGTTGTTGCACGTTTTGTTCATTACAAGCACGGCTGGCTTGTAACATCAACACGACGACTGAAAGAATAAGAAAAAGCATCGACATCTTCTTTGTTAATTTTCCAACAGTTACTTTGTCTGTTCCTCTCTTTGTTTGGAGGGTTCGTAGTTTGTCAAAGACCACTGATGACCTGAGAAACCATCTGAATAGCTCCGTCTTATATACTCTCCTATCATGAGGACAGGACCAGGCTCCATCACCTTTACAAGGTAGGAGGAGTGTCTTGAACCAATCATTGCAGGTCGTAACTTGTTTCCCGATTACCTTATTCATCACCATGTCTCTATAAATCAGCTACCTCTCTTCAAACCCAAATGTAGCCAGTCCGCCATCTCTAAAGTTTTCTCTTGAAATCAAGCACTGACTCCGTTCAATTCAGGTGTAGAATATTCGTTCACCGCTGCGTGTACTGCCGTCTCATCGTATTAAAATCACACATTGCCCACCATCAAGTCATTTAATCAAATCCAACTTCAATACTCACCATAAACACACAATAACACTATAATGTTATACAAGATTATCTGCGAGTGCCCAGTTACATCAGTGCCAATATTTCCCAATATTTATCATTCTTCTTTGTCGCGAATATCGTCATATTTTAACGATCCTCACAAGAGGACCTATACGAGCCATCTTTTTTATAAAAACGACGATTTCCATCCATGGTTCTTTTGGTGCGATCGTATTTTCTATATAAAGAATCAGCTAACGATGATGATCGCGGGACCTTCGCTCGAGATGGAAAGGTGCGCCTTGTGCCATATAATCAGGGTCAGTCTATCGACAATTCTAATAGACTGGGATCCGGTTCATAATTGGGCAACAGCAAATGCGGACTATATGTGTCGTAAAATGGTATAGACGATCGATCAGATCATTTCAAAATTTTCGAAAAATATTTTGAAACGATTCAAAATATTACACTTAATTTTTGTTCCTTTTAAAGCGGCGATAAGGAAAGAAAATTGTGGGTTTGTTGACCTGCAACCTTGGCCGCTGAACATGGAATTCAGAAAATACGTTTTTTGCTATTAAAAATAACAAGCATCAACCGGCCGGGCAGAAAGTATGAAATGTTGCAAAATTTCTAACCTTGGTGAAATTTGGGTGCGGCGGGAGCGCGCGCGCAATTTGAATTCTTTTCTCGAATTCCAAGTTTGCGAAATCGAAGAGTACCTTAGAACAAGGGAATAAGAAAATGACCCGTCATAATCTCCAAATGGATTCATATTTTGGTGTATCATCAGTTCAGTCACAACATTTTAAGGAGAAACAAAAAACAGTTTAAATTATTGCGCGCTACAAACATGGAGTGCGCTCGCTGTGTTGGCTTGTTCCAAACTTATCAGGATGAAAGCAAGTTACCTCTCCAAGAAGAATAACAGCAGGTATAAGTCCTATTTGTATCATATCAGCTGTCATTTTTGAGAGAGTGCGCAGCAAACATTGAAAATTTTCTGGAGACAAGTTTATTTCAATATTTATACAACTTTAGATGTATAGAATAGAAATGGGTCTTTGGCAGCTATATCTAACGGAATATATCTCTCATCATTTAAATATGAGATCACACTGGCCCCGTAACCAATTTTGTAGGTTAAAAAAGGCTTCTCATATTAGGTATTTCCCCTGTTGTCATTAAAGAAAGACTCCAAGATTTCCGTATTTTTTGACGTTATTCCTCTTTCTCTTTTATTTTCTTCCGCCCACCTACCTTTTGTCTAGTTCTAATTACACATTGTTAAAAAAAAACGTTAGAATGCAAATAGATTATTATCCCCTTTAAAGTTTAACACTAAAATTTTTCTCTCTTGACTGCAAATATCATTGAGAGATTTTTACGATTGCGCATAGATGTTTAGAATTTGCACGATCCTAAAATAATAGAAAAAAAAAATTTCTTAAATTATAAACAAAAAGAAACCTTGAATGAATGCAAATTTCCTTTTGCAGCTGCTCTTGGATGGAAGTGTCTTTCGCGGGACTCTCGCTCGTTCAGCTGCGCGATGTCTCGGACTATTCAAATGAAGCGATGAATCGTGTAACGCAGGTTGATTTTTCCCGTCCGGGTGTTCTTGCTTCTACCTTACATGGACGTGTATCGCCTCGTCTATACCGAACATATAATCACGTAAAGAAATGCTCCAACCTGAGAAGTATGAAGATAAACGATCTGACACAGTGGCTATACCAGATGCAGCGCAGGACATCCAGCGCAAGCACTTCACCGGTATATTTATTTGCGAGTTTATAGTCTCGTCTTGTGTTGTGTTTCTGCCGTCTGAAATCACCGATGATTGTGCAAAAGTTTTCCCCTTGTAAAGACAAACAAAAAAACATTAGTTATTCAACAGAAAATATTTTTTTAGTCTTTGCTTTCGTCGATTGTATTTCAAATCGTAACGAACATGCACCTGTCTGAGTGAAGTATACATACTCACCAAACTTGGTGAAGTTATTTTGCGATGACGCTGTAATTAAATATCGTGCACGATTTCAACGAGTAGCCAACGTACATAAGAGAATAATTTATTCTTACAGCGTTTTATCTTATCCGCAGAAAGGAAAACAGTGCGCGGAAACGAGTTAACTCTTTTTTCGGGATCGCGAATGTCCGACATTTGTTCCCTGTTGAAAATATCGGCCTTCGAGGAGTATCTATGTGTAATAATGGAGTACCACCGGCATCTGTTGGCCTCAGTAAATGCGCCGTGACTTATGCGATCCCCCTCGCTCCGATAGGAATCTACAGAGGTGCACTGACAACTGACAACTGAAATACAAGTGTATAAAAATTAGTTTATTAAGTCAAACAAAATACGAAAAAGGAAATGGTTTTCCCAGCACGGAGTTGTTATATAGTGAACGCGTCGTCCTATTAGTAACTGTCCAAAACACTATTGTTTGCCAGTATACGTGTTGTTAAAGGTAACGGTATGACTCCTCAGCTATTAATGGTATCTATTTAAGTTTAATAACATAACTATTGACAATCTTTATTCAAAACGATTCAGATTTTATGTATTACTCACTGAGGCCAACGCCCAACAGACTTTCCCCCAGGACGCGAACCACTAGGACGTCCACCGAATAAGGAATAGATCGATCCTGAGGGAAGGCGTATTAAAGGACTGTTTGACTGTGTGGCTTCTTATATTTATCACTTGTTCATTTTGGAATATTTTACGGTCATATGGTATACTATCAAGCTGTTTTGAATATAGTCTAGTTAGCGCGTAGGGTCACGTTCCTAGTT
The DNA here is from genome assembly GCA_030770115.1 of Daphnia galeata. Taxonomy (NCBI): domain Eukaryota; kingdom Metazoa; phylum Arthropoda; class Branchiopoda; order Diplostraca; family Daphniidae; genus Daphnia; species Daphnia galeata. Next base: position 13,244,955 of record CM061114.1, read on the forward strand.
TCGTTCTAAAAATAACATTATGCGTATTATATGTTGAAGGATAAAGCCTTATTAGTCGAGATCATAGAGTGTCATATATTTAGGAAAGCTTGTTGCACTTATTCTCGACAGACTGTAAAGAGGAGATAAGTTGCTTTAATAAAACGAAGCCATTGAATATTTCTCAAATATTTAAAAAAACAGCCTGTGATTGCCAACCTTGTCGGGGATTCAATAAAATCCCATGTTGTTTTTTATTTTTTGGCAAGGATCAGCCAGAGAAGAGTGATGAACCTTGAAGTTCAAGGTAGAATTTTGCTCTTTTGATATAGAAAAGGATAATAAACCATATGTGTGAAACGCCCATTAAAAAAAAATAAATTTTGTTTCTCTTCCAAAATTCGAAAATAATGTTTGCCAATGTTTTCCAATGAAATGGAAGATTTCGTCAACAGACATAGTGCAACTATTTTCTTTAAGGATAGATCAGCATTTTTTCGGGTCGTTGCTGCTTATGGAATAGATGAATAAACAAATATTCAAAACAATTGTCGCAATAAGGCGTTGACTCTCATAGTTATTCTACAATCTACACACACTTGTAACAATACGAGGATCACTTTTCTACGTATGGACCCCAGGGCCATCTTACCTATCTTAATAGTAGTACTTACGCGTTCACGCGTGCGCGGTTGACTTGTTTTTCCTGCTTTAAATTAGAACGTACAAAAATGCAATATAAGGTATGATGTTCATTTGAAGTATGGCGTTCAATGCAGAAACTTATTTATTTCAGATTTATCAGTCAGTTAAATCAACATGAATCGCCTTGGAATGGGTGTAGTTAACACATAGAATTTAAATGATATTTTGTGTGGTTGAGTGGTTGTGTGGTTGTGATTCACTTGCAAATGAAATGACGTTCAAGATATTATTCCCCTACGCATACGCACCATGGAAAGCGCCTATATCTAAATGACGTGCACAGATAGTTCTAATGCTACTTTGAAAAAAGTTTACCACAACCGAAAAGAGTTATACAGAAACGTTGCTCATTATTTATCGCTCTTGGAAATCAAGGCAGAATCCGGTATTTCCGTTGACCCCTATAATTCCTACATCGGCTGTGGCAGCAACAGGAGCCGTCGGTGCATTCACAACCACTGCTGCTTCAGTGTTGTCCGTTCGGAACGTCATCTTGAACGGCCTGACTGGAGCTGTTTTCACGCAATATTCAATATTTATGATTGAGCTCATTTTAAATGCCAAAATCAAAGGTTTTACTTACTGCACACTTGGGTACTGGTGGATGAACCACCGGCTGGTACTGCCGCGGTAAGAGGAGTGACCGCAGCTCCTCCTAAGGGTGCTGGATTTAATGCACCACCGCAATAACGATCAGCTTCAACTCCGTTGGCATCTCTAGCACCGGCGATGAGGAGGAAATCGTACAGACAGACAGCAGAGGTTCCAGCGGCATTGGTTGCACCCACAGCAGAGTACGTTGAAGCGGCTACTGCTTGAGCTGTAGTGGTGTCGGCTGCTGCGGGAGCTACCGTGGTAATGAAGAAAGAATCGCCACCGTTCGTTACTTGACAAATGGAAACACACATCTGGGTAGCTCTCTGTCATTATATAGGAAATGCAACAATCATCACCAAAATTTTAGAAACAGAATTACAAATATTTAAATATGTTGTCCTTATTCTATGCATCAATGACATATACCTGGGATGAAACGAGTTCCGTCCGGAAGCAAATGTTGTAATTTTGATTATTGAGTTGACGCGCTGCTGCGGAGCCTGCGACATCTTGCCAGTTGAACGACCTGACTCTTCCCGCAGCAGAAGTGAAATACTGGAGACAATCCGTTGGAGCTATGCGTAGAAATCAATCGACATACAATTAAATGATTCCTCGTCTCATTTCACATTTAAATAAGAAGAAAAGTCTCACCGAGGTACGAAGCGCCGCATGGTAGCATCGCAATTTTGATGTTCCATCCACGAGTGACTGTTGTTCCAGCAGCAAAATTGAACATCAACTGGATATCAGTCGGAGTAATAGCAGAGGATGGGACGTCAAGGTACACTAAAAGTGACAATATAAAAGGATGAATAATACAAAATATTTCAAAAGTAAATTTAAATTTTGGCTTATACTGTGTTGTCCCGTGTTGTCTCCGCAAATGATGGGAGCCGAGGAAATTGATCCGCCAACCACAAAAGTGTCCGTGCAAGTGCCAAGGGTTGGCTGAGCGGTCGTGAACGAAACGAAATCCAAACTGAAAACAGAAAAAACATGAATTAAGGGAACGACTTTGGCAAAATTAAATTAAATTTTTTAAAAACTTACCGAACTTGACAAATCGGTTTGATTGCTTGCTCAACAAGTTTAGTGTCCATTCGGACAGTTAATGCGCAAGTGGAAGGAGCACTCACGGGATTCGAGGGGGATTGCCAATACGTGTTGTTGAGTGTTACTGTACCACCACAGGTGGTGATCGCATCTGTTCATATAAAGACGGACAAATAAAATGGATGATTTCACTTTGATAGGACAAGAAAAATGTTTGCTACTTACTGATGCAACAGACTTTGCCGAGGATGCAGGAACCACTGGGTCGACCACCGAATAAGGAACAGACCGATCCTGGGACGCAGATTCCATCTTCGCCAGTGGGAGATTTACAGGCGTCAAACGTATTGATCGGATTGCCGAAATTAGGATTCACGGTTATGGATGGAATCCTGGTAGCGAGATTGGCGAACGGTCTCCAAGTGTTTGCCGGGGTGAATCGATTGTTAAAGAGACCCGTGTTGATCAAATTGACACCAAAACCACCGAGAAGAAAACGATTTTCTGCTTCCTGGTTCTTCTCTTCTTCTACATTGCCTGTTTAAATCGATTAAACATTTTTATAATAATGTGATGGATGCTCAAACCAATCGAAGAGAGGCTAGTTCAAATTGACTTACCATTACTGGCTGCAAAGTATTTTTTAAATGGATTCACGTTAACTGGTTGCGGATTGCTGAATGGCGTTCGTCCTTGATACCGACTGTAATAGTCTGAAAACGTCACAGTACAATAAAATTCATAAGATTGAGACGATTGAAATTTATTACTAGATAAAATTGAATTTATAATTACCCGGAGCCTGAGCGTAATAAGCGTTTGACGGTCGATAGGAAAGAGCATCCCAAGTTTCCGGAGTGTATCCGAAAGCATTTGCAAAATACTCGTCCGATTGCAGTTGTCTGGAAGCTTCTAGTTGCTCGGTTTGCTCATCGCTTTGTCCATTACAAGCACTGCTGACTTGTAACATCAAAGCAACAGCAGAAAGAATAACTAGACAAAATGTTGACATTTTCTGACTCTTGTTAAAGTTGCTGGTTACCTGTCGAAGACTGTCACAGAGATGACAAGTTGACCGGTGTCCTCTCGTTGTTCTTATATACTTGCTCCGCAAAAGGATTTAGAACTTGTCAATTTTACCTTCACTCAAGTTCAAATTTTTTTTTAAAGGTAAAGTCGTAATAAAAAAAGAAATTAACGTCCACCCAAGACGATAGCCAAAAATTGTTTTTTTCAAGTTGTAATTACCGCGCAGAAAGCCGCCCGAGGAAGCAGACAGACATTGCCCAGGATTTGTCAACAGCGTAGCAAAAAACTGATAAAGATTTTTACTGTTTTCTGAAATGTAATAAAATAAAAATTTGGATTAGTGATGATGTGAGAGTCTGTCTCTGGATTCATCAACCGATAACCGAGCATTCCTTTTCGTTAAGTTTTGTGAGTTCACTGCGATACATAAACTACGGCGGATCGCACATTAGAACGAAAAGTGGTAAAACTTGTCGGCACTCCCAACTGCACTCTCTGCTTTTTAACATTATCAGTGTTTAAAAAAAAAATACCTGTCAACATAAAAGCGATATAGCACTTATGCGAAAATGTTGCTGCGTATTTTCAAACCTATATCCAATAAAATCAACATTCCGAATCGAGCGCCCAACACCTTTAGGCATTCAAAATGGTATCAACGTTAAACAAATTTCACGTCTGGGTACGCTGCTCTGTAAAGAATTACACAAAATGAAAAGTAGAATTGTTGATTAGAAAAATATTTTGCGTATCCAGTAATAAAAGAATTGTGTCGAGGTTGTCCAAATCAAATAAATGAGCATCCGACTGGCGAAATTAAGTCTCTATTTGTTTATAATGAAATTCTATCATTACCTAATACAACAATAGAGAGCTCTGGTGATATGGCAAGTCGAATAAATCCTCGATTTTTCATCGTCACATATTTGAATTCCTGTCTGGGGGGTCGTTTATCCTTTTGTTGCCCTCTTGCCTCTTCCTTGTTATTGCTCTGGAAACTGCTCAAGGCTTTTAAAAGATAGTCTGGACATCTACTACGTGTATTCCCAGTTCAATAGTGAATTTTGTTCGTTAGGAATCACCTGTGCCATCTTCTGGTACTGCAAGGAAGGAAGACTAGTTCGTGTACACTCAAATTCCAAACATATCAAACATATCAAATTCAAATGGACTATGAGTAAATTTTTTTCTTTGACGGGGAATGTAGAAGCCATTTAAGGGCTGAAAGTTTGACACCAGAGAGATATATAAGCTACATACCGGATATACCGCATTGCATTATATTGGGCTTGCATTTTATTCATTCAACATGGTCAGAATAAATGGATGCATTTTCTAAAAATTCCTTGTCGGCTAATAATAGTAAAAACCCACCAACCGTCACCGCGAAATACATAAATTTCAAATTGATTTGACGAATACATGGAGATATAATAGAAAAAGACTCATCGAATTTGAAAAATTGGTTTCTTGGATTGTTCCGCAATTGTAGAATCCGTCCGGATCTTCAGGGCACAGGTGGATGAGGCGCTAACGCCCGTAGAAGGCGATTGCCAGTAAGTGTTGTTTAACGTTACGTTTCCGCCACAAGTTGTGACGACGTCTGTTGAATAGCAATCAAAAGTAAGCGATTTTCTGCCTGGGTTTTCTCTTCTTCAACATCGCCTAAATTTGACAATTAAATTTAATCAATTGTTATCGAATCTATGATGCAAAACTGGAAATTCCACTCACTTTTAAATAAATATTTCTTGAAAGGGTTGATAATTGGCTGTGGCCTGATGACTGCTTTGGTACAGACTCGGAAAATCTAAAAAAGAACACAGCGGAAAGTGCATAAAAGTCTTAATAAGATTTGAATTAAAATATTCGCATAATAATCACCTGGAAGACGAGGCCTCCTCGGTTGATAAGGAAGAGCATTCCACGTCTCATCAGGGACCATTTCGTAATTATTGACAAAATAATCACCCGAATATTGCCTGGTGACCGCTAGATCTTCTTTAATTACATGATCATCACAAGTTCGGCCGACTTGTAACATCAAAAGTGAACAACACAGAAGAGAGACAAGTTTTGCCATTATCTTTTCTCGGAGTTGCTCGAAGACTTGAGACAAGTGGTTCGAATGTCTCCGATTTATATAAAGCCCTTCTGACCCCAAGCAATCGCATTTCATTCAAATGTATATAAAGGAAGAAGACAATTTTGTCTCCCTCATCTTTTTCTTCTCGCCCTTGAAACCAAAAAAGTGACACGGTTGCGCACAGCTGCACACCAGCGATGGCCTATTCTATCATTTTCGGTAGTGTCGGCATTTTGGTTGTGCCTTTATCGGTCCATCTATACGTCCCCAAAAAGTCACGTTCGCATATGGTTGACCCAAGTCGTTTGTCATCAATATATCCCACAATTTCCAGACGACATTGGCGCTAGTGTATTTGCAGTAGCTTTTGTTAGTTTGAACTCTTCGCCGCGTCATTTCATTGAAAAATTCCGATACTGATCAAAATCATCTGGACAGCGGGATACGACAATGACGTAAACAATTTCAAAAATGTTTTCGGACAAGGATATAGGAAACAGTGAAAGATGATTGGGTTGATCGCCACGTATAAACCAAACAATGACAGTGCGCAGTTTGTCCTTATAGAAGAAATATCGTATTTCACCGTACGTGTACGTCTATTTCAGCTTTGTAATAAATTCATTCTCCAAGAAGGAGCGGAATTATTTCCATCGACGCAAAAATTTGTTAACCAAAACCATTTTGAAAACATTTCATCTCGGTTTTATATACAGAAAGTCTAGCCGACAGAGATAAATTTACGTTTACCAATTGATTCAAATGTCTAAAAATGGTTGGCTTGAATTTCACCATGTTCTTGTTTTGTACTTTAGAAACAAAAGGAAAGTTACAGGTCAACGACACACACAAAGATTATGGGTATATACCAGCAGGTGTACCTGACAGAATGACTTTTGATTAATCCATCCGTTTTGAGGTACGGATGAGAGCATCGACCGACGACGTTTAATTCAGAGCGTTATCTTTCGTTATCTATTCGAATGTTAGTGATGTCTTCAGCCACCGTCTGTTGAATGTCTACTTATTTCCCCTTTTATAATAATGTACACATTGGTACAAGTGCATTTCCTTTTGTTTCAACGCAAGACATAAGGCTCAAGATTGATACACCTATCGGGAGAATAACGACGTCCTTATCGTACACGCCCACCCCACAGAGTAACAGCTAAAGTAACAAAGTAAGGTCTTACGAGCCACCGTTTAATGACCAGCGATTCGATTTATTTCAATGTGAAATGTTTTCGTCAGTTCAAATAAAATACAACTGAAATGGCGACTACTAACCAAGCAGGACCTTGGGGGGAAAAGAGCGAATAAATTAATAATGGAGTCAGCCAGAAAAATACATCCGTCAATCATCAATAATTGCCGTTAAAATAATTTGTAAACAAAAATCCGTCACCATCAGCACACCAGGACACAATTGAAACTAACGAGAGATTTTGCTGGGATCCATTTAGACGTTAAATATAGTAATAATCAAATAGTTTAAAGACAGTCCTACATTGAGTTGATATTTTATTTCTCCTGAAAGATGAGGCAGAATCCACTATTGTTGATATCAGCCTGCGCCGGAAGAATATTCGTTGCAGCGGTTATAGCCGCTTCAGTGTTGTCCGTCCGGTAAGTCATCCTGAACGGTCTGACAGGAGCTACAGATTAGATAATGAACATAAATATCAATATGTACCAAAAAACGATATAACAAGGACTTACTGCACACTTGGACGCTAGTTCCAACTGGAGTGATGGCTGGATTGAGAGCGTCGCCACAAAATCGATCCGCTTCGACATTATTCGAATCTCTTGCACCGGGAATGAGAAGGTAATCGTACAGACAGGTGGCCGTGTTCACTCCGTTCGTAGATACACTGGTGCCCACAGCGGAGAGAATGGTGGCCGTTGCAGCGGCGGCAGTTAGAGCCGCTTGGGCCGCCGATAGAGCCGCTTGAGCCGCAGTGACTGCGTTGTTTGCGTTGGTGAGCGCTAGAATCTGAGCTGGCGTGGCACTGTTACCGCCATTAGCGGCTAAAAATGCAGCTGCCGCTGCAGCTTGAACAGCTTGAGCTTGGGCCAGATTGGCCGTGGCTGTAGCGACGGCAACGGCCGCATTGGCTGCCGCCGTACTCACAGCCGTTGTTATAGAAAAGGCATCACCGTTCGTGACGGAACACAACGACAGGCACATCTGAGACGCTGTCTGAATTTTAAAAATAACGAAATAATATAAAATGGGGTTAATGAAATGAAATTGAAATGATTCTTATATACCTGTCCAGCAACCAATTCCGTCCTGAAACAAATGTTGTAATTTTGGTTGTTGAGTTGGCGAATTGTCGTGCTGTTGGTATCTAGCCAGTTGAATGAACGGACACGTCCGGTTGCCGAAGTGAAATATTGAAGACAATCCACCGGAGCTATAAAATCTCACGATTAATACAAATTAAACATAACACAACCTTGTGAGTTATATTACCAAGATAAAAAGCGCCGCAAGGAAGTAACGCGATTTTAATGTTCCACGATCGAATGGCAATTTCATCTGCAAATGTGAACATTAGCTGGACATTGCTCGGAGTGATGGCCGATGAAGGAATGTCGAGATACACTAAAAAAATTAATCAAAATTCATATTTAAATTGGTTTTTAGAATTGACTTATTGAATAAACTTTATACTGTGCTGTCCATTATTGTCACCGCAAATAGGCGGGACCTTTGAATTTGTTTCGCCAACTTGAAACGTATCGGTACACGTTCCGGCCGTTGGCTGAGCGGTCGTGAATGAAATAAAATCCAAACTTTAAAAAAAAAATGGGGGGGGGCAAATATTAAAGACACATAAGAAACTTTGATTACATTAAATTCTACCGAATTTGACAAATAGGTTTCTTCAATTGTTCCGTGAGTTTCGTGTCCGTTCTGATAGTCAACGAACAAGTTGACGGAGCGTTGATGGGATAAGTGGGAGATTGCCAGTACGTGTTGTTGATCGTGACTGTACCTCCACATTTATTAATCGTATCTACTATGCCGAATTGAAATTAATTTTTTCATACATAATGGCATTAAATGAATTGATATTAACTCACTGATGCAGCAGACTTTCCCCAAGACGCAGGAACCGCTAGGACGTCCACCGAATAAGGAACACACCGATCCTGGGGCACAGATTCCATCGTCTCCATTGGGTGACGTACAGGACTCAAAAGTGTCAAACGGATTGTCGAAATTCGGATTGTAAGAAAGTGGAATGCGGTTGGCTAGACTTTGGAATGGTTTCCACGTATTGGCTGGGGAAAATCGACTGTTGAAGAATCCCGTATTAATTATATTGGCACCTAATCCACCAAGAGCGAAACGTCCTTCCTGCTGAAGATGTTCTTTCTCCGCATTTTCTATTCAAATTTTAAAAATTTTATCATCAAATAATTAAATAAAATGAAATAACTGAATATTAGTCACTTTTCTTGGATTTAAACGGGTTGGTGATCGAGTGCAGTCGATTGGGAGTCCGTCCTTCGTACAGGCCAGAAAAATCTAGAAAAATGAAATATTAAAACTTTATTTTTATATTATTAAACTTGATTGGAATCACCTGGAACACGAGAACGAGCTGAAGGTTGATGATAAAGAGCTCTCCACGTTTCAGGAGTGAATCCATAAGCATAGGCATAATAATCTTCTACAGAATCATCTCTGCCATCCGGTAAATTCTGTTCATCTTCTTCATCGTCGTCACAGGCCCAAGTGACTCGCAACACCAACCAAATTGAAATGAACAACAGACAATTCAGTTTAGACATTTCTTCCTCTGCGCTTGCCTTATAATGAAACGTTGTAACTGTGGCGGTAGACTGGGGAAGATCATCCGGATGGTCTCCGTCTTTTATAGTCGGCAGCTGGGACTCGTTGAACTTTCAAGAGGATTCCGAGGACAAAAAACGAGAAGACGTGCAAAAGTCACGTAGCCACCCAGACACTAGTTCACAATTTGCATCTCTCGATCCCAATTGGAAGTTTTCTGTTTGAAACAAAAGCAAAAAAGAGGGTTGTGTGCCAAATACAAGTGAATAACATCATGTAATATAGCAGATGTGGAAAATTGTGTTTCACGTTTGGCATTCACTGGGGGACATGTAAAATAAAACGCTGGCGGGTAACGCAATGTCCGTATCAGGAACAAAATAACTGCTGTTACATTACAACATTGGCAACTCTTTAAAGGATCCATTGAACATCTTTTTGCTGGCCAACAGTAATCTTGATAATAGAGAACATGAAGACAAGAATAACGGCCCTCCCTATCGTAGTATGTTGCACAGCATTCAACCGTGAACTGCGGTAGCCGGGCGACCGCGTTTTTTGGACAAACGTTTCGCTATCAGACGATCCGCTTACCCCTTTTTTGCATAATACACACACGAGAAAAGAAAAGACGTTATTCGCCGCTAATGGATGGTGTTGATAACCCCGTGCCGACCGTTTTTCTTAATAATCGAAAAAGGGATTTTGTCGTATACGTGCGTGAACGTTTCACCTGCTGGCTCTTATTTCTCGTTTCACGGAATTCATTTTTTTTGGAAGGGAAAAAGAATAACTGGATGTCACAAATTAATAGCATTGGCTTTAAAAAAAATGAAACTACGGAGATAAAAGAAAAGTTGCGTGCTGGCCAGCAAGATCAATAAAAAGGAAAATTTAATTTCTTCTAGAACTATTGTAGCTGTAATTAAAATAAATTTGATTGGGTACCCAAAAGTACCTTCTGATTGATTGCGATGACCCTGCCAGTGACGCCAACGATCAAAGTTTGTACGTACGTCTGAGAATTTTTCGTTGAAAAAATGTCACGAGACTGTGGGCAGAGAGAAACATGGACGGGGAGACGCGCGTGTAAGGGATTGACGATCGCATTTTATAACTCAATTTCAGTTGCGCAAGGAATATATTACCCGATTGTGTAGATAGCGTCACACGGAAGCATTTCAATGGGTCCATGGTCCGAGGAAGACCTTCCTCAATTCCGTTATTGTTGCGACATGAAATGGGAATGACTCGCAGTAAATAACGTCGGATGGAAATTTAAATCTAAACAAAAGAAAAGGAAACGATAAAAAAGTATGTAATAAGCAATGAAACTACATGAATAATCAAGAAAATAATTGAATTAAGTTTAAACAAAGTAAAATAAGGAAACCAAAATGTAGGAATAGAATCCATACTGCATAAAAGTATTGATGCGGAGCAGATTCACCAGTTGGAACTTGGAATTTGGTTAGTTGACTTAGTTCACATAGTTGGGTGTTGCGTCATTTCAGCGATAAATAGACCATTCCCTATTCAATCGCACTATAGCGTGGCAAGTGTTCACAATAAAACTTAAAATTGTCGGTGGTTACTCGGTTACGCAAACAAATTGTGACAGTTGTAAAAGCTAGACCGTACGACACTGACCCACACTATTTATTTTTTGAAAACGCCTCTTTTATTTTCTCTCTCTACCTCTCCTCTATAGTGTCCATTACGTAATCTTTTTGTAAACCTCTCCCCGTCTCCTTTGATTTATTTCTCTTCAGTCCCCAACAAAAAAAATCCTTGATTCCAAATTTAAAAATCCGTATTCCGGAGAAATGAGAAACAAGTGTTGGTGTTGCGATTTGTTGACGACGTATAACGCAATACGCAATCTACATTATAAACACTATAAAAAAAAACAAGTTTAAGTTTTTATTCCTTATAGTATTACTTGTAAAATTCACACGCTTAAAACTAAAGGTAATTTTAGAGCTTGAAATGGGAAATATTCAATTACTAAAAGCGGTTGTGGCCGGCTGTGGCCTACGTGATTTACCGAACCGGAGATGTCCGGATGTTTTAAAAAGAATCTTGAAAAAGTGGCACGTTTCGCCACAGCACTGGCACTATTTTCGGAATGTTCATACTCATTTGGTTTTTCCGGAAGGTCAAATAACTTTTGACGCACGTAAGAGTATATACACAAAGATCGTGGACGTTTTTTTTTTTTATTTTTCACGTTTTTTCTTACTTTGCTTTTCTTACTTGTCTTATATAAGAATGGAGGCGGAGTTTTACGCGTGGCATCATCAACAATTCAGGCATTTGAACTCTACAATTAATTGGCCGGTTCTCTCGAATGACGATCCTGACGAATAGAATGCACTAATGAACATGGCATTGAACATGCGTAGCGTGATGATTCAAAGAGGTGTTGGTAATAAAAATTCTTTTACGACGCCACGTTAAATGTTGAGTACCAACACACATTTTTTCTTAAAAATACCTTACGTTACTTTCACTATAGATAAAATGGATAGCAAACCAAGTGAAATGTCCAATGAACATATAAAACAGACAACCTTTTTCCTTCAATTTTACGGTGTATTTTCAACCCCATTTATGATCCCAAATATTCTGAAATATAAATTAGAAGACGACACACTGTTTATGGGAATGAAAAAACAAACCATTTCTACCAAATATTCGATTGCCTTTCTATATCTCATTTGATCTCTTTCGGATTCCCATGCAAACCACAGCACAATCAAAGGAATCGCAGCTCGTGGTGTGATGTGCAGTTGGCCTTTTGATGAATAATCTAAGACGATTCCCATGAGCAGGTCAACTTGTTGTTTGCGCCTGCAATACCCGATGCAAGAATTTGTATGAATCCACTTGAAGTTACAGCTAGGTTCACTGTAATGGCACCAAGTTGCTATAAATGATTCGAAAATATAAATATTACTGTAGTATATGTATAAATTTATTAATTTATATGATTATTTTATATATGTGCGAGTATAATTACCGTTTTTGCAACAGTGTCAGCACCCGTTGGAATGGCAGCGCAAGTCAACTTGACTTGGGTATTGGGTGAAGCGGCAACGATTCCGATCGCAACAGTTTGGGCAGCGTTAAATGTGACGTCGATAGTTCCTTTGGGAGCTGCTGATACTCGTGTGCAAGGAGCAATGGAGTTGCCGGTATTCAAAAGACCAATGACGGTAAGACACTCTGTAATAAGTTGACAACAAAAAGGATAAACCACAATTAATAAGGAACTGTCGTCCAAGACGTAATAAAAATAAACAAAGAAAAAAGTTGTAAATACAATCATGCTTGTAAAACATGTCTACATTGTTTCAGACATTCACGAGAATACCTGATGCTGCAAGCGGAGATAAAGTAATCGTTGCGGCTGGAACAACCGCAACTGCTGGGCATACTGGACATGTTGGACAAACTACAGGAGTCGGGCAAGTCGGGCACTTGGGACATCCGAAAATTCGGAAAAATGTCCTACCAGCTGCTTCACTGTTGAAATCATCTGTAAACGGTGCGGGTAAAAAGAATATTATGTTATTATGTGTATGAACGTCGATCTCGTGAAAGTTAAACGAGCGTCTGTTCATTCGAATGCTGCCAGTTATTTAAGGATCGTTTCTGATGATGCGCTTTAACTGACCTGGTGGAGAGAGTAATTTACTCGACACTCTACCTTCTAGACTGCTCTTTGGAACGTCGGAATTAATATACAAAGGACTATTGGCGTAATAATAAAACGGGAAAGGCGCAACGGCAGGCGACAAGAGAATCTGTTTGCCTTCTCTCTTGTCTTCTTCGGCTGTACTTATAGTCTCTCTCACGAAGCAGCAGGCCATTACAACCTATTTATTGAAGGGCATATAAATAGCCTAATATACACAGCATTATATGTAAGAATCAAAATAAAGAGAATTACCAAGAGCAACGAAATGGATTTGACTATTTTGGCCATTGTTAAACTTTAAAGTCTTTCTGTGCTGCGGAATCCTCTTGGAATGGGTCAATTCAGTCGAGATGTAGCGACTGAAGGAGAGCGTCCGGTATTTATATGGTTGTTGGATCCGCCTGCCCAAATCATCGAGAACAAGTTGGACATTTATAATTAGTCGTGGAAATTTATCCATCAGGAGTTTGTGGCATGTGTCAGGACAACGACAGCAATTAATTTGAAGGTTAATTCAAGTTATTGTACTCCTGTCAAACAAGGAATATTAAAACAGCTTAGTTCAATATGCATTGCAAACACTTCTATAATAACGCGTCATCTTTCGAAAATTTAATTGCTAATTTATACCGTTAAAAAATAAAAATGAATGCGACTGAAGTCGTGGCTGTGTCTGGGCACGTCAGCCATGTAGAGAACAGTTGAAGGAGAAGAGATTCCTAACCGCAAATGGCGAAAACATATCACGCACCGATCCATCTTTTGTGCACATTTGTTCTCGTGACTCCTCCCTGAAAATGTGAGATGCCAAACAAGAATATCATGCAGATTAGTCTCGCATGTGACAACTGAAAAAATTCCATGCACACAGATGTGTCGAAGAAAATAACTAAAAACTCCACCAACTTAAGAGACTAGAAATTCATCACAGAATATCGTACAATAACGTTCCATTTCGCGGTAATTTAAATTAAAATAAATTCAAATGAATTATGCCAGCAAAGATTATGACAGGTCTTGGATTTCAGCAACTCAATAAATTCAAAGCGGAGACGGAAGGGAAATAATCCAGTTTAATCGTTGCCTATAGGTGGATATAGCTAAGCTAAGCGGATCTGAATTATTAGTTGATGTCATCATCAGGACTTCAGGAGTAGCTAACCATTAAAACAGAAAATGCTGTAGAATAAATTATATTGCAACAATTAAAATTGGTTACATTGGAAGAGGAGCTAAAATATCGCAATATATTCAAGCAGAGACTCCGCCGGGAACATATCAGCAGAGATTTGTGATCTTTGATCCTATAACATTTATTTCTAATTGGCAGTATGGTAACCAAAATGTTTTCCCTTCAATCTGTCTGTCTGTCTTTTAAAAAAGTTTAATTGAAAACACTTACCAAAATAGATAAGACAAAAGTCTTATAAGTCCCGGAGCGACTTCCAGGTACAGAGGGAAATTTTAAGATTATGGTAATTGAAGAAAGTGCCGTCTGTTGTTACGTCATTTTAAAATTGTGGGTGAACTGAAACGAACGTCCACCAATCAAATGTGGACTTATCGTTATAACCTGAGATTATTACAGCACTCACAAAGTAACTTGCATACACTGGAGGACTCAATCTGCTACCCTTGAAAATAAAGTTGTTGCGCAATCATCTGCCGTTATTATATGGACGTTCGGATGTTGCTATGCATTCAATACATTTCCCATTATTTTCTTTATGTATTACATATTTGATCGACCCACTCAGAATCACCATACCAATCGCTGACTCAATAAATTCAATAAAGCGGAGGAGGTTATAAAAAAAGGTGTAGCTCAGGGAAACCGCAATGCAGGCTTCTTCTACATGTCTATCAATCAAACGATCTTTTAAAAAATGACGGAAGTACGTAATTTCTCTGTTGCTAACTTGTGTGAAACTAATGCCAAGAGGGAATAACAAACATAGATAGCTAAAAACGATTTCATTCGAAGTTAAGACTAGCAACGACCTAAAATTTCAAAGTGTTACCAACCCACATTGCGTTTGGGTTACTAAGGGGGGAGAATATTAAATAGAATATTGAAGGAAATTGAATATTCCAAAAAGAAAAAACCTACGGTATACGATTCACTAAGAACATTTTCAAACAAATGGAACAATTTCTGTGGAAGTTGATTGGCAGCAGATTGTCAAGTAGTAAACCTTTTTAACGACAATCAGTTTGATCTAATCAACTTCAATCGACGAGAAGGGATATAGTTTAGCTTACCGACATTAGCAAATGAGTTTTATTCTGTCATTGGTGTTCCAAGAATTGTTGTCCATCCAATAGAGTCTCGGTCCGGTAGGTCGCTGGTCGCTGTAGAGGATTATCAGTCGTTAAGGGTAACACTTTAACGCCACAACTTTTCTCCCTGTTAAAGACAGCATCAAAAAAAGTATTAAAATCATTTTATTAAACAAGAAACAAAATGGGGACATATTTTAAAGAATAGTCTGTAGATCTATACAAACGAAGCAGACGGGCTAGACCTCCAAAGTCGTGCAAATTCGTGAGCGAACGTTCTTGGAACAAAGATATCGACGTTGTAACGTCCAGAACAGAAGAAGAACTTCATTTCTATATCAGCGGCTGGAAAAATTATTTTTGATCCCTCGACTGGTCGCGACGATTAAATGACACTTGATGTAAGTGGCGATTGAGTCCAGCTTATTCGGGAACTACACGTGACATCTTCTGCGTTGACGCCCATTAGTTCTAAAAAGCAGAAACGTTAACTTACATGTCCTTGCACCAAAATGAAAGGTAACAACAATATGTGCAGGGATTTTGTGCGGTAATCCTCACGGATACAGTTCGATCGATCGACAGGTTCGTTTCCTTCCTCCTGTTGGTGGGTAAAGATTATCACGCTGTTTCACGCAATCCGTGTAATGAAAAGGTATAAGAACTGCTGAGCTGCTGATTTACGTTGCCTGTGACGATCCCATTCTAACTGAAAAGCCCGAGCGCTTATTTTTTTTTGTCACTTTGTGTTCCAGACTGGGCGTTTTCTCTTAATCTGTTTAATGGGAGGGGGTAAGGTAAGAAATATGTCTGATGCTTGTCAATATTTAGTTCGACTATTTTTATCGAAACGTTTCTCTTATATTCGCAATATAGTTAATGAAGGTTCCCATGCCAATTTTATTTTTGAATTGTGCGCCCAAAATATCACGAAAAATAAATTCATTCTCAAATCACGACAACACGTTTTGCGTCAACTTTATGTAACGTTCAGTTTCTTCGCGCAAACTATTTAAAAAAATAATTCCGGATTTGGAAAATGTGTTTAAGTGCTGTGTATTTTTGACATTAAGTCTAAGTTACATCATAGAAATTTTACATAAAGAAGCATTAATAATTAAGTAAACATTGAATCTATTATAAAAGGATTGAATGGTAATCAAAGTTCATCTGCTTTTTAATGTTTGTACTATTTTTGTGCGTTTTGGGCCTATATCTATCATAGCTGCAGATTGTTTTAAAAACATCCAATATTTAAGAGATAATAAGTGATTAAATAGAAGCAAACACTTGTCAATGCTGCTGTATAATAATTTAAACTAATAATAATAAGTCAAATTGTTTTCTTTAAAGAAGAGGACCAGACGCATTTCAAAGATTTGTTTGAAATATCTCGACCAGCTGAGGCTAGAAATTGCAAGTAACCAACTCCGGTAACAGATGGTGAAGCAGGTGAGATGGTAACAGCTTGCTATAATAATCAAATAGATAATTAATTGGTGAATGTCAATAATATGCGTTTAAACAAATAGAAAATGTTGAGAAAAGACTTGCCGTGACGCCAAAGAAACTCGACGGAAAAGAAGTGCACGTCAAATTGATGGGAGTATCCGGAGAAACGGCAGCGATCCCGATAATAACGCTAGTACCCGGAGCGGTAAAAGTGACGTCGATCGTTCCGGTAGGAGCTCCCGATCCTCGAGTACAAGGCGCCAGGTTAACGTCAAAACTATTGGCTTTAGTCGTGCAACCTATCAAATGAAATCAATAGAAAATAATACAGCTAGCGCTCAAATGTATTATTATGTTAAGTCAGTGATCCTGTTGTTATTATAAATACCGTTGGTGTTGGTGATGAAGATGACGCCTTCCGACGGTGGTGGTGACACCGTACGAGGTCTCCCAATGAATTTACTTTTCAAATTTCGATTCTTCAAAAGGTTTTTCAGTTTGGGGAACGATTTAATTACAGGTGCCGGGCATGAAGGAATGACAGGGAACGGTGGAATGGCAGGACAGACCGGGGTAGGACATACAGGGCAAGGTGGAATGTAAGGACATTCGGGAATGACTGGTATCAAAGGACATTGAGGACAAAGTGGACCGCTGTGTCCGCTCAAGATATTGGCAACAAACGGTGCAATAGAATTCGAATCCTCTGCAATAATTCAATAGTACATTTGACAATTCGATTAAAGAGTTGAACGTCATCGTTATTTACTTACCTGATTCTTTGGCTGGAGTTTTTGGGTGGGTCACAGTCGAGACAGGGTCTTTGTCTTTACCGATGAAGTCAATTTCATTGTGCAATTCTCTGACGGGATCGTAAAATTTCTTTTTGATGCCGCACCCAGGGGCGATCAACATATTAGACCAAACCAGAGGAAAGAGATACTTGGAACAGGTAGACGAAGGATGGCGTTTTCGAAAATCGGTAGGCAATTCATTTTCTTGGTGCGCCAGGACCACCAGCAACGAACAGATCGTCACCACCTGTGAAAATGGGTAAATGACGTCAAATAGTATTGAGGGTAATATAATGAGATGCATATTTTAACTATATGGATGGAGCTTACTATATAAAGAGTAAGAAAAGTTACCAAAATCAAGGAAATCATTCCGAAAGTTGTAGCCATGGCTGATCAGATGAGTCGGCAAGTGAAAGTCAGGAATCCTCGACGACTGGAGCTCAGGTGCGCTGTGACGATTGAGGATCAGTGTCTCGATATTTATAACTATTTGAGACGAGATTGCGACGCTTGCGTGACGAATTCTCCTACACACGAAATTGGATTCCACCAATAGCAGATTTTATATAGCCTATATCATAACTGATTGAATTGAATCTTATTTTTTGCAACTATTGATTTCATTCTTTGGGCGCAATTGAGCCACAAAGAGGGTCATCAGTTACGCGTAGTAAATTCGGGGTTAAATATAAAATGGCACTTGTTTGATAAATCACGAAAGAAACAGAAAATGGGAATTGTAAGATTTTAAAAAACTATTTTGGTTGCAGTTATGACATGTTTGGCTGCAATAAATAAAGAGACTCTTGGAAACTTTATATCGAAGGAATAAAAGAAAGATAAATGTATTACTATGTGTTGACTGCTGAGTGCAATACCAAAATATCTAGCCATAAAACCTTGGAACAAACAAACAAATATAATAGCCTTCATACCACCACCATACTTCCACCTTGATTTTATTCAAAAAAAAGAGAAAAAAAAAACTACTGATTCTTTTTTTAAAGCGAAATAATTTAGCCCATCGGGCTTTCAGGTCCAGGAGGTCCAGGAAGTCCAGGAGGTCCAGCAACAGTTGAATCAGCCCCAGGTGGGCCAGGAGGGCCGGCAACAGTCGAATCAGCCCCAGGAGGGCCAGGAGGTCCAGCAACATTCGAATCAGCCCCGGGCGGGCCAGGAGGGCCAGTCAAACCGATAGCTCCAGGAGGTCCAGCCGGACCGACAACAGTCGAATCAGCCCCAGGCGGACCTGCTGGGCCAGTCAAACCGATAGCTCCAGGAGGTCCAGCCGGACCGACAACAGTCGAATCAGCCCCAGGCGGACCTGCTGGGCCAGTCAACCCGATAGGTCCAGGAGGTCCAGCCACAGTCGAAGCGGCACCAGTCAAACCAGCCGGGCCAGTCAACCCGATAGGTCCAGGAGGTCCAGCAACGGTCGAGGCAGCCCCTACACTTCCTCTAGGTCCTTGGATTCCTTGTGAGCCTTGAGGACCCCGTGGACCTTGTGGACCAGTAGAACCTTGTGGACCTCGGGGACCTTGTGGTCCAGGAGGACCCGGAGGTCCTATCGACAAGTTGAAATTGATAAAGAGAGGATTTAATGTACGTATTATGAAACCGTAATACACTTTACGTAATACAAATTATGAGTGTTACCTGGACTGGGATTGAGAAAAGAAAAGAAACCTGGTGGTCTAAATTGACGAAGATAAATGGGTAATCTTATTTTGCTGATGTCTTCATCAGCCGGGTCACCGATGTTGCCTATACCCGATAAAACACAAATTAGTTTGGTATAACTATATAATGCTAGTATGTTCTGAAAAGCATACAGTCAATAATATAGGTATACCTTATTTACGCATATGACACATTATACTTACTCTGAATAGTTGAAAAGAATTCTTCTTCTCGAATGTTATCCAATGGATTTATATTCGTTTGTTGAAGCCTGTTAATCGCGGTCCGTCCTTCTAAGGCTACCGAATCCACACAAAAAAAATTTATTCTAAAAAAAAATTATTTTAATTAGAATTCAAATCGGTACCTTGCGAAATGTAACTCGGTTGAAAACTAAAGTATTGAGAAGATGCTGTCCACGGGTTTAGGCTGTCGTCGACGTAATACATTTCGTTGTTGGGATCAATTCCAATCCAGTATTTGGCTTTTCGACTTAGAGTTTGATCTATTTTGAGAAGTAAGACAATTGTAACCAGCAGGATTGGAATACGACACTCCATTTTTGGTTGGTAAGAATAGTTTTCTGAACAAAGATAAATTTCCCTGACTGTCACAGCTCACAGCGACAGTCTCTATGTTGAATGTAAAGCTCTTTATATAGTTGGAAGCAGGAGGCCAGCAGTTGTTGCTATTTATATATCCCTTCTATATTGACCCCTCGTATATGCGCGTTTCTTGCAAATAAGCTGAAGACAAGACGAGCTAGCAACTGGCAAAAGAAGTCAATGGACAAATTTATTAGCATATATAATAATTTGTAGATTCAACTTTTAAGTAAACAATCGTGATAGCTACTAAATAGAGAAGGCAAATTTACTTTTGTTATTGTTCAGCAGCTTCGTTTTATTTTTTAATTTTTTTAATTTTTTGGATAAACAAAAGTGTCAACTCGTTAATTGTGACATTTCTGGTCTAATAGTTTATTTAAACTTTGCAATACTGCATCTTTATTTATATATCTTATTGGCAACCGTTGGTGATTATGAAGCAGGAAATAATATGATATTGGGGGGGGGGGGGTATATTTAATGTGAACCCGGATTTGCTGTGTTATATTTCGACTCCCTATAGTTTTTTGCTCGATTCGTTGTATTAGAGATACTCTGCGTATATTTATCCTTTATTACGTGAGTGCGTGTTTACTTACCCAATCAAGTGAAAATAATAGTCATCTATGAATGTCCGTCATGTTTTTTTTTGTCTCACTATTCGAAATCTTTTTAATACGCTAGCTGGTCATCCAGTGCCTAATAATGCGGAGAGGAAATAGTGTGCGTTTGACATTGTTTGCAAATAATGTATTTTGGCTCGTGTACCCACCACCTCGTGTACCAATTAATTGTCTCGGATTTTTGCCTGGGCAACACAATCAATCAAATCCTTCATATTATATGGCCCCATATCATCTTATTAATTATTATGCTGATGATTATAAGAGAACACAGATACAGGTCCTACATATGAATGGGAATATGATATCCTTATATGATTTAAAGTGTCTTTCAAATAGCCTACGGACTATACGCAGAGGAATAAATACACATTACATATTTTTATGCATGTTTAATAACGACACCGAAAAAAGATTGAGAATGTGATGTCACTATTGAAATTAGGGGATCGATGTCCAAGTGCATTTCAAGGTGCCTGATGTGTCTGAAGATACCGCTACAATTTGCACGAATCCATTTATGGTGACCGTAGAGTCTTTAACTATGGGACCGTTTTGCTAAGTATGAATAAAAAATAATAAATATTTGAAAATTAATAATAAAATAAATTTTTGCATTAGTTGTAAAAAAAGCAAATGAGCGAAACGCACGCGTCTAATACTAATAACCACCCAAAAACTATAGGCTACCTTACAAAACATTTTCACTTTAAAAATCAATACGAAAGTTTTTATACTCTATATACATTTTTACCATCGTTATAGAGACGTACCGTTTTTTGCCACTACTCCAGTACTGGTAGGGCATTTCAACTTGACTTGTGTATTGGGTTGAACAGCCACAATCCCAATTGAAACGACTTGATCCATAACCTTAAATTCGACGTCAATCTCTCCTTTAGACGCCGCTGATACCTTTGCACAAGGACTAAGACTACCCGTCCCTGTAAGTGCCTCCATGCCAACACACTCTAAACGTACAGCCCAAAAAGAGATTTGGTAAAAAAATGAAACGAAATTTAACATGAACAAATTTAAATACAATTTTCGTTTTAAAATAAAAATAATTGAAAACGGCACACCACATGTATAACAAGGGACTTACCCGTTGATTCTGGAGTCAAACTGATGGTCGTTTCTCCTTGCTGAGATGGAGGGCATGAAGCAGGAGCAGATGGAGCCGGACACGGTGGAATAACAGGAAATGCGGGACACTGTGGGCATTGCGGACATAACGGCACGTTCCGGCTACCAAAAAAACTGGCAAATCCAGCAAACGTCCTTCCTCCACTATTCCCGGAGTCACCTGAAAAATTAAAATCAAAATCACAATTAGATATATTCACGGTAAAATACATATCAGGCTGCTTCTGCTATTTATCTTCCTATAGTCGAATGAATTATAATTAAATATTGCCCATTCATACCTGCTGAGTAAATTGACGGCGAAGTGATTGACGGTCTATTAAACCTGCCTGGAATTCTAGGCTCCGACCTTTCGTTGGTAAACGATCCTTCTTCTGACGGAATGTTCATCGCTGGTTGATTGTAAGGACTGTAATCGAAATCAAACGATGGCAAGTCGTTTTCTGCTGAAATCGCTTGAGGAAATAGAAATATGTGCCTCGATTGACGATTTGTCATCATCGGGACTAATGGCTGCTGTTGGCTAGTCACCAACATTCCCCAAGTAGAAGCCATTACCATCTAAAAATTCAGAATAAACAAAGAAAACAACATGCAAATATAGTGCAGGTCGTACCAAACTTTATTTTAAAAATATTTTGATAAAAAGGGTAAATTACCAACAACGAAATGGAAACGTAATTCTTAGCCATTTCTTTTTAAAATTGAAAAAATATTCTGTAGGAAATCGGATGAAAATGGATCTTCAAGTGCTATAGGCTGCGACGGTACGACGACTGATGATGAGGATGAGCACCTGATATTTATATTCTGAAGTTTGTGTTGATGCCTCGAATGAATAAATATATGGTGACTCGTTTATTCACCTGAAATGCCATTTAAGATCGTTATGCTAATAGACCTATATCCGTTAAAACTTAACAGCTTAAGTGTGAAATAACTTATATACGCGAGCATCACCGATCGTCGTTTTCTTATTTGTTCATGCCATCATATTAATCCTACTCTTGTCGAATTCAATATTTTAGCACATATTTGTTAATTGCTGTTTTATTACTAATATTATGCGTGTAACTTTATTTTAAATAGCTGGTTTGTTCGATTTGAAGTACTTTTTATGACAATATATATCTTGTGTGATTGTGTCCAACAGGTTTTCTTCTCGAGTATTATACGAGAACAGGAAATGTAAATGTGAAAGGTCAATAACAATTCAACATAATCTTAATTATCATAAAAATGCTGTTTGACACCTTTTTTGAAGCGAATATACCATGCATATGTGACATATTGCATATTGTAAGTTTGTAATTTAACTAGTGTCAAATCAAAATAATAGAATGAATTTAATTATCTGCTGTCCATCATTCTGCACGAAAGGAAACTGATGTTTGAGCATTGCGTTAACAATTTAAAATCCTAAAATTGTTCAGTTGGTTTTTTCACTCCTTAAGAGTGTTACTACTATAGTAGAAACCAAGGCATCAAGTTGACGATGGCATAAAGAAAAATAAATAATAACAGCTAAGTCAATAAACGACGAACTCTATATCCTTTTCTTTATTACCCACAGTTACATTACATGGAGATTCTATACATCTTCACTTTTACTTCAAAGTTATTGCAGTACTATAGCTCACTTTGGTGAATTATTACGCGCGGTGCGTGTAAGCTTCAATCCTTCCAATTCACAGGCATGTTTCTACATCACGATTATATGCCAAATTTAGTCAGCAACAACTTAATTATATAATGAAACCCATTTTATACATAGTGGTTTGATCACAACAACACCCATTCATTTCCAGGTTCACACTTATTCTCGGTACCAAGTTCCACTCTATTATCTCTTTTATTTTTCCTCGGATAAAATTAGGGTGGTATTCAGGCTTATATAGCTACACAATAGTGTGACTGGCTAGCTCTGCCGCGTCTATCTCGATGTAACCAACATCAATCTATATTGTACAATACTTCGGTTTTGTTGGCCAGCAAATGGAATTGAATGCAAAAATATTCATCGCAAATGTACGCGAATGTACAAGTAATATAAATAGCTAGAGAATAACTCATAATGGTGATGCTTCTAAATATACATATATCTAATAAAAATTCGAGTCCGCACATAAGATATAGCAGAGCCAAAACATAGATCAAACATAATAAACAATCGCACTGGAACGGACTGGGAATAATAATTTAAATGACACCAAGCTACCCTTGAATCAAATCACTTCGTAATAACAAAACCATAAAAACAAAGAAAATAAAATCTGGCCCAAGTCCCCGCGCGGCTCTCACCCGTGCTGGTCATTTTCCCCAATATTTTCAGATTATTTTTCAAGTGGTGACGTCATGGCATCTTCATTTTTCTCCGTTGATCAAAAAATTACCGGAAAATTCTCTTTGATCTTTTTGTATAGTTTGTTGCAGCCGTTGTGATCATCAGCCTCTCAATAATAATAGGTTATAACTGAAAGAAAAATGGATATATGGTAAATCAGATGGAGTAGTTTTGCATATACTGTACATAATACGATGATGAAGTAATACATTAACTTGAGGTCCATTCGCATTTCAATGCACCACCAGTTGGGTCCGTTGATAAAGCTATCAGCTGGATGCACTCCCCTGTAGTATTACCACCTTCTGGTTTTAGTTTACCGTTTTGCTGCATAAAAATCATGAAGAAATTAGTAATTTGATCAACTTATATGCCTATACGACTATTGTAGGCTTAACTTTATGGTTATAATTTTAAAGTTATATTTCTCTTTTGAAAAGTTTATTCAAAATAAAAATATTCTTTCATTTTTTGGATCAACCTTGGATTATAACCCCAATTATAAGCACTTATTAATAGAATTCTCAAAACAGTGATACACAAAAGAAATATATTGTAAATTAATCCTGCTTATTGTTCCAAAAAGTAAATATAATACTTACGGTGCCTACAGTCGCAGTAGTTATAGTTCCACAAGTGAGTTTGACCATAGTTTTGGGATAAACAGGCACGATTGCAACAATGGCAATCTGATTCGTTTTACTAAATGCTATGCCGATTTTTCCAGTAGATGCTGATGAGGCCCGCGAGCAAAGACCCAACGCAACAGCTTCATCAATGGATGCAATACCACCCATATCATCAACGCAAGCTAAAAGTAAAAAAAAATGTAGTTAACCACGAAGCAAATTCATGTACAGAAAAAAAATAGCTTCTGTGGAAATCAATAGATAATAACCCTTTTAAGGCTTAAATTGGAATTTAAGTTAAAACTAAACTGTGTGTAATAACCATACCTTTTTCTGATATATGGTGCTATATTTTTAA
The DNA here is from genome assembly GCA_030770115.1 of Daphnia galeata. Lineage (NCBI taxonomy): Eukaryota > Metazoa > Arthropoda > Branchiopoda > Diplostraca > Daphniidae > Daphnia > Daphnia galeata. The sequence continues at coordinate 13,269,835 of CM061114.1, forward strand.
TAAATCCAGCAGGTGACGAAGGTGTTGTCGGACACGCCTATAACTGTGCTAAGTAACTGGTGGAGACGGTTTATTTAATTTGCTGGAAATAAAATTGATCCCACAAGATTCCAGTTCATCGAGGTTATACCTTAGGCTACATTTAAAGGGGTAATTGTAATTTGGGAAGAAAATCCACGTTTAACTGGTTGTCTCATGTTTAGGCTATTTGAACAAGAATTTTCGATTGACAGGACAAAAAAATAGTTTGCTGGTTTTCAACTTGGCTAATACTAGTGTCTTTTGCATGTAGTGTATTAAAAACGTTTAAAAAAGAAAATTTACCGCCACCCAGACTAAATCAAACCAAAGATTTAAAGAATTTGATTAGATTTGGTTAAGAATCGCAGCACATAGAATATTTGTTGTGGTCCCACTTCCGATTGATTGATTCAGTTAAACTGAGGTTCATGATTAAAAAGTAATGGGCCTCGTATCTAAAGAGCTAAGATGATTCCCACACGCAGGTCAACTTGATTGCAGTAGGTGGGGCACCAGCACCCGAAGCAATAATTTGCAGAAATCCATTTGCTGTTATCGCTACCTTCGCTGTGATCTTTCCAACTTGCTATAAGCATAAAATGTCATTAACGTCACTCGATATGAAACTAGTGGCAATATTCATTTACCGTTTTGGCCACGGAGGCGCCTTCTGTTGGAATATCGGTGCAAGTCAATTTGATTTGAGTATTGGGTGAAACGGCAACGATTCCAATCAAAACAGTTTGTAGATTAGTTTGGATCGGAAAATGTGACGTCGATAGTTCCTTTGGGAGCTGCCGATACCCGCGTACAAGGAGCAATAGAAACAGTAGTCAATATAGTACCAGTTGTAGCAGTGCTTAAACATTCTAAGAAAAATAATTACAATTAAAATCATTTTTTCAAATCGCAAAAATAAATTAAGGAAACAGTTTCCAGTTTAAACAGTTTCAGATAGATACCTCCGACCGCCGGAGCTAAAGAGATCGTTTGTGCTGGAATTACTGGGACTTTTGGGCAAGTTTGGCACTTCTGACATACAGGGCAGGTTGGTGACGGACAAGTCAAGGTTGGGCATGGCCGGCAAAATGGTCCTTGTCCAGCGAAGATATTTGCAAATGCTTGAAATGTCCTTCCATTGATAGTGGTGGGATCGTCTGTAATGTAGCCTATTTATTATACAAGTGCTCGCATCAGGAATGGATTTCTTTTTCAAATATTTAAATAGCTTTGTACGTATACCTGGTGGAACCGATGAAAATAAGGAGATTGGTCTATTCAATCTGGCTGAATCGTAATTATTGATTACAACTGGTACAGCATCTGCCGTTGAATCATCACCATTCAAATAAGGTCGACTATTGCTGCTGCCGTAATAATAATATGGAAAAATATGCTCCTTCAGTTGAAGATGATGCCATTATAAGCCAACAGCCGACCATTGCGACCTGTAATTAGTACCAAAATAATACGCAATTATCAACAATGCACGTTCCAACGCTTTATTAATACAGAAGAAAAAACTCTCATAAAGATATTTATACCAAAATTGATGAGAATAATTTTGCCATTGTTGTGTAGCTGCGTACTGCACTGCTGCTGTTCGAATAAAATCTGATAAAATCCTGGTTGCCGGGTCGACTCCTCTTAAAATGACGACTACATATAACGGACACTGATATTTATACTGTATTACCTGTGTTCATTGAAAAGTGGCCAAACTGCGCTGTTCCTGAACGGACTACGTGATGTCTTGCATAAGATGACTTTCAGAAAAGAAATAGTGTTTGTATGCTGGAAATGTAAGGTATACTATATAGTTATTCTATAATATCATGATAATATTATTAAATTCGATAAATATTTGTTCTTATATTCGTTAGTCCTTCGCGGTTCTTCTACATTAACTTAATTGGAATTGATTTTTTGAATTAGCGTGATATTCTGGTTTTTATTATTAATTTATTATCAACAGATCTCGAAAGTCTATAGCGTGTTTCGCTAAATGAATTAGCAGCACAAGATGTTGCTCTTGCACACGTGTAATAGTAATATATCTGAATTCCTGATGGTGACGTTTTTTGATTTTGTGATGCTAACAGTTTCCTAAAATAGATGAAATTATATATTGTGCCAACATATTCAGCCAACGCCCTCCTTCCAAGTGGTCATAGTGTAAACTGGTTTTTATCATCTTTTTGTTGGTTGTTTGCTCGTTTGTGTTTCGTTGCATCTAGGCTCTCTGGTATAATGTGACATTCAAATATATACACAGTTGAGTGTTAATGAAAATATTTAAGGAATTCTCGCTGATTTTGAGGGAACTCATGAACTGCTGCGTCGTTTTTATACAGCATACATTGTCATCTTTGCTGCGTTACTATAATATAGGTAGAGCTTTACCAAAATGAATAACATTTACAATGGTCAATGAACCTTCTCAAAAGTTTTTCTAAATAAATATTTTGAATTTTCACTTGATCGTGTGGCGCTAGAACTACCAATTGGGTTTGTATATAATAATGTTGTTCGAACAAAAAAATAACAAGGAGACGAAATACAGTGTTACAATTTTTTAATTTTATGATATATATACTGCTGTGATGTAATAATGAAGTGCTCGATTGAGATATTCATATTAAATATACATTGTTTGATTTGAATTTTCTGCTGGTATACAATAACTATCGATAGGCCCATCGATGTATATAAGGGAAAAGGGGAAAAAACAAATAAAAGGGAAGGTTGTGGGAATGGCGTCTGACCTGGGTACTCGCTCATACTTCATTGCGCTGCATACTGGGCCTCATGTGGATCGCAGAGCGATCGCTGAAGCTAAGCGTACGGCTGACCGACACAACTTCTAAGCGAGTGACCAACTAGTCAAAGACAACCAAGGATTTAAGGCAGGGTGAACGATCTTTATGATAGAAGTCCTTTATAGCAACAGGATAACTAAGAGATCGGGAGGTTGAGTTTAGGAATAATTTGAAGCCGTTTCTTAGTTCAATATTGGACCGTATATTATTTGATGAGACACAGACACATATGATACACATATATAGATGGATAATCAAGGAATCGAACCTTGGAACTTGTAGATGGAAGACAGTGGACTTGAACCGCTGGGCGATGGCTGCACATCTCGATGTGAATTTCATCGAATCAGGATAAATGCCCCCTAAATTCGCCATCCGCATTAAAAAACATGATATAATGCTCAAGAAAACGAAAGTTGTTGGACGTTGTTGTTTAGCAACTGCATGACCGCTGCCGAGTAATATTGTTTTCATAATCGTTTCAGTCTCTATATCGCTCTATATATCAATGGAATGTATTTATGACAACGCAATGCCTAAAGAGCAAATGTACCCGGAATAAGAAAGTAAAGAATAAAGTACCAAATGTATTAGGTAGACGCCACGATTATGACATCCGCGCCCGTCACCTGAGCAAACAAAATCTACCTTGGGCGCTTGGCGGTGAATATCCGTACATTATTTTCAAGGTTTACCATTAGAAGACTTAACAAATAAAACACTGTAAGTTGTACTTCTGCGTTATTGGCCATTCTAGTCATATAACATTGGCCACCAGGCTACGTCATATTTCTACCATAAAAGTATATGAAAACAAGTTACAATAATAATAAATAGTAATTATAGCGGGAGCTCATGAAAAGATACACTGACGAATTGGTGATGCTTCGAAATATATATATTTTGAAAAAAAACTCTAGTCCGTACATAAGATAGCCAACATACGGATAATCAACAATAAACATTACATATGCAGCAAGGGGGGACAATGTAAGTAGAGCACATTATTTAGTCCTACTTGGGTATGAAACACACAATATGAATACTCGGTAAGTTCAATTTTCATGGGCTGAGTAACCAGCAGCTATATACAGCTATACTAGGCGCACTGAACGTAGCCAGCTGGCAAGCAAAGAACAGAAGCTGGTCCTCCAAGGTTTACGGTTTGAAAAATAGTGGTGGGAACAAAAACGTAGGAGGTCATTGGACTTGCCATCATTGCCAAGTTACCCAAGCCCCCCAAGTTGAAAAACAATCTTTTCTCTCTCAATTTTGTTTCGGGGTCTGTTTTAGACACATCGTCGAGGAGGACTTCTTTTTTAGATGAAAGTAAGCTGCCAAATTCTGTTTGTTCATGCGTTTCTCGTGCCGTACCAGCATACGACAATGGAAGAGCCGTAGGATTCACTCTGTATCATCATATTATAAACACATTTTAAAAAATGTAAATGCAATCAAAGATCTGCTGAGTTTACTTTAAGGTTTCTGAAGGATCGATAGGAAACTGAGTGTCGTCCTCATCTGAAGGAATCGGAGAGTCGTCGAGTTCTCGAACGTGTCGTCTCTTGCGGCGACAAGCGGGAGCATTAGCTGCAAGTTGATCGGCTGGAATACACGATTGAACAGTGGCGATGGTCAGAGTGGCCGTTACCGTGACTCCATTTCGATTTGGATTGAAAAAAAAATCGCGCGTTTTGCTGCTGTTGTGCATCTGAAGCGCCGCTGATCCTTGACTGGTGATACTCATTCTCATTCACACTGTCTGGATTCTGCAAGTCCATTTCATATGTAATAAATCAATAAGATGGGATACATGATATTACATAAATATATTTCTTGTCCGATATTATAAAGGAACGTAACTAGATTGGCCTTAATTGTCCCCCCATAAATCTTATAGGTGTCAGGTGTCTACTTCTTATACTTACAAAATATGCTAGATCATTGTAGTAAGGTGATTGCTGATAGTTGTTAATAAAGGGTTGCGGAGGTGAGTAATAGGGCGACACCCAAATGACTCCTCTTGGACGTTGCAGTTGCTGATGAGAGATGACCATCAAGGCGAAGAGAAACGCTGTGATTGTGAACTTCATCTATTTAATGGGAAACAAAAATATTGTAGATGTATTTCAAATTATAAAACGAGGTAACACTAACATTCTATTGGACTGATACATATTTCGTGATATATTTAAAAATGAAAGACTATTTTTTTGTAATTTTTTGTACAACCTATGAGCCACAATTAAACTAAAAACCATAAGTATTTTAAACAAGTTTTCTAAATTTTTTTCAAAAAATGAATTCATTCATTGACTTGATTGGAGTAGATGTGAATAACAATAGGTGTAATATTCATTTGATAAATTATATATATGTACATCGTAAATATGCCCTGTTCCTTTCCAGTTCGAGTTTAAGATGATGACTGATTTCCAGATGTTTTGAGCTTCGGTTTTTTATACCCACGTCTGTGTTTGCCTGATTCCTTTCAAGTAATGTTTATTTTTTAAATCAAGAGTCGAGTTAATGATCGCAGTCAACTCCCTGTTGTATAAATTCAAAAAGTATATAATATAGCAACCTTAATTGAACTAACAAAAAGTACTTCTAGAATTGTTGAATGTTATGAAGCTGAGAAAACAAGAGGCGCGACCAGTTCTTTTAAATGAAAATAATGATGTTGCTGCTAATAGAATTCTGAATAAATTGAATGTATAATGCTGAAACAAAATCCTTTATGTCATAACGTTATTTTCATGCAGACGGCTAAAATTTTTCCTTTCATAAAAAAAAATTCGAAAAAATGGGCGAGTGACGATACATTTTGACTTATTCGAATACAGAGGGACGGCGGTTTTTCCCATAGACTTCCACTTACTAGCAGCATACTGTATATCAAATAAAATATGAATCTATTTAAACAAATAGTAGGGATGGGATTCATTAGCGATAACATTCTAACTTGTCCGTTCTCGTTGAATTTCCCAAATAGTTATATCTCGCTTTACCTTATCAATTTCTCAGATATTTACCTTTTCCAAACAAATTTTGCTCCCTGACACAACAGTCTAAGGGTGTGAATAATATGAACGATCTTTAAATTTTTCTATGTACGTATTTGTTTTGTATCTTGTTCATATATTTTCATTTACCTGTCACTCTCCAAGTATAATAGTAAGAACAAAGAATTAAATAAAAATGGAATGCATCATATAACTGCTGTGGTGACATGCTTGCTGCAATGCCGGATACGAATTATTTTAAGTCAATTTTTGCTTCATCATCGGAATATTCTGTATCCATGGATGAAAAATATACCAAATGAAGAAGACAATTCTTTTGCGTCATTGTTCCATTTCTGGAACGCGCCGAGGCGCGCCGAGATGACGATTTTCGGGACTGGTCACGACTAATTTTGTCCAGCAGCGACTGCAAAATTGTCAACAGTCCGCATCAGTATCCGGGTAGGCCACTGGATTCCTACGACGCCATTGTCTTCAATTTCAACGACGAATTTTGGTTGACTAAACAGCCGATCTTCAATCGTCTATTCACAGTTGATCTTTCACCTGACGAAAGAAGAAATTAGTGGCGGCCATGATCTCAAAACGGATGGCCAACCAAAGGAAAACATTAGCTAGTTAAGGAAACACGTCAAGGTGGACGTGTTTGGCTCATGCAATAAAGGTTAACCACACTCTCCAGATTATGTAACGGAGAAGTTTTCCCACATTATAAGCCTGCGAGACATAGTGCCCATCGTTTACGGTGGCGCCAACTACGCCGAATTGGCACCGGAGCACTCTTACATCGACGCTTGAATTTCGAGCAAATGGTCCGTCAAGGTTTCTGCGATCTCTGCCGCAAACTGCATCAAGTTCATCAAAAGGGTAAAACGTACACGTCGTTGGCTTTCCGTCCGTTGCCACGGTCCCAAACACGGCGATAAGAAAACGGAACAGAATCTACCTGGTAGCACATTAAATGTCTCATATGAGATGCGATATCGCAATACCCAAAATTATAACGAAAACTAGCTTTTATTACTTAACGTTAAATAATATCTTATTGCAATTTAACCGCCTTGCTGATTTTATTAAAACACATTATTAAAAAACGTTATTTTAAATTAAACATGTTTTAATTGATCAAGATGTATATATGTATACTGAGCGTTGAATCCAGAAACATAGGTAATAATACGAGTTGAATGCAAATACTTTGCAAAGATAATAAATTCCAAAAACAAACTGATGATTTTAAAAAACTATCTGTATTGCAATTCGAGTTCAAACGAAGGAATTTCTCTGAAAGTGGAAAAGTGATATTAAACAAGAGTAACAGCCTATATATACATCCATCATGCTTAATAGTAAAATTAGTTGGAGATATTATTATGCAATTAGAGGTGAAGATATACAATCAGATTTGCTTTCCCACCATTCTGTCATGTTAGGATAGGTTTTCGGTGGTAAGGATTTGTTATGCAGTGATGCACAGAGATGACACATTCCAATATTGACATCTTTTTGTTTGTACCGCGATTCAAAGTGAGGCTTCCACCAAAAGTATTCGTTGTACAGCGTGTCGTTCCTGTCGAGGAGGATCAGGTAATCCGCCAATTGCCTCATATTTTCAAATTTTGCCGCGTTGATGTAGGAATGTGGTGGCGCAATCTCTTCGTAGTGATCGTGAAGACCGAAGACGATCGGAATTACCGGGCGATGCAGCATACCGAAAAACCTTAAAAATCATTATAAAAAATGTGATTGCCTATTGATGTAAACTAAGAATAGAATACGGTATGTCTACAATTCGTCAACTACTTTTCAGTGATGTATTCGTGACACAGTGAATTCTCGAGTGCCATGTAAAATTTGTAAATTCTTCCCGCCATATCCCGACAGTCTTCGCTCGAGTTATCCACGCCGACCTCCTTCGGACACATCATAGTTCCGCAATAACCGTAAACATCGACTTGAATGTATTTTTGAAGTATCTTGACCATTTCCTTTCTACTGCTATGAACATAGATGCAATTTGAGACGAACCAAGCGGCCATTTTCGTCTTACCGGCAGCGTAATTGATTGTTTGATTGGATATCAACAGCTTCAATTCGTCTGGACTCGGATGAAGCGGAACCTTTCCAGTGGGTCTTACGTAACCGTAAGGCATAACCATGTCCGAATCCCATCGATAAGTTAAGGTCCAGTTGAAATAGTTTCCCAATATTGTTGTGTTTATGTATTCAACCCACTCTGCTGATTCCAAATTCCAGAAAACGTAGCGCTGATGAGGTGATCGACGTTTGGGCAAGTCCTCGGGATTATAATTGTTCCCGCGCATATGAATAATGACAGCGTCGTACTCCTCAACATTACTGCGGTCGGTCGAAATTTCGCACTGCCAGATGGGACATCCCCATTTGCGGAAAACATCATGACCGAGTCCGAAGCGAAAATCAGGGATTCCCCAATACTGGAGGAAAAAAAACATGCGTTATTTGTATCGTTTAGAAAAATTTCAAATGAGTGGTCTGATAATCGACAATATCTTACGTCATTCCAGTACAGAATTCGTTTGAAAGGTGGGTCAACATTATCCGACAATCTTTCCTGTTCGTATTTCTCCACCAAATTGTATTTATAAGCAAGTTTTTCTACTGGATCTAATTCTTGGCCATTACGCAAGGTAGTTATTTGATAAATTAGAAACACTGTAACCAACACTATTACGAAACGAAACGAAACACTTAACGACTGCAGTTTGGAACGGAAAGGAGAAAAGTAGCGTCCGTCTAACATGATTTATTCAGTAAATGTATTATTTCAAGAGAAACTAAAATTTCTGCTGGTCTTCTTTTTTTTTGGGGGGGGGGGGGGGGGAGGGGGAGTGGCTTATCAGATGTGTACCAAAGGACACTATATATTCGTACCTCATGTAAATTTCAAAATCTCAGCTCACTCAACTTTGTTTACACATCACATATTGACGCATGACCAATTGACCATTGTGTTGAATTTCGCGTATTTAATACAACCTTGTATATTAATATGAATTTTCATAGCTACGTTTTTTAAATTAAGAAAAATAAAAATGGAAGGTTATTCAATTCATAACTGTATTATATATTAGCTCAGGTTCATTTCACCTCAATACCAACTTTAAACAGATAGGAATATATTAACTTATTCTTATATATATTTTAGTGATTTGGTTTATTGAAATTCAAGGTTTTGTTACTATTAATACGAATACGAATCAAAATTAATTGTATTATAATATTTTATTTGTTTGATTTCTGAGGTTTATTGCTAACCCTTCATGTTTAAGAATTAAAATTAAGATGTATACGAATTAAAGGATATCCTGTGCATTTTAAGGAATTTTATTGTTCCTGGAATATTCGATTCTTTTTCTAAGTTTCTGCATTCATTTATTGTTCCGTTAAATGTTAATATTCTTGTTGGCATTAATTACACATCCGAGTGAAAGAGTTTGCTGTTGTACCACACAATCTCGTACCCTGCAGACTGCCTCCACAGTTGAAGATGAGTAAAATTGCTAATAAACCACGGGTTGACTTTCGAATCGAATCGGACCATCCCCGTGGACTCGATAGTTCTCACAAGCCTCAAGAGCTCGAGGAATTTATCCAACGTATAGTCTTGAAAGTGGATTTCGATGCCAAGTTGTCGGACTTTGGACAACATGCCCGTCTTGATGATATCTGGCAGGACTTTCCATTCTGAGTGCTCAATGTCCATTTTCAAATAGTCAATGATTTTGCGGCCGTGGCGTTCGGATAGTTTCTCATATACGGAGGAAAGTGAATACATCCGCCACTTTTCGTTCTCATGAGTCTGGATTTCGTCCCGATCGTTCAATCCCCAGTTGTAAAAATGAATGCCATGAGTGTGGTCGTGTGGTTCCACGTTCATCGACGGATCGAAGGCGAACACTTGACATCCGTATTCTTCCATTTCTTCATCGAATGACCAATCGTCGGCAATGCCGAAGGAATAGACGAGACATTCACCAGGCTGCGGAGCCACTTGTGGGTCGATACAAACGGCTTTCTGTCCATCTTTTCCCGAAGGATTTTTCAAAATTTGACCGCCAAAATCGTGGGATAAACGACAAGAGGATCTGTTAGTCCACGCGAAATATTCCATAATCTGAGACCCCGTTAACACGACGTCAGAGTCCAATAATAGCGCGTCCCAATAAGAATCGGAGCAGCAATTCGTCCCGAAGTTCTTATTATTGTTGTTTGAATAACCGCCGTAATCATTCCTGGTCGACGGGAATGGAAGTGAACGGAAATTATAACTCTTGAACAAAAGAAAAATCAAACTGATGATAAAAACACTGGCCACGTAGCATTTGTGCCGAATAAACTGACTACTGATAATTGATTTCATCTTCTCGGAGGATTATTTATACTTTTTTTCAATTTATACTACAGTAAAATAATACCAAGACCAGTCCATAAATAGACGATTATTGTATACCGACTTTCTTCCTGCCCGGTAGAAGCGAGCTTTGTTAAGTCCCTCCCACTGTTGAGGTAAGGAGTCACACCATCCTGTCGTCAGATATCGAAGAAATCTCTAGAATTGAGACGATCAAAATTTAGAAGAAATATAATAAAAAGTTATTTGACATACGTAACCCCCGTAACCCCGGCCACATTTCGCCCTGTATGGCACTATATGGGCATGTATATCGTCTAGTTTTTGGGATATAGTCTGCGACCGTGGTTTCTCTGATGGATGGAGTCAACAATTGTCATTTTTGGCGAAACACAAAATCACGGATTATTATTATGAGCGTATTCCAGGCTATTCTATCAGATTGGCAGGAAGAACAGGAACGTTTCTCTATATCATTGACGACACTCTCGGTTAAATGTGCATGTGCCATCTAAGGAGACAAAATCTTTCAATGAATAACTAGACTGAGCAATGGATGATGGGCTTATACTTTTATTTTTTATAAATAGTCAAGTTGACACATACAACAATTTTTTTGTTTTTATGCACTTTCATATACCTACCTATGGAAAGTGGATACGGTACTATCAATATCCATTTTCTCGTCAAACTCATCTCCTTTGTGTATTTTTTGTTTCACATGACATTTTTTGTTTTCCTCTAATTCTTTGTGCAGCTTATTGGACAAAACTCTCGAGACAACAGAGCATACAAAGAACTCGCAGGAATTTTGCGTCCACTACCAGAATCGTAAATGTGTGAGAGAAAACTATTTTTCAGTTTATTCCAGTCAGCTGGATTGACTTGCGATTGGTAAAAAGCATCCGCTCGTCCGGTGCCAATCGCATAAAATGAATCAGCTGGTTGAATGAAAATTGATGAGTTCCGCCAGCAGAGTAACCACTTGCTTGCAGGTAAATCGTTACGATTGCAAAAATCCATCATAGCCCCAGCCAGTGCAGATGGGCCGAGGCTTAAATAATTGTCTGGGCGGAAGTCTAAAATCATAGACTTCATGAGGAAGTGGAGAAACGGATGCCCGGCCGTAAATGCCATGACGCCATTCTCCACCCAATTGGGTATGAAATCTCGAACAGTTCCTACCGTGTTGTTTAAATCATCCAGCGGACGCATAACGATACAATCCAAATCCAAATAGACTCCACCATTTTTCCACAAAAGAGCCACCCGGATTACGTCACTCCTATGAACTAGCGGAGTAGTCGACTTGTTAAATGGTCCGGTCCGGTAAAATTCCCAAAATGGAGTTCCTTCTAAATAGCTGAGCAAATCTTCTCTGACGACTCGAATATTTTCAAATTGCCTCAGTAACGCGCTAGTCATATCACAGTCAAATTTACTCCCACCACTATCGATTTTTGGCAAGTCGACTATCAGATTCTTTTCCATGTACAACGTGATGATGGCTTTCGGGTTGGCTCTAGCGGCTGATTCGATTCCACACGCTTGACGTGCAGTGAGGCAGGATCGACCGGACGTCTCAATAAAGAAAATATTAAAACTTTCATTGAATTTAATAAGACGCTTATTTGCTGTAATAATTGTCGTCTCAAATTCATTACCATCTGAAAATATTATAGAGAAGAAGAAGTGCATCAAAAACGGGTTTCAGTTTAAATGTTTCAATTACGTACCTGAAGAGATGAAGGTAGACGAAAAGAAAATTGTCACCCCTCCAATCGTTAAAATTATTAACGTTAATATAAATCTTTCGTGAAATTTCCTTTTTGATATGAAGCTTAAAACTGGTAGGCGCATATTAAAAAGTGAGTTTACATCAAACATTTGAAACACTGTTTTAAAAATACGTGGATTCTGTTAGCATATATGTTGGGATGTAGCCAGTGCTGGGAGTAAATTGCTAGATTCACAATTCTATGTCATTATTGTCATTCTTGAAAACGCGCAACAAGCCCTACCTTCTTGAGGAGTGGCTTAACCAATGAAGAAGTCGCTATGCAATACGTGTAAGAGGTATTTGAAAAAAGTGGGAAGGCGACCGATCATGTTAGAGTAACAATAACAAGCAAAATAACTATAGGTAGTGCTTTTATTCCTTTTACTCAAAAAATGTTTATTGTGAGCTCTCATAGTTGTATAAGAAGGTTGATGGATGTTGGATGTAAATAACTGAAGATGCATAAAAATGATTGATTAAATGACGAAAAATATGTGAATTTACTAGGAATAAAATTTATCAATATAATGCACTACATAGCAATTACAAAATAATAAAGATATTTTTACAAGAAAATGTAAATTGTCTTAACATAAGCTGTTTTGTGTCTTTAATAAAATATACTGAAATATACTAAAAATATTACTGAATTGTTGAATAATATTGGAAGAAGAATTTTATTTTAATTTACGGTCGCAAATTGGTAATTGCCGTATAGGTAACCGGCCTGCAGACTTAAAGATAAGAAAATACCATATCTAGGGTCTAGATGAAAATTTTCGTGATTTCTGACCAAGGGTTAGGGTAGTCATCGTTACTCTACTGACAAAAACGTTCCAAAATTGACGAGAGAATTGTTTTTTCTCACCCCTGTGGAAGAGATGCTAGACGGTGATTGAAGGAAAAGGTGCGTGTCACACCTGCACTCAGCGTCGCAGTCGGCATCATGGCTTATAAAATATTACTTTGTTTTAAGACAAACTGACAGCGTTCACTCTGTTTTCGCTTGAATGCAGACTGTCATGTCCTGTTCTTCCATGAAGTCTTTCAGTTTCAAATGTGAACTACGATGAACAACTAAATGATGAACTATTCATTTTTCCTTTAACATTATCATCATTCAAGAAGTTTGTATATACTCACATAATATCGTTGTTATTTAATGTGAGTTCGTTCCATTGTGAGTTCGAAATGACGTCAATAACATTCAGGAGAAATTTAATTCGAATTTATCAAAGAAAAATGTGTCTGTGTCTTCTGGTTTCGAAAAGATTCCTCATTGGATTTTTATTGGGCATTTTAACCACTTTATTGTTGTTGCTGACACCACCGATTTCTGTGTTTTTGTTTTACACGTCGAATCAAATTATTGATGAAGATCTTACGCGAGCAATAGTGCCAGTCTCACCTCTTCAACAAGTTTCCTCATTATCCGAAAATTTGAATTTTAAACGCGATCGAATTTTGTGTTGGGTCATCACATCTCCCAAAACGCATTCAAGAGCGCAATTAATCAAACAGACCTGGGGCAGGAGATGCGATAAAATATTGTTTATGAGTTCCATTCGAGGTAATTCCAACTTTATATATTTTGTCTCACTTGATTTCTTTAATATTCCTTTATTGAATTAAATGGACGAAGACGACACCTTACCGGAAGCCATTCCACTTCGTGTGAACGATACTTATGCCAATTTGTGGGGAAAGACTCAAGAAGCTCTCAAATATCTTTATAAACATCATTTAGATGATGCAGATTGGTTCTACAAAGCCGACGACGACACGTAGTATAATTTTTGAATTTATTATTCGTTTATTGTTAAATCAATATTTCATCTATGAATTTTTCAGGTACGCAGTGATAGAAAACATGCGCCATCTGTTATCGTCATTCAACGCTTCAATGCCGCTTCATCTCGGATTCAATTACGAACACCCCAAGATCCGGCAAGGATTCATGTCCGGTGGTTCCGGCTACGTTTTGACCAAGGAAGCCATCCGTCGATTCGTTGAGAAATCACAAGAGTCAAAAGGCAATTTTACTTCGGGAAAACATTGTGTTCTTGATCACGAGGGACCAGAAGACGTTAATTTAGGTAATACGGAAACTGCTAATTTTATTGATTACGTACAGTAATACTAAATTTTCTGACAAAGGGATCGGTCTGGAAGAATTGAACGTGACAGCAGGTGATTCTCGTGACGAGAACAAAGTCGAGCGTTTCCTACCATGGAGTTTGGAGGACATGATTTGCGGACACTTGAAATACTCAGATTTTTGGTATCTTCACGAATTTTCATACTACACCCTTAAACAAGTGGATTGACTTTATTATTTAGATTGTTATTGAGCTGCTTAATTCTATTTCATATATGATTTATTACAGGACATGGACTGCTGTTCGCCCTATGCAGTTGCTTTCCACTACGTCAAAGATTATCAACTCAAAGTTTATGAATACCTCATCTATGGGCTACATATTTACGATGAGTGATGAAGCCCGATTTTCAACTATAAGCTCTATAACATTGAATTTTATCTAAACTTTATTACTTATGAATACGCATTATGAATTACGCATCAATTACATATGCCCCATTTTTTACGTATTTGAAGCCGAATTTGTATTATATAGAGAATATAGAATTTGTACATTATAGCGTTTGAGCTTAATGCGCTGTATTTATGCTATTTGACTGGGAAAGAAATTTTATCACACATCTAGGCCTACGTGCCTGCGTTCACTATTGGCAAAGATAACAATTGATGTGAAGCACAGCATGATGCGAATTTAGCCTTGGGCAGTTACTGGCAGTAACTCATAGTACTCACTCACGGCCGGCAATCGTCTACAGCGCTCCTGAGAGTATATACTGACATTGTCGCCTCTAAAGGAACATCACAAAATTCACAAGTACCAACACTTTTATTAAATTTAAATTTTTTTAACAGTTTATCTATAAACAAATTGTCGCTTTTGGATTAATTACATTGTATTTTTGTTCAAAAAATTTATTTGGAAAACCTATAACTGACTTTTCTTTAACAAAGGCTTGTTACGTTTCAATAGATAAGGCGCAAAAAGGCATAGTCACACTTTTAACAACCAGAATTTTTTTGTACCGAGATCCATAATGAACATAAGACACTTTCGGAGATATTTACTGGAATTAATCTCAGTCCTTGGTCTGTTTTTAATTTGCCTCATTTGGCGATTGCATCTTTCAACGCAAATCGAGGCTGAAATCCATTATTGTTCCCACAAAAGTACGGTCAAGAAAATTTTACTGTGGAACGCATCGCAAAGGAAAGAAGTTCGAGCCTTTGGTGTCGGCCGTGATGTTTTCGACCGGAAGCGCTGCGAATTTACGCAATGTGAAATATTCACCGATCGACGGGAACATCCGCTAGAATATTACGACGCAATCGTCGTCGTCTTTAACGACGAATTCTTGTCTCAAGAAGACATGGCCATGCCGGAATTCATTCATGGACGCAATCCTAATCAACGTTTGGTCTTTTTCACGCAAGAATCTCCTCCGGCGTTGAGATCGCATTACAACATGACCCGATTCAAACATTTTTTCAATTGGACGATGACTTACATGACGGATTCAGACATTCCTTTGCTGTACGGTCGTATCATTCCGAAAGAATCGGCCCCTACTAATCTGGAGCAAGTTTATCAACTCCGGAAGAAAACTCGCGAATCCTTCCGGCCAAAATCCGTCGCCAAAAAGAATAAGAAAATCGCCTGGATGGTGTCGCATTGCCGAACAAACAGTTTGAGAGAATTGTACGTCATGGAATTGATGAAGTTCATCGACGTCGACATTTACGGTGGATGTGGTAATTTGACTTGTCCCACCCACGTATTGCACCACTCAGATCCGCAATGCTATAATATGTTGCAGCAAACGTACAATTTTTACTTGTCGTTTGAGAATTCTCTCTGTAAGGATTACGTCACCGAGAAGTTCTTCAAAGTTATGAATCACGATTTGATTCCCATCGTTTACGGGGCCGCTGATTACAGTAAACACGCTCCGCTTCATTCGTACATAAACGCGGGCAAATTCAAACCGAAAGAGTTGGCCGATTATCTCAAATTGCTCGACGCTAATGCTTCGCTTTATAATGAATATTTCTGGTGGAAGGATCACTTTGTTGTTGAATCCAGCGTCGAGGACATGGCCCGTCACGGTTTCTGTGATTTGTGCAAAAAGTTGCAAGTAGACTGTGATGTTAAATTCTACGCGGAAATGTCGTCTGATTGGGGTGACAATAGCAAACAGTGCGCCTGACTTGATCCCTAAATCTTACGGATCTCATATCTTGGATTGTCAAAAAAAGAATGATTTATTTTAAAATTATGTAAAATGATGATTATTGAATACAATGATGTAAATGAAGTGAAATATGATGTAAACGTGATATAAAACAATTGTATGACTAACACATCTTTCCTAAGTGGCAATTAAATTGCAGAATATTCTAGAACAAGACAGGGAATGACGTGAAATTTGAATGGTATCGCTACTTTGAAGATAAAATAAGTTCGTTAACGACGCATATTTTGTATCTGACACTTCTGTTTTTTTCATAAATCTTCGCCATTTTTTGTCATTTCTCTTTGTTGTAAGTTGTTTAATCATGGGCACTTGAGATGACGAACGTAATCAAACATTTTGGGGTATTAGAACGTATATATTAGCTGGATTATTTTATCAACGCAGACTTTCCCCCTTCCAAATATAAAACAAAACCTCTCTTTTACTAATCACCTGTATGTTTCATATTTCAAAGATCTACAAGTATTTGACTCTTTCAAAACCGAAAGGCCATATTCATAAAGTGTACCTTTTATTAGTACCTAACAAGGAAGAGGACGAAAAATGATAACAGAGTGATTGACATTGACACAGCTATTCGAATGTCAACTACAATAATGATGCGTCACAGATTAAGTACCTATTACTAGTCGATGCGCTGTAGCTAATTGGTTGTTGTTAATAACTTGAATAAATTCAACCTACTTTTGAAAAGTCGTCTATTTCAGCAAGGTAAAATTTGAAAGTGTGAAAATATAGCAAGTGTACACAATTATATGTACACAATGACGTGTACATGAATTTCGCACGGAATTAGCAGATGTTGTTGTGTAGCTACATGGCAAAAATAATTGATTAAATTTTCAAAATTGCGTCTCCCACGAATCGAAATATTTGCATTTGATCTTCGGATGCCACTCTGACACCAGTTGAGGATAATATTTCGAGACGCCTTCATCTTGATGGAGTTTTTTGCACAAATCGCAGAATCCGTGCCGGACCATTTGTTTCACTCCAGCTTCCACGGTGTAGTGACCCTTCCACCAGAAATATTTGTTGTACAATGTGTCGTTAGCGTCGAGGAGTTTCAGATAGTTGGCCAGCGTCTCTGGCGTGAATTTTAGGGCGTCGATATAGGAATGCGGAGGTGCGATCCGGCTATAATTTGCTCCGCCATAGACAACCGGAACAATGTCGTGATTCATAATTTCGAAAAATTTCTCCGTGACGTAATCGTCGCAGATGGAATTCTCAAACGACAAATAGAATTTGTATTTGGTTTCAATCATGTCGTAACATTTAGGGTCAGACAGCCAATGCGAGTTGTTGCGGCTGCACCTAAAATTACCGCACCCACCGTAAATGTGGACCGGAATGAATTTGCCGAGTTGACGGACGTAGGTCTCCCGTAGACTAGGAGTTTCGCAATGAGATGCCATCCAAGCTACAACGTGAACTTTATTTGCGGCATAATTCTTGGATGATGGAAGATGCGTCGCCTCGATTAATTCCCGCGTTTCCGCTCGAGTCTTGGGAGCTGATGGCCCCGGAAGGATCCGCCCGTACATAAATTGGATGTCCGAATTGCTTCTATAGCTCATCGTCCAATTGAAATAATTTTTCAACGTTTTTGACGTCGAGTAAAAACATGGAAGCAGGAGATTCTTGCGTCATAAAAATGAAACGCTGATGTCGCCGTCTTTTAAAATAAGGGAAGTTCAGTTAACCAAATGACGTGCATGTTCAAAATGAGGGCGTCGTATTCTTTCAATGGCAATGCCGTTTCGTTATCGTAAATGACGCAATCGGAGACTTCGCATCCGTTGCGGACGAATGGTTCGTGTCCAAAACCAAAAGCGGAACTTTCGATCCGTTCCGGGCTATTCCAAATCAAAATTGTTTTGTATTTATTGCGATTTTTTGTTATTGTCAATTTTTTGGCTGGTTTATAAGAGGTGATTAATTTCTCCGGAGAAATGTCTGAATGTTCCGACAGTAAAATAATCATCTTAAGTGACAACAACAACGATACGAGCACAGCAATTTTCTTAAAATTCCGAGTTGATTGTTGCATATAATTTGTGTTTAATCTCTTAAAAGAAGGGCTCATATCGATAACCAGTTGGTGCAGTCACCGTATTTAATTTTAAATAAATGTAACAAAAAATGAATGGATCAAAATTTTACATGCCAATGTTTCCGGGGGATTTTTCGCGATCGTGATCATCCACAGTTGCTCACTAAAGCACTTGAAAAAAGCTTGACTGACGGTATACCTAGCTCCACCTGTAAATGATAATTTTGATTGCTGGAGACTACGTTTGAAGAGACTAGGAGGAAATAATACAGTGATGTGCCGACGCGGGATTGGTATGTGTAACTCAAATTTACCTTTTACAGTTTTTTCGAGAGAACGTTTTATTTTTTGTATTGCGATGACAGAGTGAAATTTGTGTGTGCTCTTTGTGCTAAACTGTTGAACAACTTACGTGGTTGACGTTGTCTTTTTAACAAAGAAGTACAAGTCATTTTAGACCTTGGGGATCACCAACAGTTTTTTCTAGTCTTAAAAATAAGTTGGAGGTTCCAACTTGGAACCTTATAACGAACAAAATTTTGGAATAAGACCTTTTTACTTGGATATTAAATGGAGGTACCAAAGTATGGCTGTTGAAAATAATTTTTTTTTCTCAAATTGTTTATTCTAAGGTTGTTTATTCTCACTAATGTAAAAATATGAGCTTAATACATAATTAAAAGTTCTCACTCTAATACGTTTCTGGCCAAGTGTGGAAGTGTTCGAAAACGTATTATAACTAGCTGGCGCATTTGTTTTCATTTTGTTAAGCACTTCGATGCTAATCAGTAAAATAACCTCCAAGCCACTTATTTAACGTTCGTGAAACTTATTTTCTCAAGTCACACTAGTCACACTGGTATAACTGGTATGAACAACAGTAGAGGAATCTCGTTTTTTCTTGTCATCAATTAACTGCACATTTATATATGGACATAGATTTTGTACATGGCAATACGCAGAATGACGGATAGTTTACTTTTCAGATCTCAGAATGACATTGCATTTTTTGTGCTTTTGAATAAATGGCATAACCAAACATGAAGAAGGCCCTTACAATTAGATGAATTAACACTCAACACCCATCAAGTTATCCAAAGATAAAAATAAGTCGGTACAACAGAGAAGTGCGATTTACAGCACTTATTTCGGTGTTTTGCACACATTTCGCCCTTTGGTGTGAGAGTACTAGTACTAGAACAACGGATGCGTCACCGTGAACATACCTGTCGCTCAGACGTTCTTTGATCCCTGCTTTTTTCGTGCATAGACCGATGAGATATGTATCATCGAAGGGGAAATATGGCGTTGTCTCGATAGCAGCCAACAAGGGTTCAATAACGCTGCCAGGCATCAATAGAGAGGCCCCCATAGAATAGACCGGATAACTGGACCATGGCCAATCTTCTAAGCTAACGTAAAATTTCCCCTCTTATTGGGAATGATTAGAGAGCGAATTGAAATAGAATGAAACGCGTTAGAAATAATAATGTCTCATTTTTATACAGTATGTTAGAGGATCTAGCATATACCTCGTCGTACGATACCGTCTGCTTCCGTTCCGTACACACTTGGCTCAAATGGATCGAGAGATATACTACAGTCGCCAAATTTCTCACGTTGACGTAGATGTCATCGTCCACTTTTAAGACGAAATCTTCTTTGGAACAATGATTATTCATCAATTCAACCACTTTCTTTGTTCTATTATGCATGCTAATACTTTCACTGATAGGAGCTGTCAGCAGCGGCTCAACTGAAACCAGGCCATGAGATAATCATTCTTTACTGGACGAAATTTTTTAATACCAACGACTTTGAGGTTGGTCTTGGTAGCAAGCCTTTTAGTTCATGCGAGGACGTGAAATCGTTAAGAAGTTGCTTAACGACGACGGATAGAAATTTGCTGAATAAAAGCGACGCTGTCATCTTCCACGCTCGCGATATGAGAGAAAACGATTTACCTCCGCCGGAATGGAGACTCCCTACTCAGCATTTCGTTTTCTTACTCTACGAATCGCCAGTGCATACGGACCTAGAACTTTTACGACGTCCTATGTTTAAAAATTACTTCAACACGACAATGACTTACCGTCGGGATTCCGACATTGTCGATCTCCATCCTTACGGTCGAATCAAGTGCATCGATCCATCGCCGTCGTCCTGTTTGGATTTCCCGCTGGTAAACGGCACAGCTGTTCAAGAGATAAGCCCCAGCAGCACAGTCTTTTCGGCTCTGAAAAGTAAGAAACTTACAGCCGCTTGGTTTGTTTCAAATTGTAACACGAACGGCCGACGCGAGTCTTTGGTAAAAAAAACTTTCCAATTTCATTCCTGTGGATATTTACGGAAAATGTTCTAATAGGAACAGTTCGTGCCCAAACGAAACCGAATGCGACAAAATGCTCAGTCAATATTATCGGTTCTGTCTGAGTTTTGAGAATTCTCTGTGTCCTGATTACGTGACGGAGAAACTATATCGACCGATGGCACACGATACAGTACCGGTGGTTTTCGGTGGAACTGATTACTCGCTGTATCTACCGAAAGGATCCTACATTAATGCCATGGATTATAAAAGCCCAAAAGATCTTGCTAATTATCTCAAGAAATTGATGACTGATGACGAGCTCTATTTGAGTTACTTCCACTGGAAAGCTAAACATGAAGTACGTCGATCTCCTTTGGACGGGTGGTGTCATCTCTGTCGGATGCTAAGAGACTTTATGCCACATATATGGCATAATTATAGAAAGAAAGATAAGACATACATTGACATGGCAGCATGGTGGTCTGGTCAGACGACCAACCAAACCTGTTTGTCACCTCCAAAATTCCTTGTTTAATACCGAGATCTATACGAAATATTAGGCATAAAATACTTATACGTATATAGCCTCCTGCCTCCCAAATATCAGCAATATATCGAATATCCCCCTGTTTCCATAATGCGACATAAAACATTCCCATTCAAAAGCAAAACTGTATAGTAATTAAGAGTGATATGTTGATTGGCAATATATACAAAATCTTGGGCGGATGGTTCAGTTCATTGTTATTATTACATTAGAAAATATTAACATGAATAAAGTTTATTCACAGTATTAATTGTTGTTGAAATTGAAGTGAATGTTGCTATATATTATTTCAACGACGATGATTATACAAAATACAAGTCATTCATGGACAAATACCAAATCGAAGTAATCGGGTCCGTCTAATAATGTGACTTTCTTGAATCCCTGAATTTCCATATAACTGGTGAGGGCCTCAACGATGGACATGTTCCTCGAAGTCACTTCCACTGTAAGAGTCTGCGCATCAAATCAGTTTTTTATTAACGTTACCAGCAAAGAACATTTATATAGTTACAGTAAGTTAATATGGTATACCTTAACGTTAACTCTGTGCCAAGGTATCGTTTTGAGGATTTTGGTTTCGCTGCCTTCGACATCAAGACTGAAATAATCCACTTTGGTCCTGCCGACGGCCAGTAAAATCGAGTAGAGTGGAAAACATTGCAAACTGACTATATTTCCCATTATGGGAGAACTCATGTCATTTGCCGCATTTGCTGGAGCCAACGATGGATTATATCCTTCCATTACCTTTCCCGCAATGGTGTCTTCGCGAAAATATACCTATGGTAACAGATATAAAATAATTTTGCTAGAACATATACATGCATCTGCTGACTATTAGGGAATGGACACTGGTATACTGTTGTTGGATAGGGTTCCAGACTGAGGCAAACTGGGAGAGTGTAAGCTTTTCTCTTTCGGGTCAAAAGTCGATCGTAAAATTTTCTATCGGCTTCAATTAAAATACCACCCCAATTAAGGTATCTTTCCATGTAAAGGGTGTTGGAACCAATTTCGCCGTCGGCTGCTCCGCACTCTACAAAGAAACCTCCCGTCTGAGAAATGAAATTAATCCGAAGATCATTTAAGACATATAGCCTTAAGTTGTACTTGATTTTGAAGCAACGGTAGGATGATTTTTGACTGTACTGCTGATGGGTCTACGACCTCCGGATGATCAAGATTGAGAGGAGTGTCAGGCAACCGAAGTTGATGGAGAAACTGACGACGAATACTGTCGATGACACACGGATGATCTTGTTGAAGTCCATCAACATTGAATCGATTGGTCAATTGGCCTGCAATACAATATACAAAATGTGTTTCAGCTTTCAACGGAAAATCAAAATCAAAAAGCAATATTGCATACTTTGCTGATGAGCGCAGTGGTTTTTTTCTCCTGCAATTCCAAGTAAGTTGTACTGAAGGTCTTCAACTGACGGATAATTAGCTTTTTCCAGCAATTTTTTTAGTGAAGTGACGTTACTTTCCGTGTAAAAAAGCAAAAGGCAAAGAAAAATTAAAAATATTCACAGCGAAAAACAAGAAGCGTGACCTGGTCAACAACCCAGAGAATCTTCGCATTTTAACCTAAATGCATGGAATTAACCAAGTAAAACGTATATTAGTAAACCAAAAAAAATCACACTCGCACTCAAATATTTCTTCCCGAATAGTAAAGAATTACAAATTTATGTATCAATTTATTCAAGCTCCAACTTATTCTTTTAGAATCAGTTGATATATAATATATATATATAGTTATATACCTTTTGATAAGCGCGTAATATTGACGTTTTGAATTTTCTAAAAAACAACAAATTATTACTAAAGGATTTGCTTGGTTCTCGACTTCTCGCAACACAAATGCCTTCGCATTGTCTGATGCATCGTTTTTCCAACGCGCATTTCATTTTATGTTTGCTCTTTTAGATAAACAAAAAAACCAAAAACCAAGTTGACCCGCCCTCTTATGTATACGGTAGTGTGATGATGGGCATTTTTTGTTTTGAAAAAAATCACTGACGGCAGAACTTTTGGTTTCTTTGACTCCTCCTGTCCTTATAGATTTTCATCTAGCATGTTTTGAAATTTTTTTTACCAATGCTAACAAGAATTTCATTTTTGAAAAATACTCTCACTAATATCCCTAACACACAGTGACAAATAGGATACGTAGGCATGATGTTATACACCAATAGTCTATCCGTATTCGCTGGATAAAAGTGTCTCGTGGCAAAATTTGTATTGTCTAGCTTTGTTTTTTACTTAAACTACTAGATGATGCCTTCAACTAAGCAATCACAAAATATTCGTAGGACCGATTTTACAAAAACGAATAAAGCAACAATAGTGAAACAATTGAAGATCTTTCAAAGAAGACTGTGTCGGTGTATTATCTTATCTCAAGGACTAGTGATTGGTTTTACCTTAGGCAGTTTAGCTACTATTATTCTCCTAAAGACGTTACCCTTGAGTTTATTCATCTTACCACCAAGTCAAATTTTAGATGGAGACGTACTACATCATCGTACGAATCCATTGGTGGAAACTGAGAGCCTGGTAAAAGTTTCGTTTCCATTAAGCAAAACATTATCTGCGTATCCGCCAAGTTCCGGTCGAATTTTGTGTTGGGTCATCACATCTCCCAAAACGCATTCAAGAGCGCAATTAATCAAACAGACCTGGGGCAGGAGATGCGACAAATTATTGTTTATGAGTTCCATTCAAGGTATTTCATTTAGCTAATATTCTTTATTTTATTTGTTTTTTTCCACTATTTTTGTAATTTAATGGAAGACGACACCTTACCGGAAGCCATTCCACTTCGTGTGAAAGACACTTATGCCAATTTGTGGGGAAAGACTCAAGAAGCTCTCAAATATCTTTATAAACATCATTTAGACGATGCAGATTGGTTCTACAAGGCCGACGATGACACGTAACACAATTTTTTAAATTATTCATTTATTTATTATTACAATTGCAATTTTATTTTTGAATTTTAGGTACGCAGTGATGGAAAACATGCGACATCTGTTATCATCTTTCAACGCTTCAATGCCGCTTCATATCGGATTCAAATATGAGCATCCCAAGATCCGGCAAGGGTTCATGTCCGGCGGTTCCGGCTACGTTTTGACCAAGGAAGCTATCCGCCGATTCGTCGAAATCGCCCTTGCGAACGCAAATTCAGACGAATCGGAAAGAAATATTATTCCTGACAATCACTGTGTCCATGGCCATCAGGGGCCAGAGGATTTAAATTTGGGTATATGCATAATCGTTCGTTCTATAGAGCTTGTAATATTTTTCTAAAATATTGATATATGGAAAGGCATTTGCATGGCACAATTGAACGTGACGGCAGGTGATTCTCGTGACGAGTATAAAGTCGAGCGCTTCCTGCCGTGGAGTTTGGAGGACATGATCTGCGGACACTTGAAATACCCAGATTTTTGGTATCTTCACGAATTTTCATACTACCCCCTTAAACAAGTGAGATGTTTGATAATTCTTGTAATTATATTGGACCTCATTCTGTTTTTTTTTGTTTTATACAGGACATGAACTGCTGTTCTCCCTATGCAGTCGCCTTCCACTACGTCAAAGATTATCAACTCAAAGTTTACGAATATCTCATCTATGGGTTACGTGTTTACGACAATTGAACATAATCGATCCGAATCGATCAGTTATATGTGAATCTTACTGCGTATTTATTTGGTAGTTTAATAAAAATACATTTTCATGCTGAACGCTATCCGATTTTGTTATTGTTTCAGTTGTATTAGGAATAATTTTATTTAATAAGCTAAGAAATACTGCATTATTACTATATTATTTTTATAGATTTTTCAGAAAATAAAAAATTTTGACTGAATGTTTTGTCAAAAATTCATCTATAGACACATCATTCATCTAGTGACTGTTTATTTTACTATCAAAATATAGTCATAATATAGAAATTAGAAATTCTCACCTAAATATAAAATATTTCTGATAGCCAAGTGCGAAAATGCTTAAGGGCGCGGCAACCTAAATCAATATGTGCTGTGCTGCGCTGCTACATTTGTTTAGCCCTTTACACTACAGTGCTAAAATACGTTGACAAGCATTTCATTTAACGTTCATGAGATTTATTCCAAGTCCCACTCTGTCATGTTAGCTAATTAACAACGGTAGGGGAATCTCGTCTTTTCTTGTCATCAATTAACACGTTTCATACCTAACTATGAAAATGAAGGATACCGTAGTTGACTTTTCAGATCTCAGCATGACATTCAATATTTTGTGACTAGATAGGTTGACAATGCGGAACACGAATAAGGAAGGCCCTCTACTACTTCTTGAATCAACAATCAAACAGTCTTCGTTATTGATGAGTTGACAAAGTCGTCCGTGTAACGTGTGAGTGCGGTTTTCAGCACTTGTTTCGCCGTATTTACATTTCGCCTCATTTGCTGCTCATGAAAGCTCATAGAAGAAGGCTGTTTTGTATTGGTCAATTCAGTTCAAGCTACCGCCCACCGGTATTTGATTTCCAAAGAGAAATGCTCCTATCAGTCCATCAGTCACCGAAAATGTGTTTGACTGCGACTCATGGACGCCCCGTACTTGAGTATATAAATAGTGACGGCTAACGTCAGTCATCGGCTTCATTCGAACTACTATCCGTCACTCTAATGTTGAACGCGCAATGCAAAGCCATTAAAATTTGTTGTATTGCGCGCTCAACACTAGAAACGTGATATATAAAAGTCCAAGAGCGAAACCATTAGGATGAGGGCATAGAAATGTATGTGCAGTTACATGATAATATGATAAGTGATAAATTAAGGGTACAAAATTAGACTTAAAATTAATGAAAACAGTGGATCCTCCGAGACTCGATCAGTCGATCGTAATTTTTTGCGCTGTCTTCTAGGGAATTAAGCATTTTATTTCGACGAGGGGTAGTCAACTCGAAAAAATATCCGTACACCCCCGTATTTTTTATGAAAAAATATAAAAAATATAGAAAAATAGGAAAAAATATAGAAAAATATAAAAAATATGAAAAAATATAAAAATTATGAAAAAAATATATTTTTATTTAAATATCCCTACACCCAAATCATAAGTTGACTACCCCGGGTACTGACGCAGTGGCAAAAACGGAACGTCTCCATAACAATGGAAAAATGTTCGTATTGATTTGTTAAATGAAAATGTTTCGTAAGGTAGCCTATAGTTTTTGGGTTGTTATTATATAATAGAAACGTTCGTTTCTTGTTTGCTTTTTTGCAATTAATGCAAAAGTTTTATTTGATTATCAATATCGTTATTATTTTGTCATTCAAACTTAGCAAAACGGTGACGTAGTTGCAGGCTCTACTGTTACCATAACTGGATTCGTGCAAATTGTAGCGGTATCTTCAGGCGCAGGCAC
Source organism: Daphnia galeata (assembly GCA_030770115.1). Taxonomy (NCBI): domain Eukaryota; kingdom Metazoa; phylum Arthropoda; class Branchiopoda; order Diplostraca; family Daphniidae; genus Daphnia; species Daphnia galeata. The sequence goes on from CM061114.1 coordinate 13,296,575, forward strand.
ATTGAAATGTTCATGGAAATCGATCCCCTTATTTCAACGGTGACATGCCGTTCTCAATCTTTTTTCGTTTAGATTTTATCAAATTTTTTTACTTAATAATCAACCCGGAATTTTAAAAATATTGCTGTAGTCGTATTACTGTTATCACTAAAGATAATGGCCATCGTTATTTTCTTATCACAACGGCACATTTCGTCGGATGAATTAATCGTCTTATAAAAACCCGCAAAAAATTGAAAATAACAAGAAGCGCCATAAATAGACCGACACACGCTTTTATGTTTCTGACACGAATCATGAACTTACTAAATTTCCGATTGCGTCATTTACGATAACGAAATGGCATTGCCATTGAAAAAATATGACGGCTTCATCATGAACATGCACGTCATTTATTGGTTAACTGAATTCCCTTATTTTAAAAGACGGCGACGTCAGCGCTTCATTTTTATATGACGCATCAAGAATATCCTGCTTCTATGTTTTTACTCGACACCAAAACATTGAAAAACTATTTCAACTGGACTCAAATGAGATACAGCTATAAGAAACTCGGACAGCATTTCCTTTCTATGCATTGATTTTCTCTTCGAAATACGCCAATGTGGCAAAACATCTTATCTTCATCATGGAAACCTCATCTGAGACGATGTCCCACGATTGAAATACATAGACTAAGAGCCAGAGTTCACAGAAAAGAAAATTCTTTTCCGGCACAGGATTAAGAAAATAAAAGTAATAGGCTATATATATAGCCTATATTACTTTTAGTTAGTTGATTAATGATTATAACCTCAACAATATTGTTGAGGTGAAACTGACTAATATTAAAATGTCATCCCAATGGCTACAGAGGCCATCATTAGTTGATGAGCTTTATTAGAAACACGTTATCCACTGGAAATAAAAACAATACATTTTGAAAGATTCATCAGATTTTGTTGTTTTCTCAACAAGAAAAATGTTACTGATTTCGACGATCGAAAAATTATTATTTTTTGTCGCTGCTACATGGAATTGCTGGTGAGCGATGACAACAATGGCACACAGGAATACTAGCGTGAGTTTCTTTTACTATATTTAAACAGAACAGAACATCAGTCGATCGAGACTTATATAAATATATTATAAGGAGGTATCAACACGTCACAGATAATGTTATAGAATTTATGCGCTTTTGCCATTTGCCATATAAATACAGCAGCTATTCTCACATTGAATTCTCTCATTTCAACCGTATACAGTAGTGAGCGTTTGAAGGGTGTGCGCATATACTAGGAGTCATTTTGTTGAATATTTTCCAAGAATTTAACATTCCACTCTCTGTTTCTTAGAAAAATAAGCTCACGAGCCTTTTTTAAGTTCATAAAACTTATTATTTCTATTAGATGTTGGTTATTGACTGTTGTATCGGAAATTGTGACCATATCCTAAATTTCATGTCTCCAATTAGCACATTTAATTGGAGACTTTTAATTGACGTTTAAATATGATGTCACTGGGTATTTTGTTTGAGAGATAATTGCCATAGCAAACAGTAAAATGGCTGTGAACTTCATCATCTAAAAAGAACTAAAACGATAACGTGCTTAATTGCGATCATCATCATCAGCTTCCATGATCCAATATTTGGGTAATTCGTTTTAATTAAAATGTTAAAAATTGTCCTTATTAGGCTGCCTATTATGTTACCTTTGGTTTTTATCAAATTCGATGACAGCAGTTTAAAAATGAATTTCCTCTGAAGTTGATCAACATACATAGAAAGAAACTGCATTAGCTATGCGTTGTTGTTTCCTTAACAAGAAAAAGAAATATTTCTTTTTCGCCGCTACTAGAATTGCTGGTGAGTGATGTCAAAAACAATCGCAAGGAGGATACTATAGCGTGAGCTTGATCTACTACTTAAGCAGAGTTATTGAACGTCAGTTGAGGTAAATAATTGAGCGACGAAAGCGCTACGAAGTATACATTCATTCAGAATGTTGCACACGCAATCCGGAGCCATTAGAATGTGTTGTATTGCGCGTACAACATTAACGGATATAAAATAAGTCCAAGAGCGAAAAATGGGTACAAACGTACACATACACGATAAGGGATAAACGGTACAAAATTGGTCTTACTGTTAAAGAATTGAAGGCTTCGTGTTATGAAAAACACGAAAAATCTGATGGACAATCGATATAAAAACGTCGATATTCTGACGTACAGAAAATAGACTCAGAGAAAAGGATTTCTCTTTTTAATATACGCGCGCAACGAGAACATGTTTTGACCAGAGGTAGGGGGTTGTTTCCGTTTCACATTTGTTCACCTGTATGAGATTCAATTTGACTGACCTAAGATTCAACTTTCGCCCAGAAACAGCGGATTTATCATTATCATTTTAAGATGCAAATTCATCATATAGTATACCTTATACGTAACCAGCGTCACCCTCACCTCTATGGTACTAATATTTGGAAAACCCAAATAGCGTAAGTTAGTTTCCCAAACTACATTTTAAAAAAAATGCTAGGCCTATATCGAAGTAACCGAGCAGAAACGAAAGTTTTTGTTTGATTTAAAAAAAACCGCCCACCAAAGGATTGACTACACGCCCATCATAAAATCACAGGGGTTGGGATGAGGTAATCCATGATGGCCGACTGTTGCACGCCCTTCCCTTTTCTTTTCATGAGTCCGTAATGGCGCAATGTAGTATATTTTCAGTTACACTTTCAAGTTTCATCCGTGTGTCTAGTTCTCGCTTGTTATTTAGAATATTGCATTTTTATTACTTCTTGCTGTGTACATATAAGAAAATAAATTTTAGACGTAAATTTTCCAGCCACAACATCCGCATTCCTTATGAATAATAAGCCAACATTTTCCAACACCAAGGTGTAAATTATAAATTTTCAATGACCATACTATAGAAAAAGCAAGACTATCAACTTTTAAATATTCTAAAGTCCTCAAGGAAATCCCGAACGTAGACAACTTCACGGGTGTGCAACAGTGAAATAAGACCGAACTTGATGAAATTATTGTCTTGCATCAACTGAGTCAAAGCGGGCTCACCTCCAGGTGTGTGATTCCACTCCACTGTCAACGTCTGTAAATGGGAATTTATTTTATTTTTTTTAAATATTATAAGATTCGCAACGTATTTAACTTTTCAACTGACTATATAACCCACCTGAACGTAAACCTTGTGCCAAGGGATAGTTTTTAATATTTTAAACTCTGAGCCCTCGACGTCGAGACTCAAATAATCGACGTGGGTCCTGCCAATGGCCAGCAGGATCGAATACATTGGGAAGCACTGGACTTTGTAAATATCCTCCGTCGTGTCCTTTGTAGTCGCAGCTTGTCGTTCAGTTCCCATTTCAAATGTTACCTGATGCCCATCAGCTTTTTCAAGGATCGAACTCAAAGTTCCGACAGTAGCGTTAAACATGACCTGCATAATTATAAGTGTGAATGATCTTTATAGCTAAATATAGATCTGTTATTGGTAGAATATGTTTAGGATTTCATACTTGCATTGGATAAGGTTTCGTGCTGAGACAGACGGGTGCAGTATAAGCTTTACGATTCCGTTTTAGAAGTCGACTGTACGCTTTTCTGTCGGCTTCAATCAGCAATCCACTCCAGCCGAGGGATCGTTCCATGTACAAAGTGTTGGACAAGAATTCACCGTCGTAACCACCGCATTCAATAAAAAATCCCTTAGGCTACAATCAGATATTACTATTAATTGGCCATATTACAATGTTATTATTATTTTAAATTCATTAGTCTTTCATACTTTATTTTGCAGAATTTTCAGGATGGCCTCGGATTGTCCGTCAGAAGGATCCATCACTTCCGGATGATCCATTCGATACGGAAGGTTATTTGGTGCTGGCAGCCGTAGGTAATTACTCCGGATGAGATTAATAACACACGGATGATCCTGCTGCAACTGATTTGCATTGGCGTATTCTGAAATCAAAGAAAGAATTCCTCGATAATTTCTGTCATGAAGGTAACAATCGTAATATTTACATTATTACCTATGGTGCAATCAGCCGAGGATAAGTACATGTCCTCTGGATTCTCGGACCATTTCCTACCATAGATTTCTTCCATTAAATTGTATTTAGTTGGTGGCGATTCGGTTGTAATTGCTGTTCTAATCTGCTGATTGACTGGCGTTGCAGTCGGTGAATGCGGACACACCAAATTCAAAAGAAACCACACAAACAGCAGGAGCGATGAGACGAATACAAAGATGCGCAAAATAGGAAATGTCTCTCGAATAATCCATCGCTTCATTGCCACTTTATTCTTTACAATTCAACCGGTATCGAAAAATGATTAAAAGTATTTTAAATTAAAATTTTAAGTGATTACCACAATATTAATGCGAGGATCACTCTTGTAGCATTCGTACAGGTCCCAAGTCTTGCGGTAACTGCGCTGTCTCCAACATTTCGGTGGAAGCGCTATATAGGTATATTATATTCCGCTTCTGTTGCACGTATGTCGCGGGACTCACACACGTTCCTCTAAGAGACAATCAGATGTCCTTGGTGTCTCTATTTAATGTATAGCGTTACGCATCATTTAACCCATGTAAAAAAATAATTTTCTATAAATAGCCTAGCCGATTGAAGAGGGTATGTAATAAATTCTAATATGAATGTAAAAGATATCCGGCGACGAGCATAAATAAAAATGCGATACTTTATTTTTAAAAGGAATAGCCTTCAGCGATCTTGCTACTTTTTATGAAAAGTTGTCGGACCGTACCGACCGTAATAGCTCAAATAATTGCCCAACCGGAAAGTACAGTCCCTTGCATAAAATCGTGTGAAGGCTTTTTGTTAAGGGTTAGCGCCAAAATCTATGAGGGAAAAAATATAATGAGGCGCTAGAGGTCTCTTCCAGTATTTCATTCCGCTTTCTGCGAAGCAAAAGGCGGATTAGCCTGATATCCTTGTATGTTTTAAGGAAAGGTATGAAAAGTGTTGAAATGCTGTGAAGTGTCAATATATAAAGAGAACACTGACTATCGATGAATCATAGATAGGCTACTTAAAACTTATACAATGCATCACCGGAATTAGTTTCAATATAATATTCCGTGAATGATCGCATGCATATTAGCCTATTTCTTTGAATAGGCAGATGATTAAATGTATAAAAGGTTTTTAATTGCTTCATTACGGTAAAATTACTAGAGAAAATAGTTATATTCATGATCAGTATAAAATACAAGCAAAAATTATATTGTTTATTAGTTACATCTTATTGCCAAGAAATCTACTATTACGAAAGTCAGCACGAATATAATACAATATAATAAATAATATTTAAAAATTTATAACGAGTCTGGGTTTGAACACAAGAACTTTGGCATACAAAGCGAACGCTATAACCATTATGTCTAGATTTGCTGGTTTGGATCAATTTAAGCCTTACTAATTATAAAACACGCAACAATAGCATCGGAGGGTTGATGACTTTTTTCAAGACATGTTAATTTGGTGTCAAGGGTTGTAATTTTTATTATTTGTTAATGTGTTACGCGAACAAATATAAATATATAATTTATCATTAGTCAATTATTGCAACATCATTGTGTGGTGCTATGGTTATAGAGCTAGATTCTCACGCAAACGGCACCAAAGACTTATAGTTTCAATTCTTGACCGGGTAGGATTTTACATCAATCGTATTATTTTATTTATTAAATTTTTTGTGGAAATGATATCCTATAAAAAGAGAATAATAAATGTCCATAAAAAAATTGACATATTTCATTATATTTCCTAGAATCAATATAAAATAGGCAAATGGAGGTGTATAATCCGGGCTCTTTTGAGTAGAACAGGCCAGCAGGGGTAGAGTAGGAAACAGCGTAAAAATACGCTTCAGGTGTTCAGATTTAGGGTTAGTTGGCAAAAAAGGGTTGTTTTGGTTTTGCCGACGGCAATGAAGGAAAGGGAATACAAAACGAATATCTCTTCCAGAGTGGGAAGAGTTCGCCCAGATTATAAACAAAAACGTCTAGACACCCATTTTCACGAAAATGTTGAGGAAAATGACAATGAGGGTCACCACATAACCGCAAGCGACCTCTGAATCACATCCGTGAGGGGAGAAGTGACCGAGTCTAGAAAGCATGATATAAAATTCAAATTGGTCACTAGTGACTAGTCTTAAACAAATGTATTCATAAGTATAGAATAAATAATTTTTTATGAGTGGAGATTGGAACGCATCCAGCGATTGCAATCTAAATTACAATCCGCGTCTATATAGTAACAATTACACCATTCGGGTTTTGTCATATAATTTATTACTATGTTGATACTTGTATACCTATTTACTCTTTTCAGCAGCAGATTAAGTAGAATAAATTGACGAATACTGATATTATTTAAATAATTTTACTAATGATGATCAACCCAAGAGCTAATAATAGTAGGCCTATACCGTTTTTAATATGGGAAATCGGTTTTAGACAATAGGGTCACTTTATTGGGAAAGATTCCCATAGCCTTAACCCATAATTCCGTAATTCCATAATCCTCAGAATAAACGGTATATCATTATATCAATTGTCAATAAACCGCCTTTTTGCTTCGCAGAAAGTGGAATCAAATTTGACATACTATGAGAGACCTCTAGCGTCTCAAACAAATTTTTATCCCTAATAAAAAGCCTTCACACGATTTTATGCAAGGGACTGTACAAATAGATTTCAGGGGATCACACTGAAATGTATAAACAAAAGAGAGGATGACACCACTTGACTGCATATACTATAAGAGCGGAACTAGTAGAATTCGTTGCAAATGTCATTGAAAAGGAGTTGAGTGGCTTGGGATAGGGCTGAATAACCAGGATGCGTGAAATCGAGGCAGTTAATATACGAATGATCTGGATCTGAGAATAAATGCGATTCACGTTGCCTACGAACGTAGAGAAAACATCCGCGAATGTATTCCTCGACTAATATATTACTCGAGTCCCATATCATCCACATTCCGGAATAATTTCTAAAAAAAAAACATAAAATATTTCATTTGTAAGTTGAACCTTTTGATTTATTTGTGTATGCGACAAATGACTCACTGCTGTAGTTCAGAAGTAACGGCTTCGTTGTAGCGATGGATCTTCTCCGAAAAAATGTCCGTGTTCATAGCGCCAGAGTATCCAGACTTTTCAATGACCGGGTATTGATTAAGCCAAATGACTCGGCTGACATTCGCCAATTGACCGAGGAACGGAGCGAGTTCCTTTAATTTCTCCTTGTAAAGTTTGAAATCGGCGCCTTCGGAATGCAACATGTGCCACACGGCAATACCTTTTGATTGATCAACCGGGATGACACATTGCGGGATCACTTAAAATAGTAACGGCTATATAAAAAGCTCAAATTTTAGCAATAAAAATCAAGTTGGGTCGATTAATTTCCCTGGCAGTTGCCCACTGACGTATCGTTTCTATGACCGTGTCATTAAGGATCGGCCGCCATTGGAAGGATAACCGCAATCTGATTATGTCACTAGTAACCTCCATATTACCATGATAACCCGATGGAAGTGGATTTGGTTGCGATTCCCAATCGTAGTCTGGAATCAACTAACCCATAAAACAAAAACGATTTATTAAGGAACATACCCACCACTTTAATCTTAATTTAGAACGTATAATGAATACACCTTGAGGAAATTGAAAAACTGTTGTCGAATTCTTGAATCGCCAATAAATGCAAAATGCAATTTGCTATCGGGTCCGTTGATGTGATTCAAAATATGAGGAGAATTCCAATCGGAGTAGTGTCGCTCGTAAAGCGCATAAAAACAACCGACTGCTCGTTCGAAAGTGTAATGCAACAATTGGCACGATCCTCCAGCTTCTTTTACGTAACGGATTTGTCGTTTGTCAAGTAAATTCCCTGAGCACAGCGGAGATTCGTTTGCAGGTGCAAGGTGCAAGGACGAGTCATCAGACGACGAGCAATCAGCTCCAATGTTCCTAACGTGATTGCGCGATAAAATGACCACAGTAATCACGACCAATATCAATAAGAAGACACTAAACTTGAATGCATTCCACTTGAGGATTGCGTTGAATCGCTTGCAGGTAAAATAACACAAGTTGCTCATACTGAAAGAGCGAAATCACGCGGAATTCTTCTGTGTCTCTTTTCTTGCACTGATTTAGGAATGTCACAGACCATGTTACAAGTCCACAGTTCAGCGTCCACTGTCTCCAAAATTCTGCCTGTTAAATTATTCCGCTGCTGTTGCGCAAATGTCGTTCCTGCCTTCCTCTGTTAAAATAATGGCCTTCGGTGTTCCTATTTTATGGAGGGTTACATTCACTTCCCTGTTTCTCCTTTATGAGCGCTATATAAATGTCATGATGCTGATTGTCCTAGGGCATCCATCGACTTTCCCTTTTTAAAATGCACATCTTTAACAACCGTCGTCTGTAGCTCCAGAGCTCTACCTTCGAGACTGTCAAAAGGCAAAGACTATATATATAGTTTTATATTTTGATTTTATTACTATAGCTCTTGTATAGGATGTCGTTTCGTTTGCACTGTAACTTTCGTTCCTATTATATGTTACTTTAGTTATAGTTAGTCCGCGTATAAATGGAATAAAACCTTATCGAGAAAATCTTAACAAAATGAGAATCAAATCACTTTATGTTACTGCAACTGCGGTTGTACTATGTCAAACGTGAATATATTCGTTGCAAATATCATTGAAAAGGAGTTGAGTGGCTTGCGATAGAGCTGAATATCCAGGATGCGTGTAATCGTGGCAGTCAGTATACGAATGATCTGGAAGCGTGAATAAATACGCTTCATACTGCACACGCTCAGAGACTAGGAGACATCCGCGAATGTATTCCTCGACCAGTAAATTACTTGAATCCCATATTATCCGCATTTCCGGATAATTCCTTTAAATAAAATATTCGATTTTAGATTTAATATTATGGCATGTCTGTACGGTAATAAATGACTTACTGCAGTTCAGACCAAACGGCTTCGTTGTAGTGATGGATTTTCCCCGAATGAATTTCCGTGTTCATAGCGTCAATGTTGCCATACTTTTCAATGACTGGGAATTGATTAAGCCAAATAACTCGGCTTACATTTGCTAATATGCCGAGAAATGGAGCGAGTTTCTTAAATTTCTCCTTGTAAAGTTTGAAATTGGCTCCTTCGGAGTGCAACATGTGCCACACGGCAATACCTTTGAATAAACAACGGAGCAAATTATTTAGAAACTAAAATTCACAATCAAAATCATTCTTTTTAAAAAATTGAGACCTATAACAATGAAGTGAGGTCGATCAGATTGATCGTCAGCTTCCCACTGACGTATCGTGTCTATCACTGCGTCATTAAGAATCGGCCGCCATTGGAAGGATAACCGCAATCGGAGGATGTCGCTTGTAACTTTCATATCACCGTGATGACCCGATGGAAGTGGATTCGGTTCTGATTTTCGATCGTAGTTTGGAATCATCTAATAGTAAACAAAAACGATTTAAAATATATATAATGCGCAATGAATTTTTCACCGGATATCTCTTATACCTTGAGTAAATTAAAAAATTGTTGTCGAATTCTTGAATCGCCTATGAATGCGAAATGCAAATTCTTATTGGAACTGTTGATGGGATTCAAATTAAGAGAAGAATAAAGCGCATCAAAACAGCTGACTGCTTGTTTAGAAGTGTAGTCCAACAGCTGGCACAAACCCGTTCCGGAAATCAGTCGACTGTTATCGTAAGACCCTCGGGCTTCTTTTACATAGCGGTATTCTGTTTTGTTGAGTAAATTTCCACCCAAACACAACGGAGACTCTTTTCCCGACGATTCTACACTTGAATTAAATTTAATACAATCAGTACAAATGTCACATTGGAAATTAAATTGATTGAGTCTCTTCTTACGTTGAGAATGCAAACAAAAAGATGAATCACAGTCAACTGTCTGGCCAACGTGATTGCGATTGAAAATGGTCGCGATAATCACGCCCAATATCGATAAGAATACACCAAACAATAAGACGTTCCAGTTGGGTGTGACACTGAATCGCTTCCGGCTGAAATAGCGCAATTTATCCATAAGCCTGAAAATTAGCGTTGGACAACTAAGAAACACTAAGATATACTTGCGATACTATACTTAAACGATAAACATTTTCTGTTTAATTTAAGTAAACTGACACCATAATAAGAGGAATCACTTTTCTAGTACACTAGAAGCGTAAAGTTTCTGCGGCCACTGTCGTGTGTCTTTGCGAGATTCGATGAAAAGTGTTCTGATATGTTCCCCTTCTGTTGCGCAAATGTTGCGAGTTCCGGCGAGTTCATTCACGTTTCTCTCTTAGGACCCATTCCTCTAAGACAATTATAGATGGCCTTGATGGTGTCTCTTTGTTTTCTTACTAGGGTTTACTTTCCCTTCCGCTGAGTCAAACAGCCGTTTATGATGGCATCATGTAACCATCTGTTGCTCTACGTTCGACTTTAAAAAGGCACCGAATATAGTTTAGTTTATTAGCTCTTGTAGGATGTCTTATTATGAAATGAGTACGTGTGTACGATGAAATTCTTTTCAAATGTGTCCCGGATTGCGCAACGGTTATAACCCACTACGTCGTACGGCCAAGTTCTCAGGTTCAATTCCCTGTGTCTCCATTGTATACTGTGTGTTACCTGTATTTCATCTGATGTGTGTTCTGCTCTTGCATGTCTCAATATACAATTAAACATTGCATCTCTACAAGTCTCAATTTACTCCTAAAATCACCTCCCGATCTCTTAGTTGTCCTGTTGCTATAAAGGACTTCTATCATAAAGATCGTATACCCTGACTTATATCCCGGTGTCAAAGATTGGGTCTTGTTGGCTAGTTGTTCTCACGTTCGGAAATCGTTGACTTCTTAGAGTCGTACCTAACCCACTACGCTGTCAATGAAGTACGAACGTGAGTTCCAGGTCAGACACCACTCCCCTATCCTTCCCTTTTTGCATTTTTATTACTTATAAGAATGTAGAAAATGACTCCGAGTTAAGGAACGGTCCTATATCGTTCAACATGGAGTTGATACCAGGTTTTGATTTTTTAAAAATATATTTCCTCGTCGCTGTGACATGTTCTTGTAAAACCAGCTCTGACGGTTAACCGATCACAAACTACGGACATCAGCGCCTCTGACGGGGGTAGTATAGGCCAGCGCCAGCCGCTAGAAAGCCGTCAAATGGGGTGGGTGGGTGTATTAACTCCAGTCGCGGTGCAATAGAATTCTCGCTAGCAAACGCCTCATTAAAGAAATTTGCGTCTCCATACAGATTATTGTGTGTATCAACGCATAAACTATGCGTCATTTTACCGACAAGCAATTGCAAGCATCGAAAGCTGAACAAATAGATGAGCCAATTTTAAATTTTTAAAAAGGAAATTTGCATTAGTCATCAGAACTGAAAAGCAAAAAGGGAAATACAGTGGCTCCGTTGCTTGGCAACAGAAGCGTATTTTTGCGTTATTATTTATTACCTTGGATATCCCTGAGGATCGCTTCTTAGAACTACCCTATAACGTCCCTATAGGCCCAGACGACGGATCGTCGATTTCCTTTTCTGATAGTACGTACTGGTACGTACATGACAAAGACTCGATCAGTCGTCGTATTCTCATTCAGAGGAAGTTGCTTAGTTAGTTCCATCCACAGAGCATTCAGAGTTGAAGCCCAAATTATTATTTGATTACGTGAATTTGTTGGGTGTCATCAAGTTGAAATGAATCATCAAATCAGCCACAGTAAAGTTCCCTCATCAACGCAATCTGAAAAACCCAAGACGAAGCCGCTGATATCATTGGCCTCGACATCTTATTGGTGCCAATCGAAGGGTGTAGTTAACGAAGTCGATTTCGAATGGACGATTGAACGATTAGCGTTTCTCGATGATGTTAAAAAATGGGAACCTTTGATATCGAGCGAGTTTTCTGAGAGCCGATTCAGACTGCAACTCAGCGTGGTGCAATACAACGCCTATACTTATGTGCACATCGACTTGCTTCGTTCAACTGGATTCGAATATTCATCCCGAGTTGAAATTGCTATTTTTAATGATAAATGCAAACTAATTACCCAAAAAACGAGTTGTTTTTCGCCAAATACTCCGTTTCCTCTCGAGGTGTTATCCATACGTCAAATGGAATTGTTGAAGTCTGGAAATTTCGTGAACGGGAAAATGACCATTTACTGTAAAATCGAGAGCCTGAGGAGAAATCAACAATCGGGAAGGACAACAGCTGCAGAGAAAGAGATAAGAAAGACATTGATCGGAAACAATGATCAGACTCTAATTCTCGATCAACTTGGACTTTTATTTTCAACAATGGATTTGAGTGACGTCACTTTTATCATAGACGATCGCCAATTTTCAGCTCACAAAATTGTTTTGGCCATGAGAAGTCCCGTGTTTAAAGCAATGTTTCACCATCCGACGAAAGAGGTTCTATCCAGCAAGGTGGAAGTAAAAGATATCGATCCCGATGTCTTTCAAGAAGTCCTTCGCTTCATTTACACCGGCAAGACGCAGTCCATGGACAAACTGGCGTTGGGAATTTTGGCCGCTGCCGATAAATATTTGCTGGAGGAATTGAAAATTCAGTGTGAAACTCATCTGATTCGGCAAATGTCTGCTGAGAATTGCCTGGAGTTGTTGTCCCTCACCACCCACCATCCAGCGGAGCATCTCAAGAAATATGCGCTACAATATTTTCGTCGATTTCCGGGTAAATCCATTTTTGAAAAAGATTATTATGAACTTGCTTATGTTAACTAATGAATCATTTATCTTAGATGATGTCATGAAAACGGAAAACTGGAAAAAAATGAAAGAAGACAATTTAGCTGAGCTGTTCGAATTGCAGCAAATGGTGTTGAGCACCGCTGAGACCGTCTAGCAAAATCAAGCTCGTCCTTTTTCTCTTGCGGATGTGAATTTATGTTCCTTCATTTCATTGAAGAATGGTGGTCCTCTCAGCTTCTTATTTCTGCTCAAATCAAGAAACGTAAATTTTTGTATCTTTTGACGACATTGTGTGTGATTTGAGATGAGGCGCGATAAATACAAACAGTTCGTAATGGCTTCTTAATTCTTATAGCTTTTATAAACAAAACGATGTGTATCTTGAGCTTGATATTTTGAATAATTATTGGTTTATTACTAGTTTACTACTGTGCATTGAGAAAGTTGCACGGAGACTGTGGATGGTATATGGCAGTTATAAAAGTTCTGCGGCCTTTTGCCCTCAAGATTCGTTGCAAAGTGTTTGATATCATTCCGGCTTCTGTTGCACAAATGGCTGATTGCGAATTTATTCGCGTTTCCTGCTATACCCGCTAATAAGGCCCATGACCTTTCTAAAAAACGAAGATGGTGGCATTTATGTCAACAAACTTTCAGTTGCCACTGCGGACTGCATATCTTCAGCTGACGAGTTTGATTTGATTCATTCCAACGACTAAAGGTCATTAGCTGGTGAGCTTTTGGAGGCACATTTTCTATCAGAAATTAAAAATATTTTGAAAAGATATTGTTTTCTCAACTCGTTACTTTCGACAGTGAAAAATGAGCTAACACATAAACAAACTTTCAGATAGCGCTGTGGCCCGGGCCATTTTTTTGTAAACAACATGTATATTTTTTCGATATCAATTTTTTGACGGTCACGGCATATTGCTCGGCATTGCCCGTACTTCAAGTTATAATTCTTCCGAATTCTTCGAATTCAGTTAGTCAGTAAGTCATGTTGCATCACTTTGTTTGTGCCATTCAAGAAAACCTATTAATATTATGTAATATCCCTTTTTCTGTTTACTAGATATATAGTTCTATTAATTGCTGACGTGCTCAGCAGTTATTCTCTGAAGCAAAAAGCTAAAAAAATTGGAATTTAATATTTTTAAAATGACCTTCCTATCAACAACGACTCAATTTCGTTCCAGGAAAACTGAAAAGCGCAAAGAGAAATTCCGTGAAGCTGCACGCCGTCGACGGAGTCAAGAAGCAGATATCTTGACCGATATGGCCTATTTACTCCCGCTGCCCATAAGCGTCAGCTCTCAGTTATATAAAACATCCATCCTAAGGTTGACTCTAGCTTTTCTCAAAACACAGTCTCTCCTTAACAGCAGTGAGTTTCTTCGTCTGTTTCATGTGTGTCTCAATTTAAAATGATTATTAAATAGAAGTCAGATGCTATTCTGCATATGTTTCTTTTTGTTTTGTTTTTTCACAGGTGTCCAGGAACTGTTCAGTATGTTGTATGAAGAAAATTGTTCGATGGCTGATTCTTGCTGGATCAAAGCATTGGGAGGCATGTTATTGGCGTTATCGTCCAAAGGGGACATTATTTACCTGACTGAGAACGTAATTCAGCAACTGGGTATTCAACAGGTAAAAAAACTGTTTAACTTTTTCCTTTGATGTATAAAAGACAAAAACTCATTTCCTTTCAACTTGACAACTTGGCGATAGTTGGATGTGATTGGGAGAAGTGTTTTCGACTATTGCCATCCGTGCGATCACAACGAACTTCGTGAAATCTTGTCCCTCCGTCGCGATGGTGAATTAGGACGCTCCTGTTTCCTCCGTTTCAAATCGACATTCGGTCATGGGCGAACTAATAACAACCAAAAAACAGACAATTACAAAGTAAACCGGCCTCTTCTATAGTCATAACACATTTAATTTACTTTCCATTTCCGTGTCTTGCCAGGTCATGAATTGTTCGGGACGTATCGTGATGGCGACGGCATCCAACGTACGACTCAGCTGTTCACTAGAAGACTATTTCAATGAAACGGTCGAGCTCGAAAGTGATTCAAAAGTGGAAAAGGTTGTCAAGTCTTCCACAACCCACTTTTTAGTGTTGGTCTGCGATCCTATCCCGCACCCATCCAACGTTGAATTGGCTTTGGATAGCCACACATTTCTCACCAATCACACTCTGGACATGAAGTTCACTTACGTCGACGAAAAGTATGTATTCAGATAAAATTTTGTTACGGAGAATGTGCATAACTCTTCTTGTTATTTAGTCAAAGGATGTGCCAATTTTTCGGATACACCATGGAAGACTTAAAAGATCGTTCCGCGTACCAATTTCATCATGCGCAGGACAACGAATCCATTCTGAAGAGCTACAAAACAAGTGAGTGGGAATATAACGAGTACCTTATCAGATTATTATTCGTGAAATTTCATTCTTTTTTATTTCGTGTCTTATATATATTTGAGCGTCTAGTGATCACCAAAGGACAGATCCAGACTCCGCCCTACCGATTCTTGGCAAAACAAGGCGGATATGCTTGGGTGCAGACTCAAGCAACCGTGGTGTCTGTCTCTAATCAATATTTCCGATCGCAAGCAGTTGTGTGCATTCATACTCGTCTGAGGTGTGTAAGCATAGATCTCATTAAGTTTTACAACAGCATCAGTTTTGATTTTTGACATAATTGCTGATACTTCTGTTCGACAGTGACATTGAGGAGGGAGATCAAATTTTTTCCATCAGTCAGTGTTAACACCCATTAGATATGACCCTTATGGTACTACAACGTCACGAAAAATGGCTTAAAGCTCGCAACTGTGGACATAGCTGATTTTGTGCAAGACGACTGAAATGAACGAAAAGGTCCTCTTTGACAAATCTTTACAAAATTCAAGGACGCAATTTTGTATCTGTGTTTTCTTTCTATGTTTTGATACAACATAACATGTTGTTATATATCAGCAGTTGATTACTTGTTAAGGTTATTTGTGTAATGTTCGTAAGCCAAGATTTTGTTTTTGGTACATATGACCTGGCCTATTGATGAATATGAAAACGATGACTCGAGAAATCAAAGGGAAAATATAACATCTTTCATATAATATGTCTCGGTTCAAAGTTTGGAAAACTCGTCGATTAGTTGCAAATAATTTATGCTTCTTATCAACAATCACGGCTCCTTCAATGCGAATAAAATCCTTTTTATTTTCGGTTGAAAACTGATCTAAAGGCGTCAAATTTCAACTCGCTTTAATCACACCAACAATCCTGATATTTGTTGTATATAACCGGATTGCATAAGGCTCTGAACTGAGACAAATAGGATGAGCCCAGGTTTGTCGATTGCGCGTCAAAAAGTTTCTTAAACACTTATGATTTGGCTACGATCAAAATTCCGCTTCAATTGAATTTGCTTTCCGAGTCGAGTGTGTTGGACAAAAACTTTCCGTCGTGAGCGCTGCAGTCCACAAAGAATCCTTCCTTCTAATATAAAATATCCAATTCAATTCTTTCCTTTTTATAAAAATAATATTATTATTATATTATTAATATGACTCTAGTGTGTCATTTGAATCCAATTTCAGAGGCACATCTGTTGGCTCAGGTTTATTCCAATAAGGCTACCCAATTCGATGACGCAAGGATGGTCTTGCGGCAGTTTCATTGCGTTCATATAATCTGTTTAAATATTATATGCGCCTTTTAAATGAATCAGCAGAACTATAATAAATTTTAACCAGCACCTATAGTGCATTCCTTGTTGTAGTAATAGGTTGCTGGAGAGATTTTTCAGTTTTCCCAATCCGGTTTCATCCATCAGATTGTACCTCGTTGCGGTAGATGTCAGTTGTTGTCTTTGGATGGATACACGACCAATTTAGCTTTGTCACTCCTCGCTAGTAAAATTCATTTCCAAACAGGTTGGATTGTTGTTGAGTATAATTTTTCCTTACGATGAATTAGCACTAGAGTTATCCGGCTCTCTACGCACAATTTTTTGGGTGGAGGTGGTTTCTTCGCCCGTCTCCTTAAATGTTTCTTTTTTAAAAAACCCGGCCGCCCGCCAAAAGTATTTACAACGGCACTACGCCCCTCCTAAGGATGGGATTAGGTAACCCATGATGGCCGACTGTTGCACGCCCTCCCCCCTTTGCGCATTTTATAAATAAAACAAAGGTTGTTTCATACACACAAAAATGTAACAGGTCTAGAACTCTAGATGTTGATTTTGTGTTTGAAAGACAGAAATAGGAGTTTCCGCTTGACCTAATTCACCTTCTCTTATTGAGCTGCCGATTGGTATGATGATTCTGAGTGAGTGGGTGAGACTTTGGGATTCATTTACACCAAAATAGCAATCGATTATGTTCAAAATCCAAATATGGGTAGAAAAAATCAGCTAAAATTGGAATGCCATGCCAATAATATTATTCGAATTTCAAATAGGATACAGTGTGCGGACATTGCAAAGGTCGTTGAACAATAGCTGAGTGGATTGAGAAAGAGCCGAGTAACCTGCGTGCGTGTAATCCAAGCAATTAACATACGAATCAGCGGGATCGACAAAAATATGCGGTCCCAACTGGGCACGTTGGGATAAGGCACATCCTCGAACGTATTCTTCCGCTAGCGGATTACTCGAATCCCATATCCGGACGTTTTTTTTATCTCTACAATTTGGAGACCAATGGAAAAATCTGTAATAATATTTAATACAGAAACAATATTATTTTAACGGAAATACCCAAGTATTCGGCGAACGGCTTGATTTTAGTGATGAATTTTCTCTGAAAATATGTCCGTGTTATGGTCATTTATTTTCCCATAGAATTCAATAGTAGGAAATTGATTGAGCCAAATGACTTGGCTGACATTCGCCAACTGGCCGAGGAATGGAGCCAATCTCTTGAGTTTCTTCTGGTAAATATGATGGTCGGCGCCTTCGGATTGTAACATGTGCCACAGGGCTATACCTGTCATGAATAAATATTTCTTGAGTAAATATTAAACGGTAATATGAATGAATATTGGTGCAATAAAATTTACCTATAACAGTCAAGTGAGGTCGATCAGTTTGACTATCAGTTGCCCAATGACGTATCCTATCTATAACTATGTTGTCTATTACAGGTCGCCATTGAAATGACAGATGCAGCTTAAGAATATCACTAGTAACTTCAATGTCGCCATGAAATTTAGATGGAATCGGACTCGGTTGCGATACCCGATCATAGTCTGGAATCAACTAAAAATAATGCATTAATTTCAAAATACTGTATAATTAAGAAACATTTATTCGCTGTAAACTCAATATCGCGCAAGAAATGGTTCAATGGCTACATACCTTAAGGAAATTGAAAAATTGTTGTCGAATTCTTGAATCGCCAATAAATGCAAATTGCAATTTTCTATTGGGTCCGTTAATGTGATTCAGAATATGCGGAGAATTCCATGTGGAGTTCTGTCGCACGTAAAGCGCATCAATACAGCCGACTGCTCGTTCGAAATTGTAATCCAACAGATGACACAATCCCATTGAGGAAATCATTTGACTGTTATCGTAAGACCCTCCAGCTTCTTTTGCATAGTGGTATCCTCGTTTGTCAAGTAAATTCCCTGAACACAGCATCGGAGACTCTTTGCCTGATTTCTCAACATAATTACGAGTACAAATGGTCAAAATAATCACGCTAAATATCAACGAGAACTATATATTAGTAACATCTAAATATTATTTCCCATCAATGTGATGTGACGTTCGTTCTTGTCGAGTTCTGTTACTATACTACTGTCTGTACAGCATTCGATGTAAGTTGAAGGTTGTTTATACCTTCGCTTTGGCGTTTTTACTGCACGTACCTACGTCGGCTCCCTCACGTTCCTGCTAGGGTCCACTGCCCTTTGAGACAGTGATTGTCTTAATTGTGTCCCTTTTTATGGAGGTTAGCATTCACCTCCCCATCTCCTTTCAGAAAATATATCCTACAGCCATTTATGAGAGTAATAAATTTCAAGATGAACGTACAATTTTAAAGCATCCGAAAGATATCCAGCGGCAAGCAAAATAAATGTGGTAAAATTGATTGGAGGACATCGACTCAACGCCGCAGACTTCGGGATGTGACAGGGACGCGTTTTGCGTAATATCGATAATAAATCGCGACAAAAAACCTTTACATGTCCTGCTGAATGTTGAAAAAAAGCATCTGATTCCGATTTCGGAATTTTCGGTATGGACAAATACTTTCCTAATATATATATTATATTATTTACTTTCCAATATAATATATATATTGTTATAGCAAGAACTTTTTAAATAGATTACGATTATAAGAGCGTCTGAATTTCACCGGTCGACTGTTTCAAGGGAAACGAATGCTTTATAGCTATAGCTCGCACAGTGGCGGTTTGCTACTTAAAAACTAAGTAGTTCAGTGGCCCACGCCACTGGTTTGTGCAAATCCACTTAAAAACGTGTCAAACACTGATTTTTTTAAGTGTATGCCTACTAGAATACTATTTTTCAAAAACAAGTGGGAAGAATGCCACGCTAAGTATCAAAAACCTTGCGATTAGGCTGTTAGGAGTTTTGCCCTAAAAATAATTTTTAACCTTAAATTGGTAATAATTTGAAATAATACTATAAAATCAATAAATGAAATAAGTATCCATCGCCTGGATTGGTTTGAAAATCGATTTTATTGCAAACCCAAACTTTAGTTTCTATATATCCTAGCAGAAAATCATCAACTGCATGTTTCGTCGAAATTTCACCAAGTCCTAAGTTTCTTATTAGGCCCTACAGTATATGTAATTTTATATAATATAACATACAAGATATGAACTCATAGCTCAGTCGGTAGAGCAACGCATTGTGAATCCTTTTCTAATAATATGACAGTAGGTTCGAATCTGTGTCAGGACTGTTTTCTTTTCGATGTCTTGGACTTTTCTTAAGTACTTTGCGACTAAAAAAAGTGGCGATTAAGTATAAGTCGTATAAGTCTACTTAAATTAAGTACCAAATAGGTAATAAAGTATAAATGCACAAACAAGTATTTTTTTTTCAGTAGAAAAACGCCACTGTGCGTACCGTCGTCGTGTTTAAATCACCGCGACCAAGCAACGAAATCATGCAGAGAATTATTTCTAAAGTCCCCTAGCAACGAAATTGAATCATTTTAAGGTATTCAAGCAAAATATTCACTATGAAATGTCTCTTAAGGGAATCTAGCAACGAAATCACCGCGACCAAGCAACAAAATCACGCAGAAAATAATTTCTAAAGTCCCCTAGCAACGAAATCACATGAAATTTATTCATTTTAAGGTATTCATCGAAGTTTGGAAACTTTTATCTCAATAACTAACGATGGAATACTTACAAAAAATACCTAGGGTAAAAGAGCCCATATGGAAGCTATGGTGAAAGTTTCATCGAAATTCGTTCGTTAGTTATGGAGATAAAAATTGGCAAACTTTTTTATTTTAATCGCTAGAAAATGTCTCTTAAGGGCATCTAGCAACGAAATCACCGCGACCAAGCAACAAAATCATGCAGAGAATTATTTCAAAGTCCCCTTGCAACGAAATCACATGAAATTTATTCATTTTAAGGTATTCATCGAAGTTTGGAAACTTTTATCTCAATAACTAACGATGGAATATGTACAAAAAAAAATACCTAGGGAAAAAGAGCCCATATGAAAGCTATGGTGAAAGTTTCATCGAAATTCGTTCGTTAGTTATGGAGATAAAAATGGCCAAACTTTTTGATTTTAATCGCTAGAAAATGTCTCTTAAGGGCATCTAGCAACGAAATCACCGCGACCAAGCAACGAAATCATGCAAAAAATTATTCCTAAAGTCCCCTAGCAACGAAATTGATTCATTTTAAGGTATTCAAGCAAAGAAATCACTATAAAATGTCTCTTAAGGGCATCTAGCAACGAAATCACCGCGACCAAGCAACACGCAGAGAATTATTTCTAAAGTCCCCTAGCAACGAAATTGATTCATTTTAAGGAATTAAAGCAAAAGAATCACTATTAAATGTCTCTTAAGGGCATCTAGCAAAGAAATCACCGCGACCAAGCAACGAAATCATGCAGAGAATTATTTCTAAAGTCCCCTAGCAACGAAACCACATGAAATTTATTCATTTTAAGGTATTCATCGAAGTTTGGAAACTTTTATCTCAATAACTAAAAACTCGACTTTGCGGCTTAACCACGAGCTTTTGAGGAAAAAGCACAATGAAATTCTTCTTGAAATAGCTTCAGGGGTTCGTCAGCATAAACCCAAGCTAAAACATCCAACAAGCAAAATATTTTTCCAGAGTTACATCACCCCGAAGATCATCAACTCGTAGAATTTGTCAAAAATTTTTTTGTTTCCATTAACTCGACTTTGCGGCTTTACCACGAGCTTTTGAGGAACAAGCACAATAAAATTCTTCTTGAAATAGCTTCAGGGGTTCGTCAGCATACACCCATGTTAAAAAATCAAACAAGCAAAATAGATTTCCAGAGTTACATCACCCCGAAGATCATCAACTCGTAGAATTTGTCAAAAAATTTTTTGTTTCCATTAACTCGAATTTGCGGATTTACCACGAGCTTTTGAGGAACAAGCACAATGAAATTCTTCTTGAAATAGCTTCAGGGGTTTGTCAGCATACACCCAAGCTAAAAAAACCAACAAGCAAAATAGATTTCCAGAGTTACATCAGCCCGAAGATCATCTACTCTTAGAATTTGTCAAAAATTTTTTTGTTTCCATTAACTCGACTTTGCGGCTTTACCACGAGCTTTTGAGGAACAAGCACCATGAAATTCTTCTTGAAATAGCTTCAGTGGTTCGTCAGCATACACCCAAGCTATAAAAATCCAACAAGCAAAATAGATTTCCAGAGTTACATCACCCTGAAGATCATCTACTCTTCGAATTTGTCAAAAAGTTTTTTGTTTCCATTAACTCGACTTTGCGGCTTTACCACGAGCTTTTGAGGAACAAGCACAATAAAATTCTTCTTGAAATAGCTTCAGGGGTTCGTCAGCATACACCCAAGCTAAAAAATCCAACAAGCAAAATAGATTTCCAGAGTTACATCAACCCGAAGATCATCTACTCTTAGAATTTGTAAAAAAGTTTTTTGTTTACATTAACTCGACTTTGCGGCTTTACCACGAGCTTTTGAGGAACAAGCACAATGAAATTCTTCTTGAAATAGCTTCAGGGGTTTAACAGCATACACCCAAGCTAAAAAAACCAACAAGCAAAATAGATTTCCAGAGTTACATCACCCTGAAGATCATCTACTCTTCGAATTTGTCAAAAAGTTTTTTGTTTCCATTAACTCGTCTTTGCGGCTTTACCACGAGCTTTTGAGGAACAAGCACAATAAAATTCTTCTTGAAATAGCTTCAGGGGTGCGTTAGCATACACCCAAGCTAAAAAATCCAACAAGCAAAATAGATTTCCAGAGTTACATCAACCCGAAGATCATCTCATCTTAGAATTTGTCGAAAAATTTTTTGTTTACATTAACTCGACTTTGCGGCTTTACCACGAGCTTTTGAGGAACAAGCACAATGAAATTCTTCTTGAAATAGCTTCAGGGGTTTGTCAGCATACACCCAAGCTAAAAAAACCAACAAGCAAAATAGATTTCCAGAGTTACATCAGCCCGAAGATCATCTACTCTTAGAATTTGTCAAAAATTTTTTTGTTTCCATTAACTCGACTTTGCGGCTTTACCACGAGCTTTTGAGGAACAAGCACCATGAAATTCTTCTTGAAATAGCTTCAGTGGTTCGTCAGCATACACCCAAGCTATAAAAATCCAACAAGCAAAATAGATTTCCAGAGTTACATCACCCTGAAGATCATCTACTCTTCGAATTTGTCAAAAAGTTTTTTGTTTCCATTAACTCGACTTTGCGGCTTTACCACGAGCTTTTGAGGAACAAGCACAATGAAATTCTTCTTGAAATAGCTTCAGGGGTTTGTCAGCATACACCTAAGCTAAAAAAACCAACAAGCAAAATAGATTTCCAGAGTTACATCACCCCGAAGATCATCTACTCTTAGAATTTGTCAAAAAGTTTTTTGTTTACATTAACTCGACTTTGCGGCTTTACCACGAGCTTTCGAGGAACAAGCACAATGAAATTCTTCTTGAAATTGCTTCAGGGGTTCGTCAGCATACACCCAAGCTAAGAAATCCAACAAGCAAAATAGATTTCCAGAGTTACATCACCCCGAAGATCATCTACTCTTCGAATTTGTCAAAAAAATTTTTTTGTTTACATTAACTCGACTTTGCGGCCTTACCACGAGCTTTTGAGGAACAAGCACAATGAAATTCTTCTTGAAATAGCTTCAGGGGTTTGTCAGCATACACCCAAGCTAAAAAAAACCAACAAGCAAAATAGATTTCCAGAGTTACATCAGCCCGAAGATCATCTATTCTTAGAATTTGTCAAAAAACATTTTTGTTTCCATTAACTCGACTTTGCGGCTTTACCACGAGCTTTTGAGGAACAAGCACCATGAAATTCTTCTTGAAATAGCTTCAGGGGTTCGTCAGCATACACCCAACTTAAAAAAATCCATCAAGCAAAATAGATTTCCAGAGTTACATCACCCCGAAAATCATCTACTCTTAGAATTTGTAAAAAAGTTTTTTGTTTACATTAACTCGACTTTGTGGCTTTACCACGAGGTTTTGAGGAACAAGCACAATGAAATACTTCTTAAAATAACTTCAGGGGTTCGTCAGCATACACCCAAGCTAAGAAATCCAACAAGCAAAATAGATTTCCAGAGTTACATCACCCCGAAGATCATCAACTCTTTGAATTTATAAATTTTTTTTTTTGTTTCCATTTATTTTTTCACGAGCTTTTGAGGAACAAGCACAATGCAATTCTTCTTGAAATAGCTTCAGGGGTTCAACAGCATACACCCAAGCTAAAAAAATCCAACAAGAAAAATAGATTCCCAGAGTTACATCACCCCGAAGATCATCTACTGTTAGAATTTGTCAAAAAGTTTTTTGTTTACATTACCTCGACTTTGCGGCTTTAGCACGAGCTTTTGAGGAACAAGCACAATGAAATTCTTCTTGTAATTGCTTCAGGGGTTCGTCAGCATACACCCAAGCTAAGAAATCCAACAAGCAAAATAGATTTCCCGAGTAACATCACCCCGAAGATCATCAACTCTTTGAATTTGTAAAAAATTTTTTTGTTTCCATTAATTTTACCACGACCTTCTGAGGAACAAGCACAATGAAATTCTTCTTGAAATAGCTTCAGGGGTTCGTCAGCATACACCCAAGCTAAAAAAATCCAACAAGCAAAATAGATTTTCAGAGTAACATCACCCCGAAGATCATCTACTCTTAGAATTTGTCAAAAATTTTTTTGTTTCCATTAACTCGACTTTGTGGCTTTACCACGAGCTTTTGAGGAACAAGCACAATGAAATTCTTCTTGAAATAGCTTCAGGGGTTTGTCAGCATACACCCAAGCCGAAAAAATCCAACAAGCAAAATAGATTTCCAGAGTTACATCACCCCGAAGATCATCAACTCTTAGAATTTGTAAAATTTTTTTTGTTTACGTTATCTCGACTTTGCGGCTTTACCACGAGCTTTTGAGGAACAAGCACAATGAAATTCTTCTTGAAATAGCTTCAGGGGTTTGTCAGCATACACCCAAGCTAAAAAAACCAACAAGCAAAATAGATTTCCAGAGTTACATCACCCCGAAGATCATCTACTCTTCGAATTTGTCAAAAAGGTTTTTTGTTTACATTAACTCGACTTTGCGGCTTTACCACGAGCTTTTGAGGAACAAGCACAATGAAATTCTTCTTGAAATAGCTTCAGGGGTTCAACAGCATACACCCAAGCTAAAAAAATCCAACAAGCAAAATAGATTCCCAGAGTTACATCACCCCGAAGATCATCTACTGTTAGAATTTGTCAAAAAGTTTTTTGTTTACATTACCTCGACTTTGCGGCTTTAGCACGAGCTTTTGAGGAACAAGCACAATGAAATTCTTCTTGAAATTGCTTCAGGGGTTCGTCAGCATACACCCAAGCTAAGAAATCCAACAAGCAAAATAGATTTCCAGAGTTACATCACCCCGAAGATCATCAACTCTTTGAATTTGTAAAAAATTTTTTTGTTTCCATTAATTTTACCACGAGCTTTTGAGGAACAAGCACAATGAAATTTTTCTTGAAATAGCTTCAAGCGTTCGTCAGCATACACCCAAGCTAAAAAAAACTAACAAGCAAAATAGATTTCCAGAATTACATCAGCCCGAAGATCATCTATTCTTAGAATTTGTCAAAAAACATTTTTGTTTCCATTAACTCGACTTTGCGGCTTTACCACGAGCTTTTGAGGAACAAGCACCATGAAATTCTTCTTGAAATAACTTCAGGGGTTCGTTAGCATACACCCAAGCTAAAAAAATCCATCAAGCAAAATAGATTTCCAGAGTTACATCACCCCGAAGATCATCTACTCTTAGAATTTGTAAAAAAGTTTTTTGTTTACATTAATTCGACTTTGTGGCTTTACCACGAGGTTTTGAGGAACAAGCACAATGAAATTCTTCTTGAAATTGCTTCAGGGGTTCGTCAGCATACACCCAAGCTAAGAAATCCAACAAGCAAAATGATTTCCAGAGTTACATCACCCCGAAGATCATCAACTCTTTGAATTTATAAAATTTTTTTTTGTTTCCATTAATTTTTTCACGAGCTTTTGAGGAACAAGCACAATGCAATTCTTCTTGAAATAGCTTCAGGGGTTCAACAGCATACACCCAAGCTAAAAAAATCCAATAAGCAAAATAGATTCCCAGAGTTACATCACCCCGAAGATCATCTACTGAAAGAATTTGTCAAAAAGTTTTTTGTTTACATTACCTCGACTTTGCGGCTTTAGCACGAGCTTTTGAGGAACAAGCACAATGAAATTCTTCTTGAAATTGCTTCAGGGGTTCGTCAGAATACACCCAAGCTAAGAAATCCAACAAGCAAAATAGATTTCCAGAGTTACATCGCCCCGAAGATCATCAACTCTTTGAATTTGTAAAAAATTTTTTTGTTTCCATTAATTTTACGACGAGCTTTTGAGGAACAAGCACAATGAAATTTTTCTTGAAATAGCTTCAGGCGTTCGTCAGCATAAACCCAAGCTAAAAAAATCCAACAAGCAAAATAGATTTCCAGAGTAACATCACCCCGAAGATCATCTACTCTTAGAATTTGTCAAAAATTTTTTTGTTTCCATTAACTCGACTTTGTGGCTTTACCACGAGCTTTTGAGGAACAAGCACTATGAAATTCTTCTTGAAATAGCTTCAGGGGTTCGTCAGCATACACCCAAGCTAAGAAATCCAACAAGCAAAATAGATTTCCAGAGTTACATCACCCCGAAGATCATCAACTCTTTGAATTTGTAAAAAATTTTTTTGTTTCCATTAATTTTACCACGAGCTTTTGAGGAACAAGCACAATGAAATTTTTCTTGAAATAGCTTCAAGCGTTCGTCAGCATACACCCAAGCTAAAAAAAAACTAACAAGCAAAATAGATTTCCAGAATTACATCAGCCCGAAGATCATCTATTCTTAGAATTTGTCAAAAAACATTTTTGTTTCCATTAACTCGACTTTGCGGCTTTACCACGAGCTTTTGAGGAACAAGCACCATGAAATTCTTCTTGAAATAACTTCAGGGGTTCGTTAGCATACACCCAAGCTAAAAAAATCCATCAAGCAAAATAGATTTCCAGAGTTACATCACCCCGAAGATCATCTACTCTTAGAATTTGTAAAAAAGTTTTTTGTTTACATTAATTCGACTTTGTGGCTTTACCACGAGGTTTTGAGGAACAAGCACAATGAAATTCTTCTTGAAATTGCTTCAGAGGTTCGTCAGCATACACCCAAGCTAAGAAATCCAACAAGCAAAATGATTTCCAGAGTTACATCACCCCGAAGATCATCAACTCTTTGAATTTATAAAATTTTTTTTTGTTTCCATTAATTTTTTCACGAGCTTTTGAGGAACAAGCACAATGCAATTCTTCTTGAAATAGCTTCAGGGGTTCAACAGCATACACCCAAGCTAAAAAAATCCAATAAGCAAAATAGATTCCCAGAGTTACATCACCCCGAAGATCATCTACTGAAAGAATTTGTCAAAAAGTTTTTTGTTTACATTACCTCGACTTTGCGGCTTTAGCACGAGCTTTTGAGGAACAAGCACAATGAAATTCTTCTTGAAATTGCTTCAGGGGTTCGTCAGAATACACCCAAGCTAAGAAATCCAACAAGCAAAATAGATTTCCAGAGTTACATCGCCCCGAAGATCATCAACTCTTTGAATTTGTAAAAAATTTTTTTGTTTCCATTAATTTTACGACGAGCTTTTGAGGAACAAGCACAATGAAATTTTTCTTGAAATAGCTTCAGGCGTTCGTCAGCATAAACCCAAGCTAAAAAAATCCAACAAGCAAAATAGATTTCCAGAGTAACATCACCCCGAAGATCATCTACTCTTAGAATTTGTCAAAAATTTTTTTGTTTCCATTAACTCGACTTTGTGGCTTTACCACGAGCTTTTGAGGAACAAGCACTATGAAATTCTTCTTGAAATAGCTTCAGGGGTTCGTCAGCATACACCCAAGCTAAAAAAATCTAACAAGCAAAATAGATTTCTAGAGTTACATCACCCCGAAGATCATAAACTCGTAGAATTTGTCAAACAATTTTTTTTTCCATTAACTCGACTTTGCGGCTTTACCACGAGCTTTTGAGGAACAAGCACAATGAAATTCTTCTTGAAATTGCTTTAGGGGTTCGTCAGCATACACCCAAGCTAAGAAATCCAACAAGCGAAATAGATTTCCAGAGTTACATCACCCCGAAGATCATCTACTCTTAGAATTTGTCAAAAATTTTTTTGTTTCCATTAACTCGACTTTGTGGCTTTACCACGAGCTTTTGAGGAACAAGCACAATGAAATTCTTCTTGAAATAGCTTCAGGGGTTCGTCAGCATACTCCCAAGCTATAAAAATCCAACAAGCAAAATAGATTTCTAGAGTTACATCACCCCGAAGATCATCAACTCGTAGAATTTGTCAAAAAAATTTTTGTTTCCATTAACTCGACTTTGCGGCTTTACCAGGAGCTTTTGAGGAACAAGCACAATGAAATTCTTCTTGAAATAGCTTCAAGGGTGCGTCAGCATACACTTAAGCTAAAAAAATCCAACAAGCAAAATAGTTTTCCAGAGTTACATCACCTCAAAGATCATCTTCTCTTAGAAATTGTCAAAAAGTTTTTTGTTTACATTAACTCGACTTTGCGGCTTTACCACGAGCTTTTGAGGAACAAGCACAATGAAGTTCTACTTAAAATAGCTTCAGGGGTTTGACAGCATACACCCAAGCTAAAAAAATCCAACAAGCAAAATAGATTTCCAGAGTTACATCACCCCGAAGATCATCAACTCGTAGAATTTGTCAAAAAGTTTTTTGTTTCCATTAACTCGACTTTGCGGATTTACCACGAGCTTTTGAGGAACAAGCACAATGAAATTCTTCTTGAAATTGCTTCAGGGGTTCGTCAGCATACACCCAAGCTAATTAATCCAACAAGCAAAATAGATTTCCAGAGTTACATTACCCCGAAGATCATCAACTCTTTGAAGTTGTAAAAAAATTTTTTGTTTCCATTAATTTTACCACGAGCTTTTGAGGAACAAGCACAATGAAATTCTTCTTGAAATAGCTTCAGGGGATCGTCAGTATACACCCAAGCTAAAAAAATCCAACAAGCAAAATAGATTTCCCGAGTAACATCACCCCGAAGATCATCTACTCTTAGAATTTGTCAAAAATTTTTTTGTTTCCATTAACTCGACTTTGTGGCTTTACCACGAGCTTTTGAGGAACAAGCACAATGAAATTCTTCTTGAAATAGCTTCAGGGGTTCGTCAGCATACACCCAAGCTAAAAAAATCCAACAAGCAAAATAGATTTCCAGAGTTACATCACCTCGAAGAACATCTACTCTTAGAATTTGTCAAAAAGTTTTTTGTTTACATTAACTCGACTTTCCGGCTTTACCACGAGCTTTTGAGGAACAAGCACAATGAAATTCTTCTTGAAATAGCTTCAGGGGTTTGTCAGCATACACCCAAGCTAAAAAAATCCAACAAGCAAAATATATTTTCAGAGTTAAATCACCCCGAAGATCATCAACTCGTAGAATTTGTCAAAAAGGTTTTTTGTTTCCATTAACTCGACTTTGCGGCTTTACCACGAGCTTTTGAGGAACAAGCACAATAAAATTCTTCTTGAAATAGCTTCAGGGGTTTGTCAGCATACACCCAAGCTAAAAAAATCCAACAAGCAAAATAGATTTCTAGAGTTACATCACCCCGAAGATCATCAACTCTTTGAATTTATAAATTTTTTTTTTGTTTCCATTAATTTTTTCACGAGCTTTTGAGGAACAAGCACAATGCAATTCTTCTTGAAATAGCTTCAGGGGTTCGTCAGCATACACCCAAGCTAAAAAAATCCAACAAGCAAAATAGATTTTCAGAGTAACATCACCCCGAAGATCATCTACTCTTAGAATTTGTCAAAAATTTTTTTGTTTCCATTAACTCGACTTTGTGGCTTTACCACGAGCTTTTGAGGAACAAGCACAATGAAATTCTTCTTGAAATAGCTTCAGGGGTTTGTCAGCATACACCCAAGCCGAAAAAATCCAACAAGCAAAATAGATTTCCAGAGTTACATCACCCCGAAGATCACACATGTCCTCTCCGACTTAAGACAAAGCTATGTCTGGTACTTTTCCATGCAACAGACAAAGCATTGTCTTAAGTTTTTTTCTTTTAAAGTATATTGCACCCTTAATTCGTTTTACATTAAATTTATCCTTTTTCAATTCGCAGCATAAAATTTTGAAAACTTTCACATTCTTTTTCAGAATTTTCAAAAAATTTTCTGTTCCTATGGGTTGGGTTGTATGAAAAAATTTCAGACACAGCCTTGTCTTAAGTCAGAGTAGATATTTTGAGGTTTTCAATTCGCAGCATAATATTTTGAAAACTTTCACATTCTTTTTCAGAATTTTCAAAAAATTCTCTGTTCCTAGGGGTTGGATTATATGAAAAAATTTCAGACACAGCCTTGTCTTAAGTCAGAGAGGACATTTTGAGGGTTGCACATTTTGATAAATTTTCCTTTTTATATAAACCTTAGAGTAAAGAAATTAGTAAGTTTACTTAAAATCTAAGAATCTTTCTTTTAAAAATAGTTTAGACAAAGCAATATCTTAAGATTTTATCTATTTTTACGAAAGCGCTATAGTCTCAGGTTGTATTCTGTTTTACCAGGGTTGGATAATGCGAACTCAATATCCACACCAATCACCCGATCGATCAGCGATCACTGAGCGGTGATTTGATCGAACCAGCAACTCAAAAAAGGGATCGTGATCGGATCGATACGAATAATTATATTGCAACTCATATGGCACTTGTATTTTGGGGGATTATACTTTATTTTTACTAACTTTACTATTTTTAATTAACTTAGCGTCATTAATGAGCGTAAGCGTAAAGCAATTAGTAAATTTACTTCAAATCTAAGAATATTTCATTTAAAAATAGTTTAGACAAAGCAATGTCTTAAGATTTTATCTATTTTTACGAAAGCGCTATAGGCTCAGGTTGTAATCTGTTTTACCAGGGTTGAACAGAGCGAACTCGATATCCGCTCCAATCACCCGATCAATCAGCGATCACTGAGCGGTGATTTGATCGAACCAGCAACCCCAAAAAAAGGATCGTGATCGGATCGATGCGAATAATTATCAAACTTCCGATCAAGTTTTATTTAATCAAGAATAACATAAATTATTTTTTTTCGTCAAACGATCTTAAGAGTTTAATTTTTAAAGCCAAAAAAGAAATTTAAAAAATCAGACAAAGCCTTTTCAGAACAATTACCTTATTTTTCTGATTCGTTCGTTCGGTTGACGGTTCTCAAGCCCCGCAATTAGTTATACTTTTAATTTTGCAACAGGACGGATCAGAAAAAAGGTTCTCTTACATTTATCAAATACAAGATTTCTTTTTAAAAGTCATAAATTTATTTTTAATAACTTTTAGTAAGAATTATGCAATTTTTATTCTAAATTATATTGCAGATTCATCATTCTCCGAATAGCTTGATGAGCTTTCTGTTTCTTCATCAGAATATTCAGATTCTGAGAGAGAATCGTAATTGTCTTCATAAGATGTGTCAAACTGAAATTCTGGTTCGTAATCGTTTGTTTGTGTTTCACATACGAAATCTGAAAAATCCTGGTTGCACTTTAAATTAAATATTTTAAGAGCCATTTGAATTTTTAAATTAAGATGATGAACTTCAGAAACTGCCATGACGGATTTCCCTTTCGCAAATTTCTCCTCGTCTTCTCCGGTATGTTTTGATTGTTGTAGTGATGACCGTTTATCAACTAGAAACCGCATGTAGTTTATCATTTCTTTCTTACTCAATGTTATTTCCTCCCTTGCTCTTTTCAATAGCATCCAACAATCAACAATATGATATTTGTCGGCAAGGGAAACTGCAAAAACGACGAAATAAAGTTTTAACTTACAAAAGTATAAATGTTTTGATTTTTACGTGTTGGGAACTGCGTATCATCCCAATCCAGAACTGTTTCCCAAGGAAACACACCTTCATTAAAATCCTCGTAAGAAATTGGAAGCGTTTTATCCTTAGAGTTAATTAATTCGATCGTTTCCAAAGCCTTTCGTTTAGTCTCAGTCAAAACCCGCCTTAATTTAGTTCGAGTCTTCGAATTTTCTGTTTTAGTACAAGTTCGATACTTTAAGTAAGTAATGCGGTCTCAATTTAGTTGTTGTAATATACCTGCTTCTTTGGAGATAGAAATGGAAGTAGTCTTTAAATGAGCATGTAATCCCTCCAGCATTCTTCTCAGTGTATCAACGGGAGTCTTTTTGGTTTTTCTTTGGTCAAGAATTGCCTTAGCTTTTCTCTCCAGCTCCTTGTGAATTAGTGGAAGATCATTATTTACGAGGTTGTGGGTTTCCAACAATTTTTCGAGTTTTGTAGTGCCTTGTTTGATTTCTTTTCTTGCCTAAGAAAATTTTCGTTATTTTAAAATAATTATTCAATCTGTATTGGAAAGTTGTTCACTTTTTCGAGCTTTTTGCGTAGAAGGAAATGCATATTTTGAATTTTACCCCAATTCCAATAAAGAATCGCTAATGTTAAAAAATCGTTTCTGTCTAAATGAAGTAAGATTTACATCGTTGAATTAATAGTAAACTGAACTTGAACAATGCAACAATGTTTGCTAATAAATACAATAAGAAGCTCTATTACTATGTTTGGCCATATGCTTTAGCACATAAGCATATAGATATAATTTGGAGAAAACCTGCTCATGCTCTTCTCCTCCAGTTAAGCCTATTCCAGTTGTCCAGCGGGGATTCCATAAAATCTGTTTTGTACATATTTGAAGCTTGAGAGAAGGCTTTGCTTCATAATTTATTTATATAATACCTTGCATGGCAATTGATGCGCATTTTTGTGCATGATAGGCAAGATTCCTGTCATTTCACTTGTTAGATTACTGTATTCAGGAAAATGACCAGCTACTTTTTTTTTCATCCATTTCCAGTATTGGCATACCACGTCGTAGCAGAAGAATTTTGCGTTACTTTTCATGGCTTCGTTGTGCATAAATGCAGTGTGGGTCCACGATTCACCTTTAAACATGTTAATTGCGTATGGTACAACGCAGTGCTTGCAAGAGCTAACGACGAGCCCAGTCTCGTCATATTTCTTTTGTTCATTGGAGTCTTCTCTGGCAGCCTTAAAAGCCGATCCCCCACACATCTGTTTCTTTTTTGTCTACAAAATAAGATAAGGGAATTGAAAATAATATAAAATCATATCGTAGTCCATGTCAAATCTAGTAGTTTCAAATGAAATGTAATTGCGTACAGTAGGAACTTTGTTGTAAATTCTTTGACGAAAATTTTCAACTTCTGTATCGGATTTGATAACTAGATTTCCAAATCTCGCCTGTGGTTGTTCCATTCTATTCAAATAATAACACTTTAGACCAGTCTTTGTCGTTTTTTCTTGTATATACGCATCTTACGTTCTTTCGTTTTCTGGATATCGCACTTTTCCAGCCGACTTTAAACGCCTCAATTTTAGTATAGCGTCAGAAGATCTGACTAAAGGTTCTTTCCCACAGCTGGGGCAATCAATTTTGTTCCTTTCAAGCACTTGGTGGTCAATATTATGTCGACAGGTTTCCCATTCTCTTTCTGCAGTAGTAAATAATGTTATATTTATCGGTCCATTCTGTAAGAACAAAATTTTTTAGAATCATGTGCATTACAAAACAGGACCTTTTATGTCACATACCCGGCCATATTCTGTCGATACTTCTTCAAGAGAATGTGCATACATTTTTTTTGAAGACCCAGGAGACTTATGAGTAATGTGGTGTCCTAGAAGAAGTGCCTCTTCTGCAAAAAGATAGGTGACATTTGGCGATAAACTTCCAGGGAAAAATCCTGAAAATACATAGTCATCGATTGTGGCTCTTGTACGAGAGTTGCAAGTATCACAAACGAAAGCTGCAGCTTTCACGAGAAATCGACCTTTGAAGTGTTTTAGATGATTCAAATATTTTGTTGTATAAGATGTATCAACTTAAGTATTACCACTCTCATTGACCACCACGATTGATTCTTGAAGATGTGGAATGAGTAACATCGATCCCTCGCATTCGGCATTGTAACACATATGCGGTACGAAGCATGGAACACATACATCTTCAAAATATAAAAAACATGAAACAAAGCTATGTCTGAACAATTCAATTCTTACTTCCATACCTTTTATTGTAATGTTGCCATTGGGATCGATGAATTGTTCTGGTTGCAATATTCTCAATGTATCGGAAGAACACAAGAGTCGTCGGTGAAATGGCATAGTTAAATGAGAGCCTGTATCGCACTTGTGACAGAGATGTTTCTTGCAAGTCATGCATCTTACAGCAGCAGCATTCAGGTGAAGATGACACTGATCACACTTGGAATGATAAAGTGGCTGCCTGGAAACTAGTTCCTTGAAAATTCGTGTTCTGTCAGTAGTTCCCCATGCTCGGATTGCTTCCCTTTCTTGCCATGTTGGCTGTTGTCTGGTGTTCATGTCAGATAAGTCATTTATAACATCTCTTCTTAGGTTCTCTGTAAGCCACACAGTTTTTATATAATAAATGAATGGTGAAAATAATGTTAAACTTTAGAGTACTCACCAAGAGCTTCAGGGCTGATTGAGTCATACTCAATCATGACATTTTCACTCATCAATAAATTGTTTCTTGGAGATGAATCCAAAGATAGTTGCTCACGTGATGAGTTCATGTGTGCACCATCAGGACAAAACACTTTTTTCTTCGGTTCACGTTTCTTTCCTCTATAAATAAAGGTTTTTCCAGCCACCGACTTTTCTTTTGTTTTCTGTTTATTTTTGCTAGACCTACTATAAAATAATTTACGCTTCTTATTTTGAGCAACGTCACACTGTTCTTCTGTTGACGAGCTATCTAAATCACTTGTTGAGCTAACTGAGTCACTTGTTAATCCATACGAATCACTTGACGTTGGACTCTCGTTTCCCATTTTAAACTAAAACCCAAAGTAAATGAAATAAACTTGTAAAGCTTGTGTTTCTTTCTGCTTGAAAGAAAAGTCGAAAGGATCAATGACACAACACGAGTCGAGAGTAATAGCCAGTAGCCACCGATATTTGATTCGTCTGCTGTGCTGTTTTTATTGCTTGATAGTAATAGAAGTCAGTAAAAGATGGCGTTTTGATCGATAAATTTGTTTGCCGATACGGGGAGAAAAATGGCAAATACTAAATAAATATTCAATCAAAATAGTCTCGTACCGTACGCATGTTAGCCGGAATTATTTGCTTTTTCATTCATTACGTATTCGTAATGTAAACCGTATTGTCGACCGAGCAGTTTGAGTAAAATAAACATATTTGAGTTTAAACTGTCTTGCTTTACATTTTCTACTCCTGTTATTGTATGCCGAAATTATTTTTTATTTAAGTTTTGTTATTATTGTATGCTGAAATTATTAAGAATAATCAGCTGAACGATATTTCAACTTAAAAGCCAAATATAATTCAAAAAAATTTCATGAAGTATCGGATGGGGAGGTTTTCGCCCGGCTTCAACTATGGCAATATAACGAAACCAACGAGACGATTGCGGCGACAGGTAGGACGACTAGCATATGCCTGTCCGCTTAAATATGCTCATATGGCGAAATTTTAGTGCTAAGCGCCATCCGTTTGCTGTTACATGTGGCTATTCTACGCCAAAAATAATGATTTTGAATATTTCGCGCTATGTGAAGCGCATATATATACATAATCATCACATATACATATATATCACATCATAAAGCTTAAGGATCGTGCTAACGATTTCAGCGCTTATAGCTGGTCCGTCCGCAATTCTAGCGCTTAGCGTCGTTACGCCCGCCCGTGCGAATTAGTGCGAAGCGCGCAAGATCTATAGCGCGCTTGGTACGCGCGTGGTAATCTGTGTCACGTTTTAGCTGGTCCAACCATCGTCAATCATTAATTTCCCACTTGATTCTTGGACTTGTTGAATTGCTCTTTGATTAAATGTTACATAAGAGCACGTAACACTGACATCAACTGTCTACAAAAAAAAAGTTTCTAGCGCGTTCTGTTTTTTGATGCACCTCAGCAAGTCTTCAGTTCTTTTATCAGTTCAAAAGCCTTGGGTTGAATTTCATCATCTCTTGGCGTATATTAGTATACCGCACTATATATATACTACATACGCAGTCATTATCATCAACTGCCGCTTGTCATCCAGACAATCTAACCGTTGACGCGATGTTAAATATTTCCCTCTCTCGAGTCCCGTGACTGGCTGACCTTGTTGCCCGCACAAAGTTTTGAAACAACAACAGCCCAAGTCCAGTATGTGGTTTTGATTGTCGTGTTGACTTCATCTTTTAAAAGGGGAAATAATAACCAACAGGGATAGCCATCAGGGATATACGTTGAAAAATGTATTTAATATAATACAAAGAAGAAAAACCTGTGGTACAATTTTACAATGTTCCAGATCTTTCACGGACATTTTTAGACCGTCAAAACTCAAAAAAACATTTCCTCAAAAAAAAAAAAAATCATCGTTAAATGTTGACGTTGATTCCAACTTTCTTCTTGTTGTTTTGCTATTTGCTTTTAAAAATTGGTCGTTGGCCACTTGAAAAACTTTTGTTCAATGTTTTTATATAAATAATACAGCCAAACGGATTATGAAAAACGAAAGGAATCCTGTTGATTCAATCATCATACTTTTCAAAAAAAAATAAAATGATGTACATGCAAAAGATGTTTGGTTTAAAAAAAGGGATGAAGCTCTGTATTCAAAAAGATTCCCTTTTTATTTCAGTAGGGGAGTTTTATAGGGGGATATCGAGAGCTAAGGCTCTTGCCGGGCGGTCCCAAAGACCATCGATCCGAAAAGGCGCAGCATCCGTCGTGTCTCGCCTCCTCCTCCAGCTTAAAATTGCGTATTTTTTTTTTTCTTTTTTCTCTTTGACTTTTTAACTTCAACGTCATCCACAGCAGCGTAAGCACACAAGAAAAAAAAATCAGTTTTCTCGACCCGTATAGGAGGGGGAACACACAATTTTGTGCCACGTAGATGATGAGAGTAAAATAAAAAATAAAAAGTTCAAACTCAAATTGTAAAAAAAAGAGACGTGTATACATTCTCTAGGTGATTTCCACTGGTATTCATAAACTTGTAAATGGGATCACGGCCGCAACATCCTAACCCGTACAGGGTGAATAAAGGGGAGGAGGATAATGTATATAAGGTATATTATAGAATAGGGGAGAGCTTTATTATTAAGACATATTTTCTTTTTATAATAATTATATAAAGGACTTGTTCAATAGAAGTGGAATGAACGATAATATAAGAAGGTGGTACTGGATAATCCATTTGTCAAGTCGGGAATAAAAAAAAAACGGGGGACGCTCGTAAATCGTATAATGGAAATGTACTCCCCTTGGCGACCCCATCAAATGCAAGCTCCATGTAATAATTTCTTTCCCCTAAAGAAGAAGAGCCAAGCCGACTCCGGCTGATAAACTTATACAGGGGAATCGCTTCTTCATGCAACTGTATAGGTAGATGCGCTTATCCAATAATACTATATAAGGAAAGTCAAGCCACAAGGCGTAACTTGTACTAATATAACACTAACGTATAGATAGATTTGAACGTCTTCATTTGAATAAATTTCGGTCTTTATTCACTGGATACGATGCAACTGCTGCACGGTCCGCTTATACACAACATTCTCTCAGTTTACTAGCCTATTGAAGAGTCCGAAGAGACTCGAGTCTTTTCTCCTTCGATTCCCTCGTCAACATTATCATCTTCTCTTTTATTCCACCCTATCCGATAGAAATATACAGCCGCTCGACTACGTATATACATATAAATACACTTGTAAGCATCTTGTGCTACCAGAGCATACATTCAACTCTTCCAATCAGCATATATTAAACCTACAGATAGATATATGCGATACAAATAGGACATCTTTTGTTATTGACGATATCGTACGATGTCTTAATAAATATAAACTGAACACAAGTAGAGAGAGAGAGGGAATATGTTTCACTGGAAAACTTTGTGTGAGGCCCATCATGACCATGAAAAGGGAAATTTTTTGTCCAGCAGGAGGGTACGGAGTTCTCATCGATGTTGTTTACCGTCATCCGGATATAGCAAAAGGGAGATGTTTCTAACCACTTCGGTGGCGAGAAGAATCTGCTCTTTCTTGCTGTGAAGCGTTTCAATGACGTGCTGCTCCTTCATATCTGGAATGACAATAAAAAAATATTTTGGTTACCAGTTCATTAACTTCATGGGAATAATAATCATACCAGCTGTTCCTTTGCAGAGACAGTCAATTCCAAGAGCAGCGTTGTTCTAGGCTACCTGACGAGCTTTAATTTCCGTTAGAGTGTGAATAGGATTAAGACCAGAATTTTCAGCCAAAGCCAGTGGAATTGATTCTAGCGCATCCGCAAAAGCTCGGAATGGATACTGCTCGAGAGTTTTGATCTGTATGAGAAAAAAAGATATAAACTTTGAACATGAAAATCCACTGAATAAAAACAAACCGAATTGGCTTCCTTGGCAACTGCAATAGCGCAGGCGATTTCAGGAGCCCCTCCACCGTAAACAATACGGTTATCACGAACCAGATTGAGAATTCTGCAGAGAGCATCATGAATACTGCGCTTGGCTTCATCAACAATCTAAAGAAGAAAAGATAGTTAATGTTAGCACTTCCACGATAAATAGATGGTTAACAGCAATCTGCACAGATGTGTTTAGTGCTAATAATTTTGCATGGTGTCTGGCTAAGAATCTCAGGGTTCAAGACTTGTAGAAATTTTCCTTGCCCCTCAATAAGTATTATCATATAAAAATTACCATTCTGTTGCCACCTCTGATGAAAATGGTAACCGCCTTTGAGTTGGTGCATTCTTCGATCACCAACATGCGGTCCTTGGTGGTACCAAAGCAAAGCTCCTTGACGACGCCAGCGTAACCGAGCTTATCGGAAGTAAGTTCTTCGAATCGTGGAACAATACGTCCTCCAGTAGCAATAGCAATCAACTCAATTTGTGGTCCTCCAACCCAACGGTGCAGGAAGTTCACGTTGAAGAAGCATATGGTTAGCTTCAACATCGAAACCCCACTGACAAATAGCCAGACCAGCACCAGAGTCTTTCACCTATGAAAATCAACATTATTGATGTACTTCTACTTTAATAATTATCTGAATATTACCTGATGGACCATCTATTCAAACTTCTCATGCTCATACTTTCGTAAATTCTTGTAGTTTTCAACTGAAGTGACATCCAACTTATGCTTGGTCTTCGGTTTAGGAGGTTAAAACGGACAGGTCAAGATAGCAATCTTAACATTTTTCAGCACCTAAAATTAATGCAAAGAAAAAATTGTATCATCCGTATCAGTGTGAACCTAACGTATTAACAAGTTGACCAATGGTTCGGGATAAAATAATGAATTAATTTCTATAACCCTAATCTTACTTACTTTTATCTTATTTATCCATTTTACGAAACGTGACAAACTGACACGGATATAAGAAAATAAGAGGCTTGTTGTTTACTTGTTTTTAGTTGTTTTTTTTCGTCTGCTAGATGACGATTATGTAACAATAGTACTATCGGTTACCAATCTATTGATTCGTTACGTAATTATTTTTCCTAAACAATCTAAAGTTAATTTTGAGATTAAAATTTTTTATAAATTTGGAATACTGTACAAAATTGTTATAAAACGTTCATAATTTCTAATTTGTTTCTTAAAAAAATTCAATCACTATTTTTCATCAGCTATTATTATCATTATCTATTATTATCAGCTATTTTTTCATCTTTTCGTCTGATTGTTTCCGTTTTACACAATGATTGTTTCCGTCAAGTCAAGTGATATCAGAGAGTGATATTAATTGATACCTAATATCAATTTTGAAAATTCAGTTATCAAATAATAAAGTAAAGAAATTCTGACCAGATATAAATAAATTGACCACCCATTACATCACACTTGAAAAAGGCTAATAATTAAATTCATGATTACTCATTGCAGATCTGAAATACTATCTTTTACATTACCTATTCAATGTAATGGCCGATGAACCAGATGATGGACTAGATCTGGCAGGACAGAGGCTAGATGAAGCCATGTCTCAAAGGAAAAAAGAGTTTCAGCACATGAAGAATATTATTGGAAGGAAAGTTAAACAAAGGAACAAAGAAGATCGAATGAGACTTGCTCTGTTCAAGGTAATTTGTTTTCCATTAATTTTGTTATGTATTCTTACTAAACAAAATTGTAATATTATTACAGGAATCTTATAAAGGGAAAAAGGAAGTACCTAAACGGACAAAACCATGGACAACTATTGAGTGGCAAACCTACTGGAATTCGTTGGATAATAATCAACAAAACAACCTCGACCGGAAAAAGTCACATTGCCACGAGAGCATCAACAACAAAATAGATGAAATGGCCGACAACTTTAATGCTTCAGTTGTATGTTTAATTCGGTATCCCAATGGAACCCAACACACTAAATATGTGTTAACCAGTGGTGGTGGAATTAAATACGCCAAAACAGAAGATGGCATTCTAACAAATCAACTTTGGCATCGATATTGGAATAGAAAACAAGGTTGCTTTTTTACCAGTGAATTAAAATTACCATTTAAAAAAAATATAATTATGTTTTTTAGAGAAAAGACACGAGATGTGTGCAGAAAATGGCGTATGGCTTGAGAGAGCAAGCAAAAGAAAGAGAACAGGTTTTTCTTTATTTTATACGTACTTTCATAGTTGTGCTAACATTTCTAATCTAATTTAGCAAAGAAGAAAGGAATAAACCAAGACAGTGAACATGAATCAGAACTTGACGAGAATCCAAAGCAGAGAAAATCCTTAGAAAAAGAGGCCAGCAAAAGAAAGAAAAAAGGTTTTTCATGTTTTTTACAATTTTTTTTAGCTGTGCCAATATTAATAATCTGATTTAGAAAAGAAGAAAGGAATCGACCAAGAGGGTGAAAATGAATCAGAACTTCGCGAGAATCCAAAGCAGAGAAAATCCTTTGGAAAAGATGCCAGCAAAAATAAGCAAAAAGGTTTTTAAAGTTTTTAAAATTTATTTTTAGCTGTGCTAATAAAAATAATCTAATTTAGCAAAGAAAACAAGAATGGACCAACAAATTGAAAATGAAACCGTACTTCGTGAGAATCTGGAGCAGAGAAACTCCATTGAAAGAGGTAGCAAAACATTATGCTTATCAAATTTTGCAATTATTAGCACTTAAAACTATTTAAAATTGTAAAGAAAAAAAAAGTCAATCTTTCCACTAATGTTATGTTTTAAAATGATGGATTTGTGCGTGCAGATGCGGACATTTTGCTGCCAAATGAGAATAACAATTTCTCTCCTCTTTCCTCCTCTCCTCTTTCCTCTCGTCTTTCGCCGTTCAGCACAAGGTCTTCGTCTCCCCGTGAAGGTATAATTTTTGTCAATCTCTACAAAAAATTTACATTATTTCATTATTTACTTTTCAACACTGTATTCAGGAGACATATATTGGCAAAATAACTTTCTTACTCCTCCGCAAACAACATCGAAGCGGGTGGTAGATGGTACGGCGGGTTCCGCTGCTGCTACTCTACAAAAATATCTCGTTTTTCATCCAGACCGCAAACT
Source organism: Daphnia galeata (assembly GCA_030770115.1). NCBI lineage: Eukaryota > Metazoa > Arthropoda > Branchiopoda > Diplostraca > Daphniidae > Daphnia > Daphnia galeata. The sequence goes on from CM061114.1 coordinate 13,337,938, forward strand.
TTCAAATTCCCCATGCGTAGAGCTGGATCGTTTACCTGCGTCATTTACACAGGGAAAACCAAGAGGACAAGAAAAGGGAAGATTGACCGGAAGACCGAAAGGACGAGGAAAAGTCAAAGCAGGGGAAAAAATTAAGAACAGGATTTAGTCTGATTTGTTCTCCAATACGCTGATTTGTTTCTCCAAAGGAAATTTAATAATATAACAGCGTTAATTACCAAACATCGAAACTTATCTTTTATTTATTGTGCTTTGATAGTGGAAAACCACTACTTAATTTCCTTTAAGTAAAAATTACACTTGAAATAAATGAACATCACACTTTTTGAACATACAGAACTAAACGACAACCATTCGTTTATTCATAAGTCATTGCTGTGACAAAAAAAATAATTTATGTTATTCTTGATTAAATAAAACTTGATCGGAAGTTTGATAATTATTCGCATCGATCCGATCACGCTCCTTTTTTTGGGGTTGCTGGTTCGATCAAATCACCGCTCAGTGATCGCTGATTGATCGGGTGATTGGAGCGGATATCGAGTTCGCTCTGTTCAACCCTGGTAAAACAGATTACAACCTGAGCCTATAGCGCTTTCGTAAAAATAGATAAAATCTTAAGACATTGCTTTGTCTAAACTATTTTTAAATGAAATATTCTTAGATTTGAAGTAAATTTACTAATTGCTTTACGCTTACGCTCATTAATGACGCTAAGTTAATTAAAAATAGTAAAGTTAGTAAAAATAAAGTATAATCCCCCAAAATACAAGTGCCATATGAGTTGCAATATAATTATTCGTATCGATCCGATCACGATCCCTTTTTTGAGTTGCTGGTTCGATCAAATCACCGCTCAGTGATCGCTGATCGATCGGGTGATTGGTGTGGATATTGAGTTCGCATTATCCAACCCTGGTAAAACAGAATACAACCTGAGACTATAGCGCTTTCGTAAAAATAGATAAAATCTTAAGATATTGCTTTGTCTAAACTATTTTTAAAAGAAAGATTCTTAGATTTTAAGTAAACTTACTAATTTCTTTACTCTAAGGTTTATATAAAAAGGAAAATTTATCAAAATGTGTAACCCTCAAAATGTCCTCTCTGACTTAAGACAAGGCTGTGTCTGAAATTTTTTCATATAATCCAACCCCTAGGAACAGAGAATTTTTTGAAAATTCTGAAAAAGAATGTGAAAGTTTTCAAAATATTATGCTGCGAATTGAAAACCTCAAAATATCTACTCTGACTTAAGACAAGGCTGTGTCTGAAATTTTTTCATACAACCCAACCCATAGGAACAGAAAATTTTTTGAAAATTCTGAAAAAGAATGTGAAAGTTTTCAAAATTTTATGCTGCGAATTGAAAAAGGATAAATTTAATGTAAAACGAATTAAGGGTGCAATGTACTTTAAAAGAAAAAAACTTAAGACAATGCTTTGTCTGTTGCATGGAAAAGTACCAGACATAGCTTTGTCTTAAGTCAGAGAGGACATGTTGGAAGATCATCAACTCTTAGAATTTGTAAAAATTTTTTTGTTTACGTTATCTCGACTTTGCGGCTTTACCACGAGCTTTTGAGGAACAAGCACAATGAAATTCTTCTTGAAATAGCTTCAGGGGTTTGTCAGCATACACCCAAGCTAAAAAAACCAACAAGCAAAATAGATTTCCAGAGTTACATCACCCCGAAGATCATCTACTCTTCGAATTTGTCAAAAAGTTTTTTGTTTACATTAACTCGACTTTGCGGCTTTACCACGAGCTTTTGAGGAACAAGCACAATGAAATTCTTCTTGAAATAGCTTCAGGGGTTCAACAGCATACACCCAAGCTAAAAAAAATCCAACAAGCAAAATAGATTCCCAGAGTTACATCACCCCGAAGATCATCTACTGTTAGAATTTGTCAAAAAGTTTTTTGTTTACATTACCTCGACTTTGCGGCTTTAGCACGAGCTTTTGAGGAACAAGCACAATGAAATTCTTCTTGAAATTGCTTCAGGGGTTCGTCAGCATACACCCAAGCTAATAAATCCAACAAGCAAAATAGATTTCCAGAGTTACATTACCCCGAAGATCATCAACTCTTTGAATTTGTAAAAAAATTTTTTGTTTCCATTAATTTTACCACGAGCTTTTGAGGAACAAGCACAATGAAATTCTTCTTGAAATAGCTTCAGGGGATCGTCAGTATACACCCAAGCTAAAAAAATCCAACAAGCAAAATAGATTTCCCGAGTAACATCACCCCGAAGATCATCTACTCTTAGAATTTGTCAAAAATTTTTTTGTTTCCATTAACTCGACTTTGTGGCTTTACCACGAGCTTTTGAGGAACAAGCACAATGAAATTCTTCTTGAAATAGCTTCAGGGGTTCGTCAGCATACACCCAAGCTAAAAAAATCCAACAAGCAAAATAGATTTCCAGAGTTACATCACCTCGAAGAACATCTACTCTTAGAATTTGTCAAAAAGTTTTTTGTTTACATTAACTCGACTTTCCGGCTTTACCACGAGCTTTTGAGGAACAAGCACAATGAAATTCTTCTTGAAATAGCTTCAGGGGTTTGTCAGCATACACCCAAGCTAAAAAAATCCAACAAGCAAAATATATTTTCAGAGTTAAATCACCCCGAAGATCATCAACTCGTAGAATTTGTCAAAAAGGTTTTTTGTTTCCATTAACTCGACTTTGCGGCTTTACCACGAGCTTTTGAGGAACAAGCACAATAAAATTCTTCTTGAAATAGCTTCAGGGGTTTGTCAGCATACACCCAAGCTAAAAAAATCCAACAAGCAAAATAGATTTCTAGAGTTACATCACCCCGAAGATCATCAACTCTTTGAATTTATAAATTTTTTTTTTGTTTCCATTAATTTTTTCACGAGCTTTTGAGGAACAAGCACAATGCAATTCTTCTTGAAATAGCTTCAGGGGTTCAACAGCATACACCCAAGCTAAAAAAATCCAACAAGCAAAATAGATTCCCAGAGTTACATCACCCCGAAGATCATCTACTGTTAGAATTTGTCAAAAAGTTTTTTGTTTACATTACCTCGACTTTGCGGCTTTAGCACGAGCTTTTGAGGAACAAGCACAATGAAATTCTTCTTGAAATTGCTTCAGGGGTTCGTCAGCATACACCCAAGCTAAGAAATCCAACAAGCAAAATAGATTTCCCGAGTAACATCACCCCGAAGATCATCAACTCTTTGAATTTGTAAAAAATTTTTTTGTTTCCATTAATTTTACCACGACCTTCTGAGGAACAAGCACAATGAAATTCTTCTTGAAATAGCTTCAGGGGTTCGTCAGCATACACCCAAGCTAAAAAAATCCAACAAGCAAAATAGATTTTCAGAGTAACATCACCCCGAAGATCATCTACTCTTAGAATTTGTCAAAAATTTTTTTGTTTCCATTAACTCGACTTTGTGGCTTTACCACGAGCTTTTGAGGAACAAGCACAATGAAATTCTTCTTGAAATAGCTTCAGGGGTTTGTCAGCATACACCCAAGCCGAAAAAATCCAACAAGCAAAATAGATTTCCAGAGTTACATCACCCCGAAGATCATCAACTCTTAGAATTTGTAAAAATTTTTTGTTTACGTTATCTCGACTTTGCGGCTTTACCACGAGCTTTTGAGGAACAAGCACAATGAAATTCTTCTTGAAATAGCTTCAGGGGTTTGTCAGCATACACCCAAGCTAAAAAAACCAACAAGCAAAATAGATTTCCAGAGTTACATCACCCCGAAGATCATCTACTCTTCGAATTTGTCAAAAAGTTTTTTGTTTACATTAACTCGACTTTGCGGCTTTACCACGAGCTTTTGAGGAACAAGCACAATGAAATTCTTCTTGAAATAGCTTCAGGGGTTCAACAGCATACACCCAAGCTAAAAAAATCCAACAAGCAAAATAGATTCCCAGAGTTACATCACCCCGAAGATCATCTACTCTTAGAATTTGTCAAAACGTTTTTTGTTTACATTACCTCGACTTTGCGGCTTTAGCACGAGCTTTTGAGGAACAAGCACAATGAAATTCTTCTTGAAATTTCTTCAGGGGTTCGTCAGCATACACCCAAGCTAAGAAATCCAACAAGCAAAATAGATTTCCAGAGTTACATCACCCCGAAGATCATCAACTCTTTGAATTTGTAAAAAATTTTTTTGTTCCATTAATTTTACCACGAGCTTTTGAGGAACAAGCACAATGAAATTTTTCTTGAAATAGCTTCAAGCGTTCGTCAGCATACACCCAAGCTAAAAAAAACTAACAAGCAAAATAGATTTCCAGAATTACATCAGCCCGAAGATCATCTATTCTTAGAATTTGTCAAAAAACATTTTTGTTTCCATTAACTCGACTTTGCGGCTTTACCACGAGCTTTTGAGGAACAAGCACCATGAAATTCTTCTTGAAATAGCTTCAGGGGTTCGTTAGCATACACCCTAGCTAAAAAAATCCATCAAGCAAAATAGATTTCCAGAGTTACATCACCCCGAAGATCATCTACTCTTAGAATTTGTAAAAAAGTTTTTTGTTAACATTAATTCGACTTTGTGGCTTTACCACGAGGTTTTGAGGAACAAGCACAATGAAATTCTTCTTGAAATTGCTTCAGGGATTCGTCAGCATACACCCAAGCTAAGAAATCCAACAAGCAAAATAGATTTCCAGAGTTACATCACCCCGAAGATCATCAACTCTTTGAATTTATAAAATTTTTTTTTGTTTCCATTAATTTTTTCACGAGCTTTTGAGGAACAAGCACAATGCAATTCTTCTTGAAATAGCTTCAGGGGTTCAACAGCATACACCCAAGCTAAAAAAATCCAATAAGCAAAATAGATTCCCAGAGTTACATCACCCCGAAGATCATCTACTGTTAGAATTTGTCAAAAAGTTTTTTGTTTACATTACCTCGACTTTGCGGCTTTAGCACGAGCTTTTGAGGAACAAGCACAATGAAATTCTTCTTGAAATTGCTTCAGGGGTTCGTCAGCATACACCCAAGCTAAGAAATCCAACAAGCAAAATAGATTTCCAGAGTTACATCGCCCCGAAGATCATCAACTCTTTGAATTTGTAAAAAATTTTTTTGTTCCCATTAATTTTACCACGAGCTTTTGAGGAACAAGCACAATGAAATTTTTCTTGAAATAGCTTCAGGCGTTCGTCAGCATAAACCCAAGCTAAAAAAATCCAACAAGCAAAATAGATTTCCAGAGTAATATCACCCCGAAGATCATCTACTCTTAGAATTTGTCAAAAATTTTTTTGTTTCCATTAACTCGACTTTGTGGCTTTACCACGAGCTTTTGAGGAACAAGCACTATGAAATTCTTCTTGAAATAGCTTCAGGGGTTCGTCAGCATACACCCAAGCTAAAAAAATCTAACAAGCAAAATAGATTTGTAGAGTTACATCACCCCGAAGATCATAAACTCGTAGAATTTGTCAAACAATTTTTTTTTCCATTAACTCGAATTTGCGGCTTTACCACGAGCTTTTGAGGAACAAGCACAATGAAATTCTTCTTGAAATTGCTTTAGGGGTTCGTCAGCATACACCCAAGCTAAGAAATCCAACAAGCGAAATAGATTTCCAGAGTTACATCACCCCGAAGATCATCTACTCTTAGAATTTGTCAAAAAATTTTTTGTTTCCATTAACTCGACTTTGTGGCTTTACCACGAGCTTTTGAGGAACAAGCACAATGAAATTCTTCTTGAAATAGCTTCAGGGGTTCGTCAGCATACTCCCAAGCTATAAAAATCCAACAAGCAAAATAGATTTCTAGAGTTACATCACCCCGAAGATCATCAACTCGTAGAATTTGTCAAAAAAATTTTTGTTTCCATTAACTCGACTTTGCGGCTTTACCAGGAGCTTTTGAGGAACAAGCACAATGAAATTCTTCTTGAAATAGCTTCAGGGGTTCGTCAGCATACACTTAAGCTAAAAAAATCCAACAAGCAAAATAGTTTTCCAGAGTTACATCACCTCAAAGATCATCTTCTCTTAGAAATTGTCAAAAAGTTTTTTGTTTACATTAACTCGACTTTGCGGCTTTACCACGAGCTTTTGAGGAACAAGCACAATGAAATTCTACTTAAAATAGCTTCAGGGGTTTGACAGCATACACCCAAGCTAAAAAAATCCAACAAGCAAAATAGATTTCCAGAGTTACATAACCCCGAAGATCATCAACTCGTAGAATTTGTCAAAAAGTTTTTTGTTTCCATTAACTCGACTTTGCGGATTTACCACGAGCTTTTGAGGAACAAGCACAATGAAATTCTTCTTGAAATAGCTTCAGGGGATCGTCAGTATACACCCAAGCTAAAAAAATCCAACAAGCAAAATAGATTTCCCGAGTAACATCACCCCGAAGATCATCTACTCTTAGAATTTGTCAAAAAATTTTTTGTTTCCATTAACTCGACTTTGTGGCTTTACCACGAGCTTTTGAGGAACAAGCACAATGAAATTCTTCTTGAAATAGCTTCAGGGGTTTGTCAGCATACACCCAAGCTAAAAAAACCAACAAGCAAAATAGATTTCCAGAGTTACATCACCCCGAAGATCATCTACTCTTCGAATTTGTCAAAAAGTTTTTTGTTTACATTAACTCGACTTTGCGGCTTTACCACGAGCTTTTGAGGAACAAGCACAATGAAATTCTTCTTGAAATAGCTTCAGGGGTTCAACAGCATACACCCAAGCTAAAAAAATCCAACAAGCAAAATAGATTCCCAGAGTTACATCACCCCGAAGATCATCTACTGTTAGAATTTGTCAAAAAGTTTTTTGTTTACATTACCTCGACTTTGCGGATTTACCACGAGCTTTTGAGGAACAAGCACAATGAAATTCTTCTTGAAATTGCTTCAGGGGTTCGTCAGCATACACCCAAGCTAATAAATCCAACAAGCAAAATAGATTTCCAGAGTTACATTACCCCGAAGATCATCAACTCTTTGAATTTGTAAAAAAATTTTTTGTTTCCATTAATTTTACCACGAGCTTTTGAGGAACAAGCACAATGAAATTCTTCTTGAAATAGCTTCAGGGGATCGTCAGTATACACCCAAGCTAAAAAAATCCAACAAGCAAAATAGATTTCCCGAGTAACATCACCCCGAAGATCATCTACTCTTAGAATTTGTCAAAAAATTTTTTGTTTCCATTAACTCGACTTTGTGGCTTTACCACGAGCTTTTGAGGAACAAGCACAATGAAATTCTTCTTGAAATAGCTTCAGGGGTTTGTCAGCATACACCCAAGCTAAAAAAACCAACAAGCAAAATAGATTTCCAGAGTTACATCACCCCGAAGATCATCTACTCTTAGAATTTGTAAAAAAGTTTTTTGTTAACATTAATTCGACTTTGTGGCTTTACCACGAGGTTTTGAGGAACAAGCACAATGAAATTCTTCTTGAAATTGCTTCAGGGGTTCGTCAGCATACACCCAAGCTAAGAAATCCAACAAGCAAAATAGATTTCCAGAGTTACATCACCCCGAAGATCATCAACTCTTTGAATTTATAAAATTTTTTTTTGTTTCCATTAATTTTTTCACGAGCTTTTGAGGAACAAGCACAATGCAATTCTTCTTGAAATAGCTTCAGGGGTTCAACAGCATACACCCAAGCTAAAAAAATCCAATAAGCAAAATAGATTCCCAGAGTTACATCACCCCGAAGATCATCTACTGTTAGAATTTGTCAAAAAGTTTTTTGTTTACATTACCTCGACTTTGCGGCTTTAGCACGAGCTTTTGAGGAACAAGCACAATGAAATTCTTCTTGAAATTGCTTCAGGGGTTCGTCAGCATACACCCAAGCTAAGAAATCCAACAAGCAAAATAGATTTCCAGAGTTACATCGCCCCGAAGATCATCAACTCTTTGAATTTGTAAAAAATTTTTTTGTTCCCATTAATTTTACCACGAGCTTTTGAGGAACAAGCACAATGAAATTTTTCTTGAAATAGCTTCAGGCGTTCGTCAGCATAAACCCAAGCTAAAAAAATCCAACAAGCAAAATAGATTTCCAGAGTAATATCACCCCGAAGATCATCTACTCTTAGAATTTGTCAAAAATTTTTTTGTTTCCATTAACTCGACTTTGTGGCTTTACCACGAGCTTTTGAGGAACAAGCACTATGAAATTCTTCTTGAAATAGCTTCAGGGGTTCGTCAGCATACACCCAAGCTAAAAAAATCTAACAAGCAAAATAGATTTGTAGAGTTACATCACCCCGAAGATCATAAACTCGTAGAATTTGTCAAACAATTTTTTTTTTCCATTAACTCGAATTTGCGGCTTTACCACGAGCTTTTGAGGAACAAGCACAATGAAATTCTTCTTGAAATTGCTTTAGGGGTTCGTCAGCATACACCCAAGCTAAGAAATCCAACAAGCGAAATAGATTTCCAGAGTTACATCACCCCGAAGATCATCTACTCTTAGAATTTGTCAAAAAATTTTTTGTTTCCATTAACTCGACTTTGTGGCTTTACCACGAGCTTTTGAGGAACAAGCACAATGAAATTCTTCTTGAAATAGCTTCAGGGGTTCGTCAGCATACTCCCAAGCTATAAAAATCCAACAAGCAAAATAGATTTCTAGAGTTACATCACCCCGAAGATCATCAACTCGTAGAATTTGTCAAAAAAATTTTTGTTTCCATTAACTCGACTTTGCGGCTTTACCAGGAGCTTTTGAGGAACAAGCACAATGAAATTCTTCTTGAAATAGCTTCAGGGGTTCGTCAGCATACACTTAAGCTAAAAAAATCCAACAAGCAAAATAGTTTTCCAGAGTTACATCACCTCAAAGATCATCTTCTCTTAGAAATTGTCAAAAAGTTTTTTGTTTACATTAACTCGACTTTGCGGCTTTACCACGAGCTTTTGAGGAACAAGCACAATGAAATTCTACTTAAAATAGCTTCAGGGGTTTGACAGCATACACCCAAGCTAAAAAAATCCAACAAGCAAAATAGATTTCCAGAGTTACATAACCCCGAAGATCATCAACTCGTAGAATTTGTCAAAAAGTTTTTTGTTTCCATTAACTCGACTTTGCGGATTTACCACGAGCTTTTGAGGAACAAGCACAATGAAATTCTTCTTGAAATTGCTTCAGGGGTTCGTCAGCATACACCCAAGCTAATAAATCCAACAAGCAAAATAGATTTCCAGAGTTACATTACCCCGAAGATCATCAACTCTTTGAATTTGTAAAAAAATTTTTTGTTTCCATTAATTTTACCACGAGCTTTTGAGGAACAAGCACAATGAAATTCTTCTTGAAATAGCTTCAGGGGATCGTCAGTATACACCCAAGCTAAAAAAATCCAACAAGCAAAATAGATTTCCCGAGTAACATCACCCCGAAGATCATCTACTCTTAGAATTTGTCAAAAATTTTTTTGTTTCCATTAACTCGACTTTGTGGCTTTACCACGAGCTTTTGAGGAACAAGCACAATGAAATTCTTCTTGAAATAGCTTCAGGGGTTTGTCAGCATACACCCAAGCTAAAAAAATCCAACAAGCAAAATATATTTTCAGAGTTAAATCACCCCGAAGATCATCAACTCGTAGAATTTGTCAAAAAGGTTTTTTGTTTCCATTAACTCGACTTTGCGGCTTTACCACGAGCTTTTGAGGAACAAGCACAATAAAATTCTTCTTGAAATAGCTTCAGGGGTTCGTCAGCATACACCCAAGCTAAGAAATCCAACAAGCGAAATAGATTTCCAGAGTTACATCACCCCGAAGATCATCTACTCTTAGAATTTGTCAAAAAATTTTTTGTTTCCATTAACTCGACTTTCCGGCTTTACCACGAGCTTTTGAGGAACAAGCACAATGAAATTCTTCTTGAAATAGCTTCAGGGGTTCGTCAGCATACTCCCAAGCTAATAAATCCAACAAGCAAAATAGATTTCCAGAGTTACATTACCCCGAAGATCATCAACTCTTTGAATTTGTAAAAAAATTTTTTGTTTCCATTAATTTTACCACGAGCTTTTGAGGAACAAGCACAATGAAATTCTTCTTGAAATAGCTTCAGGGGATCGTCAGTATACACCCAAGCTAAAAAAATCCAACAAGCAAAATAGATTTCCCGAGTAACATCACCCCGAAGATCATCTACTCTTAGAATTTGTCAAAAATTTTTTTGTTTCCATTAACTCGACTTTGTGGCTTTATCACGAGCTTTTGAGGAACAAGCACAATGAAATTCTTCTTGAAATAGCTTCAGGGGTTTGTCAGCATACACCCAAGCTAAAAAAATCCAACAAGCAAAATATATTTTCAGAGTTAAATCACCCCGAAGATCATCAACTCGTAGAATTTGTCAAAAAGGTTTTTTGTTTCCATTAACTCGACTTTGCGGCTTTACCACGAGCTTTTGAGGAACAAGCACAATAAAATTCTTCTTGAAATAGCTTCAGGGGTTCGTCAGCATACACCCAAGCTAAAAAAATCCAACAAGCAAAATAGATTTCTAGAGTTACATCACCCCGAAGATCATAAACTCGTAGAATTTGTCAAACAATTTTTTTTTCCATTAACTCGACTTTGCGGCTTTACCACGAGCTTTTGAGGAACAAGCACAATGAAATTCTTCTTGAAATTGCTTCAGGGGTTCGTCAGCATACACCCTAGCTAAGAAATCCAACAAGCAAAATAGATTTCCAGAGTTACATCACCCCGAAGATCATCAACTCTTAGAATTTGTCAAAAATTTTTTTGTTTACGTTATCTCGACTTTGCGGCTTTACCACGAGTTTTTGAGGAACAAGCACAATGAAATTCTTCTTGAAATAGCTTCAGGGGTTTGTCAGCATACACCCAAGCTAAAAAAACAACAAGCAAAATAGATTTCCAGAGTTACATCACCCCGAAGATCTTCTACTCTTAGAATTTGTCAATAAGTTTTTTGTTTACATTATCTCGACTTTGCGGCTTTAGCACGAGCTTTTGAGGAACAAGCACAATAAAATTCTTCTTGAAATTGCTTCAGGGGTTCGTCAGCATACACCCAAGCTAAGAAATCCAACAAGCAAAATAGATTTCCAGAGTTACATCACCCCGAAGATCATCAACTCTTTGAATTTATAAAAATTTTTTTTGTTTCCATTAATTTTTTCACGAGCTTTTGAGAAACAAGCACAATGCAATTCTTCTTGAAATAGCTTCAGGGGTTTAACAGCATACACCCAAGCTAAAAAAATCCAACAAGCAAAATAGATTCCCAGAGTTACATCACCCCGAAGATCATCTACTGTTAGAATTTGTCAAAAAGTTTTTTGTTTACATTACCTCGACTTTGCGGCTTTAGCACGAGCTTTTGAGGAACAAGCACCATGAAATTCTTCTTGAAATTGCTTCAGGGGTTCGTCAGCATACACCCAAGCTAAGAAATCCAACAAGCAAAATAGATTTCCAGAGTTACATCACCCCGAAGATCATCAACTCTTTGAATTTGTAAAAAATTTTTTTGTTTCCATTAATTTTACCACGAGCTTTTGAGGAACAAGCACAATAAAATTCTTCTTGAAATAGCTTCAGGGGTTCGTCAGCATACACCCAAGCTAAAAAAATCAAACAAGCAAAATAGATTTTCAGAGTAACATCACCCCGAAGATCATCAACTCTTAGAATTTGTCAAAAATTTTTTTGTTTACGTTATCTCGACTTTGCGGCTTTACCACGAGCTTTTGAGGAACAAGCACAATGAAATTCTTCTTGAAATAGCTTCAGGGGTTTGTCAGCATACACCCAAGCTAAAAAAACAACAAGCTAAATAGATTTCCAGAGTTACATGACCCCGAAGATCATCTACTCTTAGAATTTGTCAATAAGTTTTTTGTTTACATTATCTCGACTTTGCGGCTTTACCACGAGCTTTTGAGGAACAAGCACAATGAAACTCTTCTTGAAATAGCTTCAGGGGTTCGTCAGCATACACCCAAGCTAAAAAAATCCAACAAGCAAAATAGATTTCCAGAGATACATCACCCCGAAGATCATCTACTTTTAGAATTTGTCAAAAATTTTTTTGTTTCCATAAACTCGACTTTGCGGCTTTAGCACGAGCTTTTGAGGAACAAGCACAATGAAATTCTTCTTGAAATTGCTTCAGGGGTTCGTCAGCATACACCCAAGCTAAGAAATCCAACAAGCAAAATAGATTTCCAGAGTTACATCACCCCGAAGATCATCAACTCTTTGAATTTATAAAAATTTTTTTTGTTTCCATTAATTTTTTCACGAGCTTTTGAGGAACAAGCACAATGCAATTCTTCTTGAAATAGCTTCAGGGGTTCAACAGCATACACCCAAGCTAAAAAAATCCAACAAGCAAAATAGATTTCCCGAGTAACATCACCCCGAAGATCATCTACTCTTAGAATTTGTCAAAAATTTTTTTGTTTCCATTAACTTGACTTTGTGGCTTTACCACGAGCTTTTGAGGAACAAGCACAATGAAATTCTTCTTGAAATAGCTTCAGGGGTTCGTCAGCATACACCCAAGCTAAAAAAATCCAACAAGCAAAATAGATTTCCCGAGTAACATCACCCCGAAGATCATCTACTCTTAGAATTTGTCAAAAATTTTTTTGTTTCCATTAACTCGACTTTGTGGCTTTACCACGAGCTTTTGAGGAACAAGCACAATGAAATTCTTCTTGAAATAGCTTCAGGGGTTCGTCAGCATACACCCAAGCTAAAAAAATCCAACAAGCAAAATAGTTTTCCAGAGTTACATCACCTCGAAGATCATCTACTCTAAGAATTTGTCAAAAAGTTTTTTGTTTACATTAACTAGACTTTCCGGCTTTACCACGAGCTTTTGAGGAACAAGCACAATGAAACTCTTCTTGAAATAGCTTCAGGGGTTCGTCAGCATACACCCAAGCTAAAAAAATCCAACAAGCAAAACAGATTTCCAGAGATACATCACCCCGAAGATCATCTACTTTTAGAATTTGTCAAAAAATTTTTTGTTTCCATAAACTCGACTTTGCGGCTTTAGCACGAGCTTTTGAGGAACAAGCACAATAAAATTCTTCTTGAAATTGCTTCAGGGGTTCGTCAGCATACACCCAAGCTAAGAAATCCAACAAGCAAAATAGATTTCCAGAGTTACATCACCCCGAAGATCATCAACTCTTTGAATTTATAAAAATTTTTTTTGTTTCCATTAATTTTTTCACGAGCTTTTGAGGAACAAGCACAATGCAATTCTTCTTGAAATAGCTTCAGGGGTTCAACAGCATACACCCAAGCTAAAAAAATCCGACAAGCAAAATAGATTTCCCGAGTAACATCACCCCGAAGATCATCTACTCTTAGAATTTGTCAAAAATTTTTTTGTTTCCATTAACTCGACTTTGTGGCTTTACCACGAGCTTTTGAGGAACAAGCACAATGAAATTCTTCTTGAAATAGCTTCAGGGGTTCGTCAGCATACACCCAAGCTAAAAAAATCCAACAAGCAAAATAGATTTCCCGAGTAACATCACCCCGAAGATCATCTACTCTTAGAATTTGTCAAAAAATTTTTTGTTTCCATTAACTCGACTTTGTGGCTTTACCACGAGCTTTTGAGGAACAAGCACAATGAAATTCTTCTTGAAATAGCTTCAGGGGTTCGTCAGCATACACTCAAGCTAAAAAAATCCAACAAGCAAAATAGTTTTCCAGAGTTACATCACCTCGAAGATCATCTACTCTAAGAATTTGTCAAAAAGTTTTTTGTTTACATTAACTCGACTTTCCGGCTTTACCACGAGCTTTTGAGGAACAAGCACAATGAAATTCTTCTTGAAATTGCTTCAGGGGTTTGTCAGCATACACCCAAGCTAAAAAAATCCAACAAGCAAAATATATTTCCAGAGTTAAATCACCCCGAAGATCATCAACTCGTAGAATTTGTCAAAAAGGTTTTTTGTTTCCATTAACTCGACTTTGCGGCTTTACCACGAGCTTTTGAGGAACAAGCACAATGAAACTCTCCTTGAAATAGCTTCAGGGGTTCGTCAGCATACACCCAAGCTAAAAAAATCCAACAAGCAAAATAGATTTCCAGAGATACATCACCCCGAAGATCATCTACTTTTAGAATTTGTCAAAAATTTTTTTGTTTCCATTAACTCGACTTTGCGGCTTTAGCACGAGCTTTTGAGGAACAAGCACAATGAAATTCTTCTTGAAATTGCTTCAGGGGTTCGTCAGCATACACCCAAGCTAAAAAAACCAACAAGCAAAATAGATTTCCAGAGTTACATCACCCCGAAGATCATCAACTCTTTGAATTTATAAACAATTTTTTTGTTTCCATTAATTTTTTCACGAGCTTTTGAGGAACAAGCACAATGAAATTCTTCTTGAAATAGCTTCAGGGGTTCAACAGCATACACCCAAGCTAAAAAAATCCAACAAGCAAAATAGATTCCCAGAGTTACATCACCCCGAAGATCATCTACTGTTAGAATTTGTCAAAAAGTTTTTTGTTTACATTACCTCGACTTTGCGGCTTTAGCACGAGCTTTTGAGGAACAAGCACAATGAAATTCTTCTTGAAATTGCTTAAGGGGTTCGTCAGCATACACCCAAGCTAAGAAATCCAACAAGCAAAATAGATTTCCAGAGTTACATCACCCCGAAGATCATCAACTCTTTGAATTTGTAAAAAATTTTTTTGTTTACGTTATCTCGACTTTGCGGCTTTACCACGAGCTTTTGAGGAACAAGCACAATAAAATTCTTCTTAAAATAGCTTCAGGGGTTTGTCAGCATACACCCAAGCTAAAAAAACCAACAAGCAAAATAGATTTCCAGAGTTACATCACCCCGAAGATCATCTACTTTTAGAATTTGTCAAAAATTTTTTTGTTTCCATTAACTCGACTTTGCGGCTTTAGCACGAGCTTTTGAGGAACAAGCACAATGAAATTCTTCTTGAAATTGCTTCAGGGGTTCGTCAGCATACACCCAAGCTAAGAAATCCAACAAGCAAAATAGATTTCCAGAGTTACATCACCCCGAAGATCATCAACTCTTTGAATTTATAAACAATTTTTTTGTTTCCATTAATTTTTTCACGAGCTTTTGAGGAACAAACACAATGAAATTCTTCTTGAAATAGCTTCAGGGGTTCAACAGCATACACCCAAGCTAAAAAAATCCAACAAGCAAAATAGATTCCCAGAGTTACATCACCCCGAAGATCATCTACTGTTAGAATTTGTCAAAAAGTTTTTTGTTTACATTACCTCGACTTTGCGGCTTTACCACGAGCTTTTGAGGAACAAGCACAATGAAATTCTTCTTGAAATTGCTTCAGGGGTTCGTCAGCATACACCCAAGCTAAGAAATCCAACAAGCAAAATAGATTTCCAGAGTTACATCTCCCCGAAGATCATCAACTCTTTGAATTTGTAAAAAATTTTTTTGTTTCCATTAATTTTACCGCGAGCTTTTGAGGAACAAGCACAATGAAATTTTTCTTGAAATAGCTTCAGGCGTTCGTCAGCATACACCCAAGCTAAAAAAATCCAACAAGCAAAATAGATTTCCAGAGTAACATCACCCCGAAGATCATCTACTCTTAGAATTTGTCAAAAATTTTTTTGTTTCCATTAACTCAACTTTGTGGCTTTACCACGAGCTTTTGAGGAACAAGCACTATGAAATTCTTCTTGAAATAGCTTCAGGGGTTCGTCAGCATACACCCAAGCTAAGAAATCCAACAAGCGAAATAGATTTCCAGAGTTACATCACCCCGAAGATCATCTACTCTTAGAATTTGTCAAAAAATTTTTTGTTTCCAATAACTCGACTTTCCGGCTTTACCACGAGCTTTTGAGGAACAAGCACAATGAAATTCTTCTTGAAATAGCTTCAGGGGTTCGTCAGCATACTCCCAAGCTAATAAATCCAACAAGCAAAATAGATTTCCAGAGTTACATTACCCCGAAGATCATCAACTCTTTGAATTTGTAAAAAAATTTTTTGTTTCCATTAATTTTACCACGAGCTTTTGAGGAACAAGCACAATGAAATTCTTCTTGAAATAGCTTCAGGGGATCGTCAGTATACACCCAAGCTAAAAAAATCCAACAAGCAAAATAGATTTCCCGAGTAACATCACCCCGAAGATCATCTACTCTTAGAATTTGTCAAAAATTTTTTTGTTTCCATTAACTCGACTTTGTGGCTTTATCACGAGCTTTTGAGGAACAAGCACAATGAAATTCTTCTTGAAATAGCTTCAGGGGTTTGTCAGCATACACCCAAGCTAAAAAAATCCAACAAGCAAAATATATTTTCAGAGTTAAATCACCCCGAAGATCATCAACTCGTAGAATTTGTCAAAAAGGTTTTTTGTTTCCATTAACTCGACTTTGCGGCTTTACCACGAGCTTTTGAGGAACAAGCACAATAAAATTCTTCTTGAAATAGCTTCAGGGGTTCGTCAGCATACACCCAAGCTAAAAAAATCCAACAAGCAAAATAGATTTCTAGAGTTACATCACCCCGAAGATCATAAACTCGTAGAATTTGTCAAACAATTTTTTTTTCCATTAACTCGACTTTGCGGCTTTACCACGAGCTTTTGAGGAACAAGCACAATGAAATTCTTCTTGAAATTGCTTCAGGGGTTCGTCAGCATACACCCTAGCTAAGAAATCCAACAAGCAAAATAGATTTCCAGAGTTACATCACCCCGAAGATCATCAACTCTTAGAATTTGTCAAAAATTTTTTTGTTTACGTTATCTCGACTTTGCGGCTTTACCACGAGTTTTTGAGGAACAAGCACAATGAAATTCTTCTTGAAATAGCTTCAGGGGTTTGTCAGCATACACCCAAGCTAAAAAAACAACAAGCAAAATAGATTTCCAGAGTTACATCACCCCGAAGATCTTCTACTCTTAGAATTTGTCAATAAGTTTTTTGTTTACATTATCTCGACTTTGCGGCTTTAGCACGAGCTTTTGAGGAACAAGCACAATAAAATTCTTCTTGAAATTGCTTCAGGGGTTCGTCAGCATACACCCAAGCTAAGAAATCCAACAAGCAAAATAGATTTCCAGAGTTACATCACCCCGAAGATCATCAACTCTTTGAATTTATAAAAATTTTTTTTGTTTCCATTAATTTTTTCACGAGCTTTTGAGAAACAAGCACAATGCAATTCTTCTTGAAATAGCTTCAGGGGTTTAACAGCATACACCCAAGCTAAAAAAATCCAACAAGCAAAATAGATTCCCAGAGTTACATCACCCCGAAGATCATCTACTGTTAGAATTTGTCAAAAAGTTTTTTGTTTACATTACCTCGACTTTGCGGCTTTAGCACGAGCTTTTGAGGAACAAGCACCATGAAATTCTTCTTGAAATTGCTTCAGGGGTTCGTCAGCATACACCCAAGCTAAGAAATCCAACAAGCAAAATAGATTTCCAGAGTTACATCACCCCGAAGATCATCAACTCTTTGAATTTGTAAAAAATTTTTTTGTTTCCATTAATTTTACCACGAGCTTTTGAGGAACAAGCACAATAAAATTCTTCTTGAAATAGCTTCAGGGGTTCGTCAGCATACACCCAAGCTAAAAAAATCAAACAAGCAAAATAGATTTTCAGAGTAACATCACCCCGAAGATCATCAACTCTTAGAATTTGTCAAAAATTTTTTTGTTTACGTTATCTCGACTTTGCGGCTTTACCACGAGCTTTTGAGGAACAAGCACAATGAAATTCTTCTTGAAATAGCTTCAGGGGTTTGTCAGCATACACCCAAGCTAAAAAAACAACAAGCTAAATAGATTTCCAGAGTTACATGACCCCGAAGATCATCTACTCTTAGAATTTGTCAATAAGTTTTTTGTTTACATTATCTCGACTTTGCGGCTTTACCACGAGCTTTTGAGGAACAAGCACAATGAAACTCTTCTTGAAATAGCTTCAGGGGTTCGTCAGCATACACCCAAGCTAAAAAAATCCAACAAGCAAAATAGATTTCCAGAGATACATCACCCCGAAGATCATCTACTTTTAGAATTTGTCAAAAATTTTTTTGTTTCCATAAACTCGACTTTGCGGCTTTAGCACGAGCTTTTGAGGAACAAGCACAATGAAATTCTTCTTGAAATTGCTTCAGGGGTTCGTCAGCATACACCCAAGCTAAGAAATCCAACAAGCAAAATAGATTTCCAGAGTTACATCACCCCGAAGATCATCAACTCTTTGAATTTATAAAAATTTTTTTTGTTTCCATTAATTTTTTCACGAGCTTTTGAGGAACAAGCACAATGCAATTCTTCTTGAAATAGCTTCAGGGGTTCAACAGCATACACCCAAGCTAAAAAAATCCAACAAGCAAAATAGATTTCCCGAGTAACATCACCCCGAAGATCATCTACTCTTAGAATTTGTCAAAAATTTTTTTGTTTCCATTAACTTGACTTTGTGGCTTTACCACGAGCTTTTGAGGAACAAGCACAATGAAATTCTTCTTGAAATAGCTTCAGGGGTTCGTCAGCATACACCCAAGCTAAAAAAATCCAACAAGCAAAATAGATTTCCCGAGTAACATCACCCCGAAGATCATCTACTCTTAGAATTTGTCAAAAATTTTTTTGTTTCCATTAACTCGACTTTGTGGCTTTACCACGAGCTTTTGAGGAACAAGCACAATGAAATTCTTCTTGAAATAGCTTCAGGGGTTCGTCAGCATACACCCAAGCTAAAAAAATCCAACAAGCAAAATAGTTTTCCAGAGTTACATCACCTCGAAGATCATCTACTCTAAGAATTTGTCAAAAAGTTTTTTGTTTACATTAACTAGACTTTCCGGCTTTACCACGAGCTTTTGAGGAACAAGCACAATGAAACTCTTCTTGAAATAGCTTCAGGGGTTCGTCAGCATACACCCAAGCTAAAAAAATCCAACAAGCAAAACAGATTTCCAGAGATACATCACCCCGAAGATCATCTACTTTTAGAATTTGTCAAAAAATTTTTTGTTTCCATAAACTCGACTTTGCGGCTTTAGCACGAGCTTTTGAGGAACAAGCACAATAAAATTCTTCTTGAAATTGCTTCAGGGGTTCGTCAGCATACACCCAAGCTAAGAAATCCAACAAGCAAAATAGATTTCCAGAGTTACATCACCCCGAAGATCATCAACTCTTTGAATTTATAAAAATTTTTTTTGTTTCCATTAATTTTTTCACGAGCTTTTGAGGAACAAGCACAATGCAATTCTTCTTGAAATAGCTTCAGGGGTTCAACAGCATACACCCAAGCTAAAAAAATCCGACAAGCAAAATAGATTTCCCGAGTAACATCACCCCGAAGATCATCTACTCTTAGAATTTGTCAAAAATTTTTTTGTTTCCATTAACTCGACTTTGTGGCTTTACCACGAGCTTTTGAGGAACAAGCACAATGAAATTCTTCTTGAAATAGCTTCAGGGGTTCGTCAGCATACACCCAAGCTAAAAAAATCCAACAAGCAAAATAGATTTCCCGAGTAACATCACCCCGAAGATCATCTACTCTTAGAATTTGTCAAAAAATTTTTTGTTTCCATTAACTCGACTTTGTGGCTTTACCACGAGCTTTTGAGGAACAAGCACAATGAAATTCTTCTTGAAATAGCTTCAGGGGTTCGTCAGCATACACTCAAGCTAAAAAAATCCAACAAGCAAAATAGTTTTCCAGAGTTACATCACCTCGAAGATCATCTACTCTAAGAATTTGTCAAAAAGTTTTTTGTTTACATTAACTCGACTTTCCGGCTTTACCACGAGCTTTTGAGGAACAAGCACAATGAAATTCTTCTTGAAATTGCTTCAGGGGTTTGTCAGCATACACCCAAGCTAAAAAAATCCAACAAGCAAAATATATTTCCAGAGTTAAATCACCCCGAAGATCATCAACTCGTAGAATTTGTCAAAAAGGTTTTTTGTTTCCATTAACTCGACTTTGCGGCTTTACCACGAGCTTTTGAGGAACAAGCACAATGAAACTCTCCTTGAAATAGCTTCAGGGGTTCGTCAGCATACACCCAAGCTAAAAAAATCCAACAAGCAAAATAGATTTCCAGAGATACATCACCCCGAAGATCATCTACTTTTAGAATTTGTCAAAAATTTTTTTGTTTCCATTAACTCGACTTTGCGGCTTTAGCACGAGCTTTTGAGGAACAAGCACAATGAAATTCTTCTTGAAATTGCTTCAGGGGTTCGTCAGCATACACCCAAGCTAAAAAAACCAACAAGCAAAATAGATTTCCAGAGTTACATCACCCCGAAGATCATCAACTCTTTGAATTTATAAACAATTTTTTTGTTTCCATTAATTTTTTCACGAGCTTTTGAGGAACAAGCACAATGAAATTCTTCTTGAAATAGCTTCAGGGGTTCAACAGCATACACCCAAGCTAAAAAAATCCAACAAGCAAAATAGATTCCCAGAGTTACATCACCCCGAAGATCATCTACTGTTAGAATTTGTCAAAAAGTTTTTTGTTTACATTACCTCGACTTTGCGGCTTTAGCACGAGCTTTTGAGGAACAAGCACAATGAAATTCTTCTTGAAATTGCTTAAGGGGTTCGTCAGCATACACCCAAGCTAAGAAATCCAACAAGCAAAATAGATTTCCAGAGTTACATCACCCCGAAGATCATCAACTCTTTGAATTTGTAAAAAATTTTTTTGTTTACGTTATCTCGACTTTGCGGCTTTACCACGAGCTTTTGAGGAACAAGCACAATAAAATTCTTCTTAAAATAGCTTCAGGGGTTTGTCAGCATACACCCAAGCTAAAAAAACCAACAAGCAAAATAGATTTCCAGAGTTACATCACCCCGAAGATCATCTACTTTTAGAATTTGTCAAAAATTTTTTTGTTTCCATTAACTCGACTTTGCGGCTTTAGCACGAGCTTTTGAGGAACAAGCACAATGAAATTCTTCTTGAAATTGCTTCAGGGGTTCGTCAGCATACACCCAAGCTAAGAAATCCAACAAGCAAAATAGATTTCCAGAGTTACATCACCCCGAAGATCATCAACTCTTTGAATTTATAAACAATTTTTTTGTTTCCATTAATTTTTTCACGAGCTTTTGAGGAACAAACACAATGAAATTCTTCTTGAAATAGCTTCAGGGGTTCAACAGCATACACCCAAGCTAAAAAAATCCAACAAGCAAAATAGATTCCCAGAGTTACATCACCCCGAAGATCATCTACTGTTAGAATTTGTCAAAAAGTTTTTTGTTTACATTACCTCGACTTTGCGGCTTTACCACGAGCTTTTGAGGAACAAGCACAATGAAATTCTTCTTGAAATTGCTTCAGGGGTTCGTCAGCATACACCCAAGCTAAGAAATCCAACAAGCAAAATAGATTTCCAGAGTTACATCTCCCCGAAGATCATCAACTCTTTGAATTTGTAAAAAATTTTTTTGTTTCCATTAATTTTACCGCGAGCTTTTGAGGAACAAGCACAATGAAATTTTTCTTGAAATAGCTTCAGGCGTTCGTCAGCATACACCCAAGCTAAAAAAATCCAACAAGCAAAATAGATTTCCAGAGTAACATCACCCCGAAGATCATCTACTCTTAGAATTTGTCAAAAATTTTTTTGTTTCCATTAACTCAACTTTGTGGCTTTACCACGAGCTTTTGAGGAACAAGCACTATGAAATTCTTCTTGAAATAGCTTCAGGGGTTCGTCAGCATACACCCAAGCTAAAAAAATCTAACAAGCAAAATAGATTTCTAGAGTTACATCACCCCGAAGATCATAAACTCGTAGAATTTGTCAAACAATTTTTTGTTCCATTAACTCGACTTTGCGGCTTTACCTCGAGCTTTTGAGGAACAAGCACAATGAAATTCTTCTTGAAATTGCTTCAGGGGTTCGTCAGCATACACCCAAGCTAAGAAATCCAACAAGCAAAATAGATTTCCAGAGTTACATCACCCCGAAGATCATCTACTCTTGGAATTTGTCAAAAATTTTTTTGTTTCCATTAACTCGACTTTGTGGCTTTACCACGAGCTTTTGAGGAACAAGCACAATGAAATTCTTCTTGAAATAGCTTCAGGGGTTCGTCAGCATACTCCCAAGCTATAAAAATCCAACAAGCAAAATAGATTTCTAGAGTTACATCACCCCGAAGATCATCAACTCGTAGAATTTGTCAAAAAAATTTTTGTTTCCATTAACTCGACTTTGCGGCTTTACCACGAGCTTTTGAGGAACAAGCACAATGAAATTCTTCTTGAAATAGCTTCAGGGGTTCGTCAGCATACACTTAAGCTAAAAAAATCCAACAAGCAAAATAGTTTTCCAGAGTTACATCACCTCAAAGATCATCTTCTCTTAGAAATTGTCAAAAAGTTTTTTGTTTACATTAACTCGACTTTCCGGCTTTACCACGAGCTTTTGAGGAACAAGCACAATGAAATTCTTCTTGAAATAGCTTCAGGGGATCGTCAGTATACACCCAAGCTAAAAAATCCAACAAGCAAAATAGATTTCCAGAGTTACATCACCCCGAAGATCATCTACTCTTAGAATTTGTCAAAAATTTTTTTGTTTCCATTAATTCGACTTTGTGGCTTTACCACGAGCTTTTGAGGAACAAGCACAATGAAATTCTTCTTGAAATAGCTTCAGGGGTTCGTCAGCATACACCCAAGCTAAAAAAATCCAACAAGCAAAATAGATTTCCAGAGTTACATCACCTCGAAGATCATCTACTCTTAGAATTTGTCAAAAAGTTTTTTGTTTACATTAACTCGACTTTCCGGCTTTACCACGAGCTTTTGAGGAACAAGCACAATGAAATTCTTCTTGAAATAGCTTCAGGGGTTTGTCAGCATACACCCAAGCTAAAAAAATCCAACAAGCAAAATATATTTCCAGAGTTAAATCACCCCGAAGATTATCAACTCGTAGAATTTGTCAAAAAGGTTTTTTGTTTCCATTAACTCGACTTTGCGGCTTTACCACGAGCTTTTGAGGAACAAGCACAATGAAATTCTTCTTGAAATTGCTTCAGGGGTTCGTCAGCATACACCCAAGCTAAAAAAACCAACAAGCAAAATAGATTTCCAGAGTTACATCACCCCGAAGATCATCAACTCTTTGAATTTATAAACAATTTTTTTGTTTCCATTAATTTTTTCACGAGCTTTTGAGGAACAAGCACAATGAAATTCTTCTTGAAATAGCTTCAGGGGTTCAACAGCATACACCCAAGCTAAAAAAATCCAACAAGCAAAATAGATTCCCAGAGTTACATCACCCCGAAGATCATCTACTGTTAGAATTTGTCAAAAAGTTTTTTGTTTACATTACCTCGACTTTGCGGCTTTAGCACGAGCTTTTGAGGAACAAGCACAATGAAATTCTTCTTGAAATTGCTTAAGGGGTTCGTCAGCATACACCCAAGCTAAGAAATCCAACAAGCAAAATAGATTTCCAGAGTTACATCACCCCGAAGATCATCAACTCTTTGAATTTGTAAAAAATTTTTTTGTTTACGTTATCTCGACTTTGCGGCTTTACCACGAGCTTTTGAGGAACAAGCACAATAAAATTCTTCTTAAAATAGCTTCAGGGGTTTGTCAGCATACACCCAAGCTAAAAAAACCAACAAGCAAAATAGATTTCCAGAGTTACATCACCCCGAAGATCATCTACTTTTAGAATTTGTCAAAAATTTTTTTGTTTCCATTAACTCGACTTTGCGGCTTTAGCACGAGCTTTTGAGGAACAAGCACAATGAAATTCTTCTTGAAATTGCTTCAGGGGTTCGTCAGCATACACCCAAGCTAAGAAATCCAACAAGCAAAATAGATTTCCAGAGTTACATCACCCCGAAGATCATCAACTCTTTGAATTTATAAACAATTTTTTTGTTTCCATTAATTTTTTCACGAGCTTTTGAGGAACAAACACAATGAAATTCTTCTTGAAATAGCTTCAGGGGTTCAACAGCATACACCCAAGCTAAAAAAATCCAACAAGCAAAATAGATTCCCAGAGTTACATCACCCCGAAGATCATCTACTGTTAGAATTTGTCAAAAAGTTTTTTGTTTACATTACCTCGACTTTGCGGCTTTACCACGAGCTTTTGAGGAACAAGCACAATGAAATTCTTCTTGAAATTGCTTCAGGGGTTCGTCAGCATACACCCAAGCTAAGAAATCCAACAAGCAAAATAGATTTCCAGAGTTACATCTCCCCGAAGATCATCAACTCTTTGAATTTGTAAAAAATTTTTTTGTTTCCATTAATTTTACCGCGAGCTTTTGAGGAACAAGCACAATGAAATTTTTCTTGAAATAGCTTCAGGCGTTCGTCAGCATACACCCAAGCTAAAAAAATCCAACAAGCAAAATAGATTTCCAGAGTAACATCACCCCGAAGATCATCTACTCTTAGTATTATTCAAAAATTTTTTTGTTTCCATTAACTCAACTTTGTGGCTTTACCACGAGCTTTTGAGGAACAAGCACTATGAAATTCTTCTTGAAATAGCTTCAGGGGTTCGTCAGCATACACCCAAGCTAAAAAAATCTAACAAGCAAAATAGATTTCTAGAGTTACATCACCCCGAAGATCATAAACTCGTAGAATTTGTCAAACAATTTTTTGTTCCATTAACTCGACTTTGCGGCTTTACCTCGAGCTTTTGAGGAACAAGCACAATGAAATTCTTCTTGAAATTGCTTCAGGGGTTCGTCAGCATACACCCAAGCTAAGAAATCCAACAAGCAAAATAGATTTCCAGAGTTACATCACCCCGAAGATCATCTACTCTTGGAATTTGTCAAAAATTTTTTTGTTTCCATTAACTCGACTTTGTGGCTTTACCACGAGCTTTTGAGGAACAAGCACAATGAAATTCTTCTTGAAATAGCTTCAGGGGTTCGTCAGCATACTCCCAAGCTATAAAAATCCAACAAGCAAAATAGATTTCTAGAGTTACATCACCCCGAAGATCATCAACTCGTAGAATTTGTCAAAAAAATTTTTGTTTCCATTAACTCGACTTTGCGGCTTTACCACGAGCTTTTGAGGAACAAGCACAATGAAATTCTTCTTGAAATAGCTTCAGGGGTTCGTCAGCATACACTCAAGCTAAAAAAATCCAACAAGCAAAATAGTTTTCCAGAGTTACATCACCTCGAAGATCATCTACTCTAAGAATTTGTCAAAAAGTTTTTTGTTTACATTAACTCGACTTTCCGGCTTTACCACGAGCTTTTGAGGAACAAGCACAATGAAATTCTTCTTGAAATTGCTTCAGGGGTTTGTCAGCATACACCCAAGCTAAAAAAATCCAACAAGCAAAATATATTTCCAGAGTTAAATCACCCCGAAGATCATCAACTCGTAGAATTTGTCAAAAAGGTTTTTTGTTTCCATTAACTCGACTTTGCGGCTTTACCACGAGCTTTTGAGGAACAAGCACAATGAAACTCTCCTTGAAATAGCTTCAGGGGTTCGTCAGCATACACCCAAGCTAAAAAAATCCAACAAGCAAAATAGATTTCCAGAGATACATCACCCCGAAGATCATCTACTTTTAGAATTTGTCAAAAATTTTTTTGTTTCCATTAACTCGACTTTGCGGCTTTAGCACGAGCTTTTGAGGAACAAGCACAATGAAATTCTTCTTGAAATTGCTTCAGGGGTTCGTCAGCATACACCCAAGCTAAAAAAACCAACAAGCAAAATAGATTTCCAGAGTTACATCACCCCGAAGATCATCAACTCTTTGAATTTATAAACAATTTTTTTGTTTCCATTAATTTTTTCACGAGCTTTTGAGGAACAAGCACAATGAAATTCTTCTTGAAATAGCTTCAGGGGTTCAACAGCATACACCCAAGCTAAAAAAATCCAACAAGCAAAATAGATTCCCAGAGTTACATCACCCCGAAGATCATCTACTGTTAGAATTTGTCAAAAAGTTTTTTGTTTACATTACCTCGACTTTGCGGCTTTAGCACGAGCTTTTGAGGAACAAGCACAATGAAATTCTTCTTGAAATTGCTTAAGGGGTTCGTCAGCATACACCCAAGCTAAGAAATCCAACAAGCAAAATAGATTTCCAGAGTTACATCACCCCGAAGATCATCAACTCTTTGAATTTGTAAAAAATTTTTTTGTTTACGTTATCTCGACTTTGCGGCTTTACCACGAGCTTTTGAGGAACAAGCACAATAAAATTCTTCTTAAAATAGCTTCAGGGGTTTGTCAGCATACACCCAAGCTAAAAAAACCAACAAGCAAAATAGATTTCCAGAGTTACATCACCCCGAAGATCATCTACTTTTAGAATTTGTCAAAAATTTTTTTGTTTCCATTAACTCGACTTTGCGGCTTTAGCACGAGCTTTTGAGGAACAAGCACAATGAAATTCTTCTTGAAATTGCTTCAGGGGTTCGTCAGCATACACCCAAGCTAAGAAATCCAACAAGCAAAATAGATTTCCAGAGTTACATCACCCCGAAGATCATCAACTCTTTGAATTTATAAACAATTTTTTTGTTTCCATTAATTTTTTTCACGAGCTTTTGAGGAACAAACACAATGAAATTCTTCTTGAAATAGCTTCAGGGGTTCAACAGCATACACCCAAGCTAAAAAAATCCAACAAGCAAAATAGATTCCCAGAGTTACATCACCCCGAAGATCATCTACTGTTAGAATTTGTCAAAAAGTTTTTTGTTTACATTACCTCGACTTTGCGGCTTTACCACGAGCTTTTGAGGAACAAGCACAATGAAATTCTTCTTGAAATTGCTTCAGGGGTTCGTCAGCATACACCCAAGCTAAGAAATCCAACAAGCAAAATAGATTTCCAGAGTTACATCTCCCCGAAGATCATCAACTCTTTGAATTTGTAAAAAATTTTTTTGTTTCCATTAATTTTACCGCGAGCTTTTGAGGAACAAGCACAATGAAATTTTTCTTGAAATAGCTTCAGGCGTTCGTCAGCATACACCCAAGCTAAAAAAATCCAACAAGCAAAATAGATTTCCAGAGTAACATCACCCCGAAGATCATCTACTCTTAGAATTTGTCAAAAATTTTTTTGTTTCCATTAACTCAACTTTGTGGCTTTACCACGAGCTTTTGAGGAACAAGCACTATGAAATTCTTCTTGAAATAGCTTCAGGGGTTCGTCAGCATACACCCAAGCTAAAAAAATCTAACAAGCAAAATAGATTTCTAGAGTTACATCACCCCGAAGATCATAAACTCGTAGAATTTGTCAAACAATTTTTGTTCCATTAACTCGACTTTGCGGCTTTACATCGAGCTTTTGAGGAACAAGCACAATGAAATTCTTCTTGAAATAGCTTCAGGGGTTCGTCAGCATACACTTAAGCTAAAAAATCCAACAAGCAAAATAGTTTTCCAGAGTTACATCACCTCAAAGATCATCTTCTCTTAGAAATTGTCAAAAAGTTTTTTGTTTACATTAACTCGACTTTGCGGCTTTACCACGAGCTTTTGAGGAACAAGCACAATGAAATTCTTCTTGAAATAGCTTCAGGGGTATCGTCAGCTATACACCCAAGCTAAAAAATCCAACAAGCAAAATAGATTTCCAGAGTTACATCACCCCGAAGATCATCTACTCTTAGAATTTGTCAAAAATTTTTTTGTTTCCATTAACTCGACTTTGCTGGCTTTACCACGAGCTTTTGAGGAACAAGCACAATGAAATTCTTCTTGAAATAGCTTCAGGGGTTCGTCAGCATACACCCAAGCTAAAAAAATCCAACAAGCAAAATAGATTTCCAGAGTTACATCACCTCGAAGATCATCTACTCTTAGAATTTGTCAAAAAGTTTTTTGTTTACATTAACTCGACTTTGCGGCTTTACCACGAGCTTTTGAGGAACAAGCACAATGAAATTCTTCTTGAAATAGCTTCAGGGGTTTCGTCAGCATACACCCAAGCTAAAAAAATCCAACAAGCAAAATATATTTCCAGAGTTAAATCACCCCGAAGATTCATCAACTCGTAGAATTTGTCAAAAGGTTTTTTGTTTCCATTAACTCGACTTTGCGGCTTTACCACGAGCTTTTGAGTAACAAGCACAATGAAATTCTTCTTGAAATAGCTTCAGGGGTTCGTCAGCATACACCCAAGCTAAAAAATCCAACAAGCAAAATAGATTTCCAGAGATACATCACCCCGAAGATCATCTACTTCTTAGAATTTGTCAAAAATTTTTTGTTTCCATTAACTCGACTTTGCGGCTTTAGCACGAGCTTTTGAGGAACAAGCACAATGAAATTCTTCTTGAAATAGCTTCAGGGGTTCGTCAGCATACACCCAAGCTAAAAAAACCAACAAGCAAAATAGATTTCCAGAGTTACATCACCCCGAAGATCATCAACTCTTTGAATTTATAAACAATTTTTTTTGTTTCCATTAATTTTTTTCACGAGCTTTTGAGGAACAAGCACAATGAAAATTCTTCTTGAAATAGCTTCAGGGGTTCAACAGCATACACCCAAGCTAAAAAAATCCAACAAGCAAAATAGATTCCCAGAGTTACATCACCCCGAAGATCATCTACTGTTAGAATTTGTCAAAAAGTTTTTTGTTTACATTACCTCGACTTTGCGGCTTTAGC
This sequence comes from Daphnia galeata, assembly GCA_030770115.1. NCBI lineage: Eukaryota > Metazoa > Arthropoda > Branchiopoda > Diplostraca > Daphniidae > Daphnia > Daphnia galeata. Next base: position 13,366,675 of record CM061114.1, read on the forward strand.
ACGAGCTTTTGAGGAACAAGCACAATGAAATTCTTCTTGAAATTGCTTAAGGGGTTCGTCAGCATACACCCAAGCTAAGAAATCCAACAAGCAAAATAGATTTCCAGAGTTACATCACCCCGAAGATCATCAACTCTTTGAATTTGTAAAAAATTTTTTTGTTTACGTTATCTCGACTTTGCGGCTTTACCACGAGCTTTTGAGGAACAAGCACAATAAAATTCTTCTTAAAATAGCTTCAGGGGTTTGTCAGCATACACCCAAGCTAAAAAAACCAACAAGCAAAATAGATTTCCAGAGTTACATCACCCCGAAGATCATCTACTTTAGAATTTGTCAAAAATTTTTTTGTTTCCATTAACTCGACTTTGCGGCTTTAGCACGAGCTTTTGAGGAACAAGCACAATGAAATTCTTCTTGAAATTGCTTCAGGGGTTCGTCAGCATACACCCAAGCTAAGAAATCCAACAAGCAAAATAGATTTCCAGAGTTACATCACCCCGAAGATCATCAACTCTTTGAATTTATAAACAATTTTTTTTGTTTCCATTAATTTTTTCACGAGCTTTTGAGGAACAAACACAATGAAATTCTTCTTGAAATAGCTTCAGGGGTTCAACAGCATACACCCAAGCTAAAAAAATCCAACAAGCAAAATAGATTCCCAGAGTTACATCACCCCCGAAGATCATCTACTGTTAGAATTTGTCAAAAAGTTTTTTGTTTACATTACCTCGACTTTGCGGCTTTACCACGAGCTTTTGAGGAACAAGCACAATGAAATTCTTCTTGAAATTGCTTCAGGGGTTCGTCAGCATACACCCAAGCTAAGAAATCCAACAAGCAAAATAGATTTCCAGAGTTACATCTCCCCGAAGATCATCAACTCTTTGAATTTGTAAAAAATTTTTTTGTTTCCATTAATTTTACCGCGAGCTTTTGAGGAACAAGCACAATGAAATTTCTTCTTGAAATAGCTTCAGGCGTTCGTCAGCATACACCCAAGCTAAAAAAATCCAACAAGCAAAATAGATTTCCAGAGTAACATCACCCCGAAGATCATCTACTCTTAGAATTTGTCAAAAATTTTTTTGTTTCCATTAACTCAACTTTGTGGCTTTACCACGAGCTTTTGAGGAACAAGCACTATGAAATTCTTCTTGAAATAGCTTCAGGGGTTCGTCAGCATACACCCAAGCTAAAAAAATCTAACAAGCAAAATAGATTTCTAGAGTTACATCACCCCGAAGATCATAAACTCGTAGAATTTGTCAAACAATTTTTTGTTCCATTAACTCGACTTTGCGGCTTTACCTCGAGCTTTTGAGGAACAAGCACAATGAAATTCTTCTTGAAATTGCTTCAGGGGTTCGTCAGCATACACCCAAGCTAAGAAATCCAACAAGCAAAATAGATTTCCAGAGTTACATCACCCCGAAGATCATCTACTCTTAAAATTTGTCAAAAATTTTTTTGTTTCCATTAACTCGACTTTGTGGCTTTACCACGAGCTTTTGAGGAACAAGCACAATGAAATTCTTCTTGAAATAGCTTCAGGGGTTCGTCAGCATACTCCCAAGCTATAAAAATCCAACAAGCAAAATAGATTTCTAGAGTTACATCACCCCGAAGATCATCAACTCGTAGAATTTGTCAAAAAAATTTTTGTTTCCATTAACTCGACTTTGCGGCTTTACCACGAGCTTTTGAGGAACAAGCACAATGAAATTCTTCTTGAAATAGCTTCAGGGGTTCGTCAGCATACACCTAAGCTAAAAAAATCCAACAAGCAAAATAGATTTTCCAGAGTTACATCACCTCAAAGATCATCTTCTCTTAGAATTTGTCAAAAAGTTTTTTGTTTCCATTAACTCGACTTTCCGGCTTTACCACGAGCTTTTGAGGAACAAGCACAATGAAATTCTTCTTGAAATAGCTTCAGGGGATCGTCAGTATACACCCAAGCTAAAAAATCCAACAAGCAAAATAGATTTCCAGAGTTACATCACCCCGAAGATCATCTACTCTTAGAATTTGTCAAAAATTTTTTTGTTTCCATTAATTCGACTTTGCTGGCTTTACCACGAGCTTTTGAGGAACAAGCACAATGAAATTCTTCTTGAAATAGCTTCAGGGGTTCGTCAGCATACACCCAAGCTAAAAAAATCCAACAAGCAAAATAGATTTCCAGAGTTACATCACCTCGAAGATCATCTAACTCTTAGAATTTGTCAAAAAGTTTTTTGTTTACATTAACTCGACTTTCCGGCTTTACCACGAGCTTTTGAGGAACAAGCACAATGAAATTCTTCTTGAAATAGCTTCAGGGGTTTCGTCAGCATACACCCAAGCTAAAAAAATCCAACAAGCAAAATATATTTCCAGAGTTAAATCACCCCGAAGATTATCAACTCGTAGAATTTGTCAAAAAGTTTTTTGTTTCCATTAACTCGACTTTGCGGCTTTACCACGAGCTTTTGAGTAACAAGCACAATGAAATTCTTCTTGAAATAGCTTCAGGGGTTCGTCAGCATACACCCAAGCTAAAAAAATCCAACAAGCAAAATAGATTTCTAGAGTTACATCACCCCGAAGATCATAAACTCGTAGAATTTGTCGAACAATTTTTTTTTTCCATTTACTCGACTTTGCGGCTTTACCACGAGCTTTTGAGGAACAAGCACAATAAAATTCTTCTTGAAATAGCTTCAGGGGTTTGTCAGCATACACCCAAGCTAAAAAACCAACAAGCAAAATAGATTTCCAGAGTTACATCACCCCGAAGATCATCTACTTTTAGAATTTGTCAAAAATTTTTTTGTTTCCATTAACTCGACTTTGCGGCTTTAGCCACGAGCTTTTGAGGAACAAGCACAATGAAATTCTTCTTGAAATAGCTTCAGGGGTTCGTCAGCATACACCCAAGCTAAAAAAATCCAACAAGCAAAAATAGATTTCCAGAGTTACATCACCTCGAAGATCATCTACTCGTAGAATTTGTCAAAAAGTTTTTTTGTTTCCATTAACTCGACTTTGCGGCTTTACCACGAGCTTTTGAGGAACAAGCACAATGAAATTCTTCTTGAAATAGCTTCAGGGGTTTCGTCAGCATACACCCAAGCTAAAAAAATCCAACAAGCAAAATAGATTTCTAGAGTTACATCACCCCGAAGATCATAAACTCGTAGAATTTGTCGAACAATTTTTTTTTTCCATTTACTCGACTTTGCGGCTTTACCACGAGCTTTTGAGGAACAAGCACAATAAAATTCTTCTTGAAATAGCTTCAGGGGTTTCGTCAGCATACACCCAAGCTAAAAAAATCCAACAAGCAAAATAGATTTCCAGAGTTACATCACCCCGAAGATCATCATACTTTTAGAATTTGTCAAAAATTTTTTTGTTTCCATTAACTCGACTTTGCGGCTTTAGCACGAGCTTTTGAGGAACAAGCACAATGAAATTCTTCTTGAAATGCTTCAGGGGTTCGTCAGCATACACCCAAGCTAAGAAATCCAACAAGCAAAATAGATTTCCAGAGTTACATCACCCCGAAGATCATCAACTCTTTGAATTTATAAACAATTTTTTTGTCTTCCATTAATTTTTTCACGAGCTTTTGAGGAACAAACACAATGAAATTCTTCTTGAAATAGCTTCAGGGGTTCAACAGCATACACCCAAGCTAAAAAATCCAACAAGCAAAATAGATTCCCAGAGTTACATCACCCCGAAGATCATCTACTGTTAGAATTTGTCAAAAAGTTTTTTGTTTACATTACCTCGACTTTGCGGCTTTACCACGAGCTTTTGAGGAACAAGCACAATAAAATTCTTCTTGAAATTGCTTCAGGGGTTCGTCAGCATACACCCAAGCTAAGAAATCCAACAAGCAAAATAGATTTCCAGAGTTACATCTCCCCGAAGATCATCAACTCTTTGAATTTGTAAAAAATTTTTTTGTTTCCATTAACTCGACTTTGCGGCTTACCGCGAGCTTTTGAGGAACAAGCACAATGAAATTTCTTCTTGAAATAGCTTCAGGCGTTCGTCAGCATACACCCAAGCTAAAAAATCCAACAAGCAAAATAGATTTCCAGAGTAACATCACCCCGAAGATCATCTACTCTTAGAATTTGTCAAAAATTTTTTTGTTTCCATTAACTCAACTTTGCTGGCTTTACCACGAGCTTTTGAGGAACAAGCACTATGAAAATTCTTCTTGAAATAGCTTCAGGGGTTCGTCAGCATACACCCAAGCTAAAAAATCTAACAAGCAAAATAGATTTCTAGAGTTACATCACCCCGAAGATCATCAACTCGTAGAATTTGTCAAACAATTTTTTGTTCCATTAACTCGACTTTGCGGCTTTACCTCGAGCTTTTGAGGAACAAGCACAATGAAATTCTTCTTGAAATTGCTTCAGGGGTTCGTCAGCATACACCCAAGCTAAGAAATCCAACAAGCAAAATAGATTTCCAGAGTTACATCACCCCGAAGATCATCTACTCTTGGAATTTGTCAAAAATTTTTTTGTTTCCATTAACTCGACTTTGTGGCTTTACCACGAGCTTTTGAGGAACAAGCACAATGAAATTCTTCTTGAAATAGCTTCAGGGGTTCGTCAGCATACTCCCAAGCTATAAAAATCCAACAAGCAAAATAGATTTCTAGAGTTACATCACCCCGAAGATCATCAACTCGTAGAATTTGTCAAAAAAATTTTTGTTTCCATTAACTCGACTTTGCGGCTTTACCACGAGCTTTTGAGGAACAAGCACAATGAAATTCTTCTTGAAATAGCTTCAGGGGTTCGTCAGCATACACTTAAGCTAAAAAATCCAACAAGCAAAATAGATTTTCCAGAGTTACATCACCTCAAAGATCATCTTCTCTTAGAAATTGTCAAAAAGTTTTTTGTTTACATTAACTCGACTTTCCGGCTTTACCACGAGCTTTTGAGGAACAAGCACAATGAAATTCTTCTTGAAATAGCTTCAGGGGATCGTCAGCTATACACCCAAGCTAAAAAATCCAACAAGCAAAATAGATTTCCAGAGTTACATCACCCCGAAGATCATCTACTCTTAGAATTTGTCAAAAATTTTTTGTTTCCATTAACTTCGACTTTGTGGCTTTACCACGAGCTTTTGAGGAACAAGCACAATGAAATTCTTCTTGAAATAGCTTCAGGGGTTCGTCAGCATACACCCAAGCTAAAAAAATCCAACAAGCAAAATAGATTTCCAGAGTTACATCACCTCGAAGATCATCTACTCTTAGAATTTGTCAAAAAGTTTTTTGTTTACATTAACTCGACTTTCCGGCTTTACCACGAGCTTTTGAGGAACAAGCACAATGAAATTCTTCTTGAAATAGCTTCAGGGGTTTGTCAGCATACACCCAAGCTAAAAAAATCCAACAAGCAAAATATATTTCCAGAGTTAAATCACCCCGAAGATTATCAACTCGTAGAATTTGTCAAAAAGGTTTTTTGTTTCCATTAACTCGACTTTGCGGCTTTACCACGAGCTTTTGAGTAACAAGCACAATGAAATTCTTCTTGAAATAGCTTCAGGGGTTCGTCAGCATACACCCAAGCTAAAAAAATCCAACAAGCAAAATAGATTTCCTAGAGTTACATCACCCCGAAGATCATCAACTCGTAGAATTTGTCGAACAATTTTTTGTTTCCATTTACTCGACTTTGCGGCTTTACCACGAGCTTTTGAGGAACAAGCACAATAAAATTCTTCTTGAAATAGCTTCAGGGGTTCGTCAGCATACACCCAAGCTAAAAAAATCCAACAAGCAAAATAGATTTCCAGAGTTACATCACCCCGAAGATCATCTACTTTTAGAATTTGTCAAAAATTTTTTTGTTTCCATTAACTCGACTTTGCGGCTTTAGCACGAGCTTTTGAGGAACAAGCACAATGAAATTCTTCTTGAAATAGCTTCAGGGGTTCGTCAGCATACACCCAAGCTAAAAAATCCAACAAGCAAAATAGATTTCCAGAGTTACATCACCTCGAAGATCATCTACTCTTAGAATTTGTCAAAAAGTTTTTTGTTTACATTAACTCGACTTTCCGGCTTTACCACGAGCTTTTGAGGAACAAGCACAATGAAATTCTTCTTGAAATAGCTTCAGGGGTTTGTCAGCATACACCCAAGCTAAAAAATCCAACAAGCAAAATAGATTTCTAGAGTTACATCACCCCGAAGATCATAAACTCGTAGAATTTGTCGAACAATTTTTTTTTTCCATTTACTCGACTTTGCGGCTTTACCACGAGCTTTTGAGGAACAAGCACAATAAAATTCTTCTTGAAATAGCTTCAGGGGTTTGTCAGCATACACCCAAGCTAAAAAAACCAACAAGCAAAATAGATTTCCAGAGTTACATCACCCCGAAGATCATCTACTTTTAGAATTTGTCAAAAATTTTTTTGTTTCCATTAACTCGACTTTGCGGCTTTAGCACGAGCTTTTGAGGAACAAGCACAATGAAATTCTTCTTGAAATTGCTTCAGGGGTTCGTCAGCATACACCCAAGCTAAGAAATCCAACAAGCAAAATAGATTTCCAGAGTTACATCACCCGAAGATCATCAACTCTTTGAATTTATAAACAATTTTTTGTTTCCATTAATTTTTTCACGAGCTTTTGAGGAACAAACACAATGAAATTCTTCTTGAAATAGCTTCAGGGGTTCAACAGCATACACCCAAGCTAAAAAATCCAACAAGCAAAATAGATTCCCAGAGTGACATCACCCCGAAGATCATCTACTGTTAGAATTTGTCAAAAAGTTTTTTGTTTACATTAACCTCGACTTTGCGGCTTTACCACGAGCTTTTGAGGAACAAGCACAATGAAATTCTTCTTGAAATTGCTTCAGGGGTTCGTCAGCATACACCCAAGCTAAGAAATCCAACAAGCAAAATAGATTTCCAGAGTTACATCACCCCGAAGATCATCAACTCTTTGAATTTGTAAAAAATTTTTTTGTTTCCATTAATTTTACCGCGAGCTTTTGAGGAACAAGCACAATGAAATTTTTCTTGAAATAGCTTCAGGCGTTCGTCAGCATACACCCAAGCTAAAAAAATCCAACAAGCAAAATAGATTTCCAGAGTAACATCACCCCGAAGATCATCTACTCTTAGAATTTGTCAAAAATTTTTTTGTTTCCATTAACTCAACTTTGTGGCTTTACCACGAGCTTTTGAGGAACAAGCACTATGAAATTCTTCTTGAAATAGCTTCAGGGGTTCGTCAGCATACACCCAAGCTAAAAAATCTAACAAGCAAAATAGATTTCTAGAGTTACATCACCCCGAAGATCATAAACTCGTAGAATTTGTCAAACAATTTTTTTGTTCCATTAACTCGACTTTGCGGCTTTACCTCGAGCTTTTGAGGAACAAGCACAATGAAATTCTTCTTGAAATTGCTTCAGGGGTTCGTCAGCATACACCCAAGCTAAGAAATCCAACAAGCAAAATAGATTTCCAGAGTTACATCACCCCGAAGATCATCTACTCTTGGAATTTGTCAAAAATTTTTTTGTTTCCATTAACTCGACTTTGTGGCTTACCACGAGCTTTTGAGGAACAAGCACAATGAAATTCTTCTTGAAATAGCTTCAGGGGTTCGTCAGCATACTCCCAAGCTATAAAAATCCAACAAGCAAAATAGATTTCTAGAGTTACATCACCCCGAAGATCATCAACTCGTAGAATTTGTCAAAAAAATTTTTTGTTTCCATTAACTCGACTTTGCGGCTTTACCACGAGCTTTTGAGGAACAAGCACAATGAAATTCTTCTTGAAATAGCTTCAGGGGTTCGTCAGCATACACTTAAGCTAAAAAAATCCAACAAGCAAAATAGTTTTCCAGAGTTACATCACCTCAAAGATCATCTTCTCTTAGAAATTGTCAAAAAGTTTTTTTGTTTACATTAACTCGACTTTCCGGCTTTACCACGAGCTTTTGAGGAACAAGCACAATGAAATTCTTCTTGAAATAGCTTCAGGGGATCGTCAGTATACACCCAAGCTAAAAAATCCAACAAGCAAAATAGATTTCCAGAGTTACATCACCTCGAAGATCATCTACTCTTAGAATTTGTCAAAAAAGTTTTTTGTTTACATTAACTCGACTTTCGGCTTTACCACGAGCTTTTGAGTAACAAGCACAATGAAATTCTTCTTGAAATAGCTTCAGGGGTTCGTCAGCATACACCCAAGCTAAAAAATCCAACAAGCAAAATAGATTTCTAGAGTTACATCACCCCGAAGATCATAAACTCGTAGAATTTGTCAAACAATTTTTTTTTTCCATTTACTCGACTTTGCGGCTTTACCACGAGCTTTTGAGGAACAAGCACAATGAAATTCTTCTTGAAATTGCTTCAGGGGTTCGTCAGCATACAAACAAGCTAAGAAATCCAACAAGCAAAATAGATTTCCAGAGTTACAACACCCCGAAGATCATCTACTCTTAGAATTTGTCAAAAATTTTTTTGTTTCCATTAACTCGACTTTGTGGCTTTACCACGAGCTTTTGAGGAACAAGCACAATGAAATTCTTCTTGAAATAGCTTCAGGGGTTCGTCAGCATACTCCCAAGCTATAAAAATCCAACAAGAAAATAGATTTCTAGAGTTACATCACCCCGAAGATCTTCAACTCGTAGAATTTGTCAAAAAAATTTTTGTTTCCATTAACTCGACTTTGCGGCTTTACCACGAGCTTTTGAGGAACAAGCACAATGAAATTCTTCTTGAAATTGCTTCAGGGGTTCGTCAGCATTCACCCAAGCTAAAAAATCCAACAAGCAAAATAGTTTTCCAGAGTTACATCACCTCGAAGATCATCTTCTCTTAGAATTTGTCAAAAAGTTTTTTGTTTACATTAACTCGACTTTCCGGCTTTACCACGAGCTTTTGAGGAACAAGCACAATGAAATTCTTCTTGAAATTGCTTCAGGGGTTCGTCAGCATACACCCAAGCTAAAAAAATCCAACAAGCAAAATATATTTCCAGAGTTAAATCACCCCGAAGATTATCAACTCGTAGAATTTGTCAAAAAGGTTTTTTTGTTTCCATTAACTCGACTTTGCGGCTTTACCACGAGCTTTTGAGTAACAAGCACAATGAAATTCTTCTTGAAATAGCTTCAGGGGTTCGTCAGCATACACCCAAGCTAAAAAAATCCAACAAGCAAAATAGATTTCTAGAGTTACATCACCCCGAAGATCATAAACTCGTAGAATTTGTCAAACAATTTTTTTTTTCCATTTACTCGACTTTGCGGCTTTACCACGAGCTTTTGAGGAACAAGCACAATGAAATTCTTCTTGAAATTGCTTCAGGGGTTCGTCAGCATACAAACAAGCTAAGAAATCCAACAAGCAAAATAGATTTCCAGAGTTACAACACCCCGAAGATCATCTACTCTTAGAATTTGTCAAAAATTTTTTTGTTTCCATTAACTCGACTTTGTGGCTTTACCACGAGCTTTTGAGGAACAAGCACAATGAAATTCTTCTTGAAATAGCTTCAGGGGTTCGTCAGCATACTCCCAAGCTATAAAAATCCAACAAGAAAAATAGATTTCTAGAGTTACATCACCCCGAAGATCTTCAACTCGTAGAATTTGTCAAAAAATTTTTGTTTCCATTAACTCGACTTTGCGGCTTTACCACGAGCTTTTGAGGAACAAGCACAATGAAATTCTTCTTGAAATTGCTTCAGGGGTTCGTCAGCATTCACCCAAGCTAAAAAATCCAACAAGCAAAATAGTTTTCCAGAGTTACATCACCTCGAAGATCATCTTCTCTTAGAATTTGTCAAAAAGTTTTTTGTTTACATTAACTCGACTTTCCGGCTTTACCACGAGCTTTTGAGGAACAAGCACAATGAAATTCTTCTTGAAATTGCTTCAGGGGTTCGTCAGCATACACCCAAGCTAAAAAATCCAACAAGCAAAATATATTTCCAGAGTTAAATCACCCCGAAGATTATCAACTCGTAGAATTTGTCAAAAAGGTTTTTTGTTTCCATTAACTCGACTTTGCGGCTTACCACGAGCTTTTGAGTAACAAGCACAATGAAATTCTTCTTGAAATAGCTTCAGGGGTTCGTCAGCATACACCCAAGCTAAAAAATCCAACAAGCAAAATAGATTTCTAGAGTTACATCACCCCGAAGATCATAAACTCGTAGAATTTGTCAAACAATTTTTTTTTCCATTTACTCGACTTTGCGGCTTTACCACGAGCTTTTGAGGAACAAGCACAATGAAATTCTTCTTGAAATTGCTTCAGGGGTTCGTCAGCATACAAACAAGCTAAGAAATCCAACAAGCAAAATAGATTTCCAGAGTTACAACACCCCGAAGATCATCTACTCTTAGAATTTGTCAAAAATTTTTTTGTTTCCATTAACTCGACTTTGTGGCTTTACCACGAGCTTTTGAGGAACAAGCACAATGAAATTCTTCTTGAAATAGCTTCAGGGGTTCGTCAGCATACTCCCAAGCTATAAAAATCCAACAAGAAAAATAGATTTCTAGAGTTACATCACCCCGAAGATCTTCAACTCGTAGAATTTGTCAAAAAAATTTTTGTTTCCATTAACTCGACTTTGCGGCTTTACCACGAGCTTTTGAGGAACAAGCACAATGAAATTCTTCTTGAAATTGCTTCAGGGGTTCGTCAGCATTCACCCAAGCTAAAAAAATCCAACAAGCAAAATAGTTTTCCAGAGTTACATCACCTCGAAGATCATCTTCTCTTAGAATTTGTCAAAAAGTTTTTTGTTTACATTAACTCGACTTTCCGGCTTTACCACGAGCTTTTGAGGAACAAGCACAATGAAATTCTTCTTGAAATTGCTTCAGGGGTTCGTCAGCATACACCCAAGCTAAAAAAATCCAACAAGCAAAATATATTTCCAGAGTTAAATCACCCCGAAGATTATCAACTCGTGGAATTTGTCAAAAAGGTTTTTTTGTTTCCATTAACTCGACTTTGCGGCTTTACCACGAGCTTTTGAGTAACAAGCACAATGAAATTCTTCTTGAAATAGCTTCAGGGTTCGTCAGCATACACCCAAGCTAAAAAAATCCAACAAGCAAAATAGATTTCTAGAGTTACATCACCCCGAAGATCATAAACTCGTAGAATTTGTCAAACAATTTTTTTTTTCCATTTACTCGACTTTGCGGCTTTACCACGAGCTTTTGAGGAACAAGCACAATGAAATTCTTCTTGAAATTGCTTCAGGGGGTTCGTCAGCATACAAACAAGCTAAGAAATCCAACAAGCAAAATAGATTTCCAGAGTTACAACACCCCGAAGATCATCTACTCTTAGAATTTGTCAAAAATTTTTTTGTTTCCATTAACTCGACTTTGTGGCTTTACCACGAGCTTTTGAGGAACAAGCACAATGAAATTCTTCTTGAAATAGCTTCAGGGGTTCGTCAGCATAC